>OZ030013.1:80071457-80543957 GCA_964023405.1 Apodemus agrarius
CTGGGAGGACGGCTGGAATGGAGGCTCTGAAGGTCAATGAGAACGTAGCCCAGTGGCCAGCACTTGCAGGAAGGAGGGCAACCCGGGACTGTGCCAGGCGTGGAAGTCAGGAGTCACACGAGCCAATCTCGAGTCCTCTCACCCGTGGTCATCAGTGCAGATGCCAGGGAAGCCACACTGGGGATTGCTGGCGCGAGATCCTAGAGGCCATTTCCAAAGCTCCAGTTTCCGTATCATTGCACTGAGCAGTAGCGTCGTGCTTTCGGGGTTCATAGGTTGACGGTGGTCTACTAATACACAGTGCCATCTTGGGGCTGGGTCATTAGGCATGGAGGCCTGCCCTAGGCGTGGCTCCTACTGAGCTGCCATGTGGCTGGTGATAAATTATTTCCCTGCTAGTGAAATGAGCCAATTCAAGCCAGATTAGGTTATATTAAATATAGGTTTATTGGGAAGCTGCTCTCAAGCGAGTTCACTGGCCCCCAAGGACTAAGGCCAGGGAAGTCACTCTGAGGAGAGAGAAGGAAGTGGAGAGAGAAAGGGTCTGCAGAGAGAGAGAGGAGAAGAAGAAGAGAGGGAAGGGAGAAGGAGACCAAAGTCTCTGGATTATATAGGAAAGAGTCTATGGGGGAAGGGCAGCCCAGCCTCTGGGCTGGAAAGTTCAGGGTTGGGGTCAGGGTGTGCCTTGTGGGGACTGAGACGTGCTGGGAGAACCTGGAGGCCAGGCCTGCTTTGATATGTAAAATATGCACCTCAGTTACTAGTCCTGGGGTGGGGAAACCCCACTTGTGGGTCTGCTGACAGAGCTTGGGTCTAAGGAGCAGCTCAATCCTGCTGGCAAGCGCCTGTCTTATAGGTATCATATTCCAAGTCACACAAGGATTTTAAGTTACACAAAATGTTTCCACGTATGTTCCTAACAGTTTTGTTTTGATTAAGATCTCACTGTCCCAGAACTCACTCTGTCTACCAGGCTGGCCTAGAACACAAAGCCTTCAGACTGCCAGGATTAAAATCATACTCAGTACGGTCTCAGTATTTTCCACTTTTTAAAAAAAACTTATTTATTGGATGTTTTAAGATTCATTTTGGGGCTGGAGAGATGGCTCAGCGGTTAAGAGCACTGACTGCTCTTCTGAAGGTCCTGAGTTCAAAACCCAGCAACCACATGGTGGCTCACAACCATCTGTAATGGGAGCTGATGCCCTCTTCTGGAGTGTCGAAGACAGCTACAGTGTACTTACATATAATACATATATACATACATACATACATACATCTTTTTTTAAAAAAAGATTTTGTTTTCTGCCTATGAGTGGTCTGCCCACGGAGGTCAGAAGAAAGTGATGGGTTTCTTAGAGCTGGAGTTACAAAGTTGTAAGCCACCGTGTGGATGCCGGGAACTGACCCTGGGTTCTCTGCCAGGGCAAGAGAGAGCTTTCAACTGCCCAGACATCTCTCCAGTCTCAGCATTTTAAACATCCAACAGTGAAACCCAAACAGGAGCCATACTGTCGCACACTGTTACTAAGTCTCTATACTTAAGGTGCAAGTCTCTTACACCTTACAAGAACAGGTTTGTTTCTTGCAAAACATGTTTTTCAACCTATGCTGAACTCGTGACCCTCATAATGTACTCCCACCCGATTGCCTTGCTAAGTTCCTGGACACCTGTGATGACTCCCCTTCCACATGATGTGTTCTTGCATTTATCCACCCCACAGGCAGCCTTGAACCCCAAGTCGCCCACTCTCCTGTCCAGGTGCTAAAGGCACTAACAGTTATCTTGGACAGCTGGTTTCTAGCAACCCTAACCCATTCCCATAAAAGGCACCTCAAAAGCCAGCGGGGGACTGCTCTCTGAAATCTCCACTTTGGAGATACAGCTGGTTGGCCAGTTCTAGAGAAAGCTTGCTTTAATCAGCCAGTCGTGAAATTGGTGTTTATTTCCCCCGCAGATCTAACATAACCACAAATATGTCAGTTACCTATTTTCATCTTTGTTTGTATGTCCTGGAGGTCTCATAGCTGCTATAGAGTAGCAGGCACATGGTACTCTGTCCCAAGAGGTTGGCAGGGAAAAGCCAAAGCCAAACTTACAAATGCTTTCCTAGTTTATCTGTCGGGGATAGGTGTCTACAGGATACCTATCAGTCTACAGACACAAGGTCGGCCGGCACAGCTGTACTGGCCCAGGCTTTTTGTTTTGTTTTGTTTTCTTGATATCTCATGGGATACATGCCTCCGTTATGTGTGTGTTGTTGTTTCTCAGTTGACTTCTAACACTGCCATTAATTTTGCCGTCAGCCGGACGCAGAAATGGAATAAACGATCTCGTTTACCCTTACTAAAACCTTTTTCTTTTCCGAGGGTGCTTGCGCACTCCTTTAATCCTAGCACTCAGAGACAGGCAGGAGGATATCTGTGAGCTCGAGGCCAGCCTGGTCTACATAGTGAGTTCCCAGATATATAGTGAGACCCTGTCTTAAAACCAAAACCAACAACAAACAAACAAAAAGCTTAAGAGGAAAGAAGAAAACCGGCCCGGAGAGGCGACCGACGACTTCCTCCGGCCCGCCCCGCTTTGGTGCCTGGCCTCCCCGCCCAGCCGGTTTACCGCCTCACTCCTCGCCCCCCCTCCCAACTTTGCCTTCCAAACAATTTAAAGGTCGCACAGAACCAACCTATCGCAAGCCTCGTCCGAGGGGAAGGGGCGGGAGCTTCCGGAAGTGTTGGCGAACGTCCCTCCAATCAGCGGCTGGCAGCGGGAAGTTTCAGTTCGGCGAGGGCTCGGTCCGGGTGTTCCTTCTGCAGGTCTGTGGAGTCTTCTGTGTTGCGGCATTGTTGTGGATCCAGAAACTGCTTCAGGTAAGTGGGATCAAGAGGTCGAGGTCCTCCGTGGCTGCATACCAGCTCGAGAATGGCCTGGGGTACATGAGCCTCCGTCTCGAAAAAAATTTAAAATGGCCTGGACGAGCTGGCTCGACAGTTAAGCACTTGTTTTTTCAGACTTAGCTTCCCAGCACCCCACGTTAGGCAGTTTACAAACTCCTTGTAGCTCCAGCGTCAAGAGGTCCGACACCCTCTTCTGGACGCCAGTGTGCAATCTACCTACACACAGGTAAACAAAAAAGCCTTTGGAAAATAATGGCATGAAAAATGTAATAGATTATCCTAAAGCATTGACAACGTATTAGAGATGAGACTCTACCCGACCGGTATGCTAATAACCTCTCACAAGAGCCCAGAAGTGGCAGTGGATTCTGCTTTTCCTGGAGATGCTGTCATTTCTTTTTAACCTCCTGTGAGTATTAAACTGAGACGCTTCAGATGAGAGCGCAGGCAGGGGAGCTGCCGTGAGAGGTCCGTTTGACCATCACCATGACACAAGTCATCAGAGAGGAAGGAGCTGCAGTAGAGGAAACGCCTCCATGAGATCCAGCTGTGAGGCATTTTCTCAATTAGTGATCAGTGGGGGGAGGACCCAGCGCATTGTGAGTGGGAGTCACCCTTGGGCTGGCGGTCCTCAGTTCGGTAAGAAGATGGAACAAGCCAGTAAGAAGCACCCCCTCTGTGGCTTCTGCATCAGCTCCTTCCTCCAGGTTCTAGCCTTGCTTGAGAAGTCCTGACTTCCTTTGATGATGAACAGCAGTGTGGAAGTGTGAGCTGAATAAACCCTTTCCTCCCCAACTTGCTTTTTGGTTATGGTGTTTTGTTGCAGCAACTGACACCCTAAGACAACCGTAGAGACACGTTTTTCTTAAAGTCTTTCTCTAGTAGTTGCGTTTGACTTGGTTTCTTTCTTTCTTTTGGTGGGGAGAGGATTGAAACAAGGTTTCACCTAGCTCCCCCTCCCCCCCCAAACCCCCTTTCGAGCTGAGACTGTGGACAGGCCCTATTGTTTCAGTTTTCTGACTTCGGACTTTGCTGTTATTTCAGGCTACCTTTAAGCCAGGTGCTAGAGTCACAGGGTGTGTTCATCACAGTAGGGTGGTGCTGGAATGAAGGGGATAGGTGGGTTTCAGACCATATTTCCGGTGTAGCCCAATCTGGCTTTGTGCTCCATCCAGCCTTCTGTGGCTGCCTCCTGGTTGGGGTGTGTGTGTGTGTGTGTGTGTGTGTGTGTTAGCTGTGTGATTGTGTTGGGATGTGTACATGCTGGTGTGTATGTGTAGGCCAGAGGCCAACAGCAGGCATCTCCCTTATGTTCTTGAGATACAGTTTCTCCCTAAAGCTGGAGCTCCTTGGGTGAGTTAGGCTTTGCTGGCAGAAGAACCCCAGGGATGCCTGACTCTGGCTGGGCCTGGCCCTTATGTGAGAGTTAGAGATGATCTGGGGTCTTCTGGATGGTGCAGCAGGTACTTACGGACTAAGCCATCTCCCTAAACTATCGCTGCTTTTAGAGTTGAGAAGAAATGCCAAGGTTCTTTTGTTTACCACCAGGGGATTTGTTCTGTAATATAGCTGTTTTTCCTCTGTCCCCACTTACGTGCTGCCTCGTGTTCTAGGTTATAGTTTATCTCTGCTTCATTTTAATCTGTTGAACCGCTTCCTACTCATGACCCCCAGATAGGCCATCTCACCTGTGATGACGTCTCTACTTTCGTCTTTACTGTATTTATTCCATTGTGAGTTTTAATAGTTTCATTTCAAGGGAGTGCCGCGTGGTGTAGGAGATAGACTGAAGTCCTGAATGTTTTTATTAATTTACTTATTTTGCTCTTTGAGAGAATGTCCTACTCTTTAGCCCAGGCTGTCCTCAAGTTCACACGATTTGCTCGACTGTGTGGGTAGAGCGATGAGCCGCCACAGCCTGACCTGAGATTTTATTTTATTTTTTTAAATAATAAAATGAAAATCCATTTACGTCGGTGTCTGGTTTTCCGCTTCGGCAGGATGCCGGTGTCACGTTTTGCCAGTCGGCTTCGGAAAGATTCGAGCATTGAAATGATGAGAACCTGCTTGGCTCATAGAAAGTCACTGTCTCAGAAGGAAAACAGACACAGGGTGTATGAGCGAAACAGACACTTCGGTTTGAAGGACGTCAACATTCCCCTGGAAGGGAGAGACCTCGGTAACATACACGAGACATCGCAAGACCTCGCTCCAGAAAGGGCCAGCTCCAGAACAAGTAAGGACGGGTCTTTCTAAGCGTAGGCGCTTTTGAGAGTAACGGGGTCTGGAGAGATGGCTCAGCAGTTGTGTGCCACCGTTCTCGCAGAGGACCTGGGGTCAGTTCCTAGCGAGGTGGTTCACCACAGTCTGTAACTCAGGTTTCAGGGCTCCTGCGTGGGTGTGGTGCATGCACATCCATCCCCACAGGCACCCCACACACTTACACATCAGATAAATAGTAAAAGAAAAGTGGAGCTGGGCGTGGTGGCGCACGCCTGTAATCCCAGCACTTGGGAGGCAGAGGCAGGCGGATTTCTGAGTTCAAGGCCAGCCTGGTCTACAGAGTGAGTTCCAGGACAGCCAGGACTACACAGAGAAACCCTGTCTGGAAAAACCAAAAAAAAAAAAAAAAAAGTGTGTGTGTGTGTGTCTGTGTTGGGGCGGGGGGTAAAGAACTACACTGATCAAAGGAAATTGTTCTAAATACAAAAGATTTCTCACCAGTCCCTAGAGAAGAAAAAAAAAGATCATTCTTAAAGTTTGCCCAAAGTGGTTTAGGGCCACAAGGAAAGAAAGAACTGAAGGAACAAAAAAGAATAGTCTTAGAAAAAAGATCAAAACAATGAGAAATATCATCCAGGACAGTCTCTTACTTACAAGATTGGGCTTGGCTCTAATGAAACCTTTAGATGTAATTTCTACCCTATAGAAAAACATGGAGGTAAGGAATAAGTGAAAAACTTTAAATAAATAAAAGCAAGAGCCCACTGAGGGCCTAAGAACCTAATTAATGCAAGAGCCAATCACAGAAAAGCTTATATAAGATTTATGTTTGGGGTGGGGGATTACCTTCATAAAGAGACTGAAGTCTGAAGAAAGGACCAGGGTATAAGGTTTCTTAGTCCAAAGATCTGTAAGCCTGTGATGGTCTAAGTCCCAGCTCTGTTCCCAAGAGACACATTTGGGCCCAGGAGGTAGATCTGTGGGGTTTCTCAGACCCTTGGCTCCCCAGTGAGGAAGGCTCTCATCTTGGGCTTCGTGTGTGAGGGACATACCTCCCCACGATTGGCTTTGTTATTATTTTGTATGCAGGGTCTTAGGGATTGGACCTAGGGCTTCAGTCATGCTACACAGCTAAGCAAGTGCCCTACCATTGAACTGAACTCCCCACTCCAAAAGAACCTGGATTTGGAGATCAGGTCTCCATAGATAGCTCTGTCTGGCCTGGCGTTGCTAATGCCAGGCTGGCCAAGAAAACCTGAATTCCTCTTGCTTCATCCTCTCAAGTGATGGATGGTAGCCATATGCCAAAAGACACCCAAAGACTTTTTTCAAACTGCATATAGAAAAAGGCAAACCAGTGGCTCTTCCTGAAGTTCTGGGGGTGACTTAGCCTAAAGTAATCAGTATATCAATATTTCTAAAAAGTTGAGCAAATGAAGACATACATAATATAATTTCAGCATGACTAGAACTCAAAATAACTGTAAGAGAGAGTTGAAGATTAAAAGCATTTATTAGCAGATGAAGGTAGACGTAGTGTAGACATCAGAAAAGCTGCTGTCATATTGGTCTGAAATGTTTTGTGGACTGTTGTTTGACCCCTGCCTCCCCTTAGAGCCAGTGAAAATGGTTCTGAGTGAGCAACGGAAGCAGCTCCTCCAGAAGTACAAAGAAGACAAGCAGCTCCAGAAACTGAAGGAGCAGCGAGAGAAAGGCAAGCGAGGAGTGTTCAAAGTGGGTCTGTACAGGCCCGCCGCGCCCGGCTTCCTCGGCACGGACCCGAGGGCTGTGAAGCCTGAGCCGGAAAAGGTCCGTCTGTGGTTTTAACCTGTAATAGACAAGCAGTTCTTTTAACTCTGGAGCTAAAAAGTTGATACTTAACTTAGCAAGTATCTGTGTAGCATAAATTTTTAAGGATAACATTTAAATTTTATACTGAGACATGGAATACATTTTGCCAGTATGTTTTATGTTTCTTTGGTTGGTTGTTTAATAGACTTTCTTTTGGCTATTTAAAGGCTTTTCCATGTACTGGGCGGATTACAAGATCAAAGGCCAAGGAACATATGGAGCAGACTAAGGTATTATTGTGTGTAGATAATTGCTACTAAGGAAGACGCGCTTGTCCCTCTCGGAGTGTACGGTTCCATTTCAAGCCAGAGACCAGGTGCAAGCACAGTGATGTATTTATCAGACTTGAAGGTGTGATGACTAGTGGTGGCGGCTGAGAGCAGTCGTGGGGGGAGGAGGGGGCCAGGGAGGCTCTCCCTCCCAGCGGTCTTTGCATGAACACTCACTCTGCGACCTATCCCAGGCTTCTGCCGTGCCTATGTGACTGCCGAGCTTTCCAAACTAAGGGTATGAAGTGCGGATCAGGGGAAAGCACAGAGCAGGGAGGAGATTCAGTTCTGGCTTCTCCAGCACAGCCGCGGGGAAGGCCTGGCGGGGGAAGGCCTGGCGGAAGACGCAGTGTGCTGCCGGGAAAGGCAGTGGCTCCATCAGTAGGGAACCTAGCTTTGGTCAGATTGGAGTCACCACCACGCTCCTGTGACTTCTCCAGACCCCAGGCCACATACAGTACTGACCAAATGCTGAGGCTTTATGGATATTAGTATGGGCTGAGAAATAAGATTGAGGCATATATAGAGTGTTGGGTGGAGATAGATTACAGTAAGCATAGGCATTGAGTAGCATCTTAATAAGAGCAGTCAAGGAAACCTCTTTGAGATGCCTGTATGTGGGGTGTACTCTTAAAGGAAGTGAATGAACCTCAGGGAAAAAAACTTTGTCCCTAGGAGAAATGTAAAATTGAGGGATTTTTGCTATTGATTTTTTTTTTCCTCTAGCAGTGCTGAGACTCAGAGGCCGGGGACCTGTGCTTGTTGGGCCTGTTCTATACCGCTGAGCACATACATAACCAGACCATGATGCCCACGCCACTGACTACACAGCGGCTACTCACGCACTGAGGCAGGCAGGGGGAGAGCTTCAGGCCGGGAGTGTGAGGCCCGTCTCACAGCACCCCGAGGCCTGACTCCCTGGCAGGAAAGCCACAGTGAATGTTTTTATTAGTATTTTTAGAATTCTCTAATGAGCGTATAAGGAAAAAAAATACGTTTTGTTTTTGTTTTTGAGGCAGGGTCTCACTTTGGTGCTCTGACAGGCCTGGAATTTAGAGAAATCTGCCTGCCTATTTTCCTGGGTGCTGGGGTTGAAAGCATGTGACATCATCATGCCTTTCTGGCTTTGTTTTGGGGTCACACTTAGCCCAAATTCTGCTGAAACTCCCTGCTGGTTGTAGCTGGTCTTGAATTGATGAATTTACAAGTTAAAAGTGTCCTTTGATTTGTTATGCAGTTAAATGACAAAGTTTCTAATCTCTTCACAGACTAGTGATAGCAAGAAGGTTCCTCAAGCAACCCAACTTGGCCAAAGACAAGTTTCTGAAAAAAAACCATTAGACAGAGATAAAAAAGGTAGGACTGTTAGCAACGATGATGGAGTTGGTGGTGCCTCAGGAGAGACTCGTGAGTGGCCAAGGCATCTGATTAGATGTTTCTTTTCCAGGTGTGCAGCCCATGGTCTCCACAGCAGGAAAAACGACTGGATCAGCAGCTACTCAGAGGGCCAAGCAGATGGCCCACACAGTGTCATCTACCACAAGAAAGCCAGTCACAAGAGCCACTAATGGTAAGAAGAGATTATTATCTGCATGCACATATATAGTAATATAGTTTATAAAGAACAAGAAAGACAAAAGGATTGTGGCCCTGAAATACAGTGTGTTAATAAAATAAAAAGTATCAGAAGTATATGCTGCAGTGTGACATTATTAATGGACTCATGGGTGCGGGTGTGTGTGTGTGTGGGGGGTGTAGACCATAGGTCCACAGTGAGCATCTTCCTCCGTTACTCCTCGTCTTGCTTTTGGAGGTCCAGTCTCTCAGCCTGGAGCTTGAGAGTGCAGCTAGCCCGGCGGGCCGGCAGGCTCCGGGCATCCAGCAGTCCTTGCTTCCCCAGCACTGGCTGCAGATGAGCGCTGCAGCTTACAGCTTCTCCAGCACTCGGTCCTTGTGTGCAGAACGCACTCTGCCAGCAGGACTGCTGCACCAGCATATTGTTGGTTTCTCTCTGGCTGGCCTTTTTTTTTTTCCTTTGAGATTTAGTTTTACTTTATGGGTTTTATGCGTGTATGTCTGTGTACCACGTGTGACTGGTGCCCATGGCAGCCAGAAGAGGGCATCTGGTCTTCTGGAACTGGAGTTACAGATGGTTGACCTCCATGTGGATGCTGGGACTCAGTCCCTGCTCTTAACACGAGCCATCGCTCCAGCGATGAGACCGGTTTCTTTGAGACAAGGGCTCATCCTGTAGCTGAGGCTAGCCTGCACTCTTGATCCTGCTGCCTCAGGCTTCCTAGGAAGTGCTGGAGTTAGAGGCAAGTGCAGCTGTTTGGTTGTTTTTTTGTTTGTTTGTTTGTTTGTTTGTTTTTTCAAGACAGGGTTTCTCTGTATAGCCCTGGAACTCACTCTGTAGACCAGGCTGGCCTCGAACTCAGAGATCTGCCTGCCTCTGCCTCCCAAGTGCTGGGATTAAAGGCGTGCGCCATCACTGCCCGGCGCATCTGTTTGTTTAGGTTGGTTGGTTGGTTTAGTGTTGGCAGTAAGGTGTGGTTTTTGTATGGTAAGTATGTGTTTGGCAGTCAGAAAAAGAGAAAGGAAATACTTATTATTTTGAAAAGATGGTTTCTATTTAACAGGAAATTTCATTTGTTTTTGTCCCTTTCTAGTGTGACTTGTGATCATAAAAGTTGAAGACATACATCCCTATTTTTGTCTTCTTCATACTTTGTCAGGTTATCTCATACTTTAATGTGTAGCATTGACTGTTATAAAGTGGCTATGCTACTTTATTTTCTGTTTTAGAGAATGCATCAGAAAGAATGGGACCAAGTAGAGGGAGACCTGCCAAAAAAGCAGACAGCAAGCCGGATAAGGTGAGGACAGGCCCTGCCATCGCCCCGGCCTCGACATCGCGATGGTGCACTCGGAAGGCTGAAGTGAGGCCTGCAGACTGCTTCTGAGAGCCAACCACAGACGTGCGAAGCCACGGCACTGAGCGGGCATCCCAGGGGTCACTGACGCGGTGCTTGGGCGCCTTACTCTGAGTTATAGGTAGAGAAAGTGCAATCTGATTAGCAAAGAAAATGGAGACTCGCGAATAGCTCAGGAGAGAGAGACAGACAGTTTTGCAAGAACCAGTTGGTAGGGTGAGATGCTTGGATTTTGGATTTGGCTATACCAGGGTATTGTAGGTGCTTCCAATTGGTTGCATGACTTGGGGCACCCTGTGTAATTTGAGATGATTTTTCCATCTCTAGCATGGAATTTCCTAGATGTTAAGAATTCAGTGAGCCCGGGTTTCTGACAAAAATCTAAGAATGAGATCCTCAAAAAACAGGGCCCGGCCTGCAAAATAGCTCAGCAGGTGAAGGTGCTTGATGCTGAGCCTGATGACCTGAGCTCAGTCCCCAGAACCCACACGGGAGGAAGGAGACAGCCAGTTCCTGCAGATTGGCTTTTGTCTCCACATAGAGATTTAAAAAAAAAAAAAAAAAAAAAAAAGGAACTATTTTGAGTTAATTGCTTATGCTATAACTTTACCCTTTTATGGAAAACAAACAAAAGCTCATGCTGAACTGTAAGAAACCTGTCTAGAGACTTACTGAAGAGCAAATACAAATCCTCCAAGGAGAAGAATGGAGAGTGCGTCTTTCTAAGCCAACTGGGTCTTAAAGGAAGAGTTGCTAAGACTTAAGCTTTGTTCCGCAGGGCCAGGGAGATGGCTCAGTGGGTAAAGGTGCTTGCCGTCAGACATGACGGCCCAAGTAGAATCCCAGTCCCACGAGGTGGGAGAGGAGAACCAACACTTGGAGGTTGTGTTCTAACCTCCACCCATGTCATGGTGTGCACTCCCCCAAACACACACACACACACACACACGCACGCACGCACGCACGCACGCACGCACGCACGCACGCACGCGCGCCAGTAAAATAAATGTGTTTTTAAAAAATTATTATCCCTCTAAATGTTGTTATTAGCTTTTACTTCCACTAACACATTGGCCTTTACGATTCTTTTTTTTGTTTTTTAAGATTTATTTCTTTATTATATCTAAGTATACTGTAGATGTCTTCTGACACATCAGAAGAGGGTGTCAGATCTCATACAGATGGTTGTGAGCCACCATGTGGTTGCTGGGATTTGAACTCAGGACCTTTGGAAGAGCAGTCAGTGCTCTTAACCACTGAGCCATCTCTCCAGCCCTGGCCTTTATGATTCTTATCCAGGGTGAAATACCTTGGTTTGAGTTCAGGTCTCATTAATAAAGTCAAAACCCTTTTTAAATGTCTATCGAGTAGCAACTTAAGTTACTTTGGAAGAATATGCTTTGTATCCTACTGGTTGATGTCATTGTGTCACACTGAGAACTATTGTTCTTGTGATAAGATAGCATTTACAACCTAAAGCTATTTTTAAGTTATGTATTTACTTTTCATTGTTTTATGTGTATGGGCATTTTGCTTGCTTATATGGCTTTGTACCGCCTGTGTGCCTGATCCTGAGGAGCCGGAAGAGGCAGTCAGGCCCCAGGGATGGACGTTTCAGATGGTTGTGAGCCTCCATGCGTGTGCTAGGAGTCTCTAGGTCCCAGAAAAGGCAGCCAGTGCACTTAACCACAGAGCCATTGCTTCAGCTCCCACAGTCCATGGTCATTTTTCTACAGTGTTTGGTCCTCTAGAAATGAGTTGGTCAATAAATGCTAGGTTTGTCGGGGAGTGGTGGCGCAGGCCTTTAATCCCAGCACTTGGGAGACAGAGGCAGGTGGACTTCTGAGTTTGAGGCCAGCCTGGTCTACAGAGTGAGTTCCAAGACAGCCAGGGCTGCACAGAGAAATCCTGTCTCCAAAAAAACAAAACAAAACGCTAGGTTTCTCATTCTCAAAGCCTTCCGATAATCCATGTAATTTTGATAAAAAATGTATTTTGTTAGTTAGATTTTTCCATTTTAGCTTTAATTTTCTTTTTTTTTTTTTTTGTTATATCTTCAAGGTATAATTATACCTTGGTATAATAAGGACTGGCTCTGAATTATAGCTTGGTTTAGTATAGTCAACTTTTGGTCAAGTGTATCTTTTTTTGTTTTTTTTGGGTTTTTTGTTTGTTTGTTTGTTTTTGTTTTTGTTTTTGTTTTTTCGAGACAGGGTTTCTCTGTGTAGTTCGGGCTGTCCTAAAACTCACTTTGTAGACCAGGCTGGCCTCAAGCTCAGAGATCCACCTGCCTCTGCCTCCCAAGTGCTGGGATTAAAGACATGCGCCACCACCGCCCTGCAAGTGTACATCTTTTTAAAAGATGGAGCAGGAGTTGAGGCAGTGGTGAGCCGCCTGGCAGGGCCTGGGGCTCCCCTGCTTCTCTGGAGACCAGCGATCCCGCCCAGTGCTGAGCCGGGCCCCACGCCCTCCAGTATACATTTTTAAGTGTTTCATTTTTTGTCTCAGATTATGTATGTGGATGCTGTCGTGGGGACTCTTCCTCTCTGTGTGGTAAAATACCTGACCATTGCTGCTTAGGGGGACAGGGCTGTCCCAGTTCAAGTCCTAGTCCACCGTAGCTGTGGAGTCTGGAGGGAGCTGGTCACCCAGCAACAGCAGTGCACGCCTGAGCCCAGCTCACTCTGTCCTTTCATTAAGGTGGCCAGACTGGACCACTTTCGGTGTGGCCGGAAGTTGGATCCTGTCGAATCCCGATCGGCACAGCCATCACGTTGTCTGTCTTGTGTTTTGTACCGCTCTTGTTTTTGTTCCTTGTTAACGGATGCGTGATTCCTGGGAGAGAATCCAGCTCTGTTCTGCTTGCTGCTCCCTAGGTCATTTCTTCCAAAGTTGAGCGTGAAGAAAAGCGTTTGGATTTGCAGATCAACGTGACAAATGAACTGGATACGGGCGGAGTCTTCCAAGAAACGGAACGCTTACCTGAGGCAGTCCCTGCAAAAGGGAAAGAAAGGAAGTCCTTCGCCCCCCAGCACTGCGTCTTTCAGCCCCCGTGTGGTCTGAAGACCTACCAGGTGGCTCCCCTGAGCCCTCGAAGTGCCAGCGCTTTCTTGACACCCAATTATGATTGGAACCGGTTAAGACCAGAACTGTAAGATATATTTTTTTTACACACACACAAATGCTAATACACAAATAGTCTAAATAATAAACACCTTCCTAAAAGGGGTAACAAATGCCTTTCTTACATTTCTGCTTTTTTTCTCTGCACTGTGTTTACCTAGTAAAGTATGCTAACTATAAACCACAAAAAAAAAAAAAAAAAAAAAAAAAGGTGAGAGAAGTCTTTCAGAAGCCTTCAGTAATAATCTTTGATGGTTTTGAATTTTCTGTGAGTATCATCATCATAAATGTGTAGGACACAGGGTTTTTCTGTGTAGCCCTGGCCATTGTGGAATTGCTCTGTAAGCCGGGCACCATGGCTGGTGAATTTTGCTTTTCATAGGTGACTTAATTATAACCTGTAATAATATTTACCTAACTTACCTTTGTAAAGCTTTATGTGCATTCATGTATATAAGTGTTGTGCGGGTGTTTTGCATTCATGTATGTAAGTGTGTGTGCAGGGCCTGGGAAGGGTGTTGCTCCCCTGAACTAGAGGTCCAGGTCATTGTGAGCTGCCTGTGGGTTCTGGGAAATCAACTCCGATTTCTCTGCAAGGGCTGCGGCCACTTGAGCCACTTCTCCAGCCCCTTAGTTGTTTTGTTGGTTTTGAGTTTTCCTTTTTTTTTTTGGTGGGGCTGAGATAGCAACTCACTTTGTGGCCTGAGCAGTCTTAGTAAGTTATTTTATGATTTTTGGTTCCTGTTGAGGCCAGAGGCATCAGGTCTCGCTAGAGCTAGAGTCCGAGGCGGTGGGAGCTGTCTGGTCCGGGCGCTGAGGTCTGAACTGGGTCCTTGCCAGAGCAGTAGGTCCTCTTCACCTGTGAGCCCTGTGTTCGCTTGCCTTCTTGCCTTTCCTCTCAAAACCACTGCCCCCAGTCACAGACTCTGGGAAGCGTGAAGAGGACGGTCAGTTGGAGTCCTCGGAAGAAAGGGCAAAGGTGTATGACGTACAGGTCAGCTGCACATCCTTAGAAAGCACTCTGCAGCAGCCACAGCTGTTGATGCTTTTTAAAAAATCTTTTAAGAGTTTCAACATCTTCTCTTTTTTTGTTTTTTGTTTTTTGTTGTTTTGTTTTGTTTTCCCGAGACAGGGAAACTGTCCTGGAACTCTGTAGAGTTTCAACATCTTTAAATTCTTCTGTAACTCTTTTTTTTTTTTTAAATTTATTTATTATATCTAAGTACACTGTAGCTATCTTCAGACACCCCAGAAGAAGGCATCAGATCTCCTTACAGATGGTTGTGAGCCACCATGTGGTTGCTGGGATTTGAACTCAGAACCTCTGGGAGAGCAGTCGGTGCTCTTAACCGCTGAGCCATCTCTCCAGCCCCCTGTAACTCTTTTAATAGAGATGCCTAGTCTCATTATTTAAATTTTTCCTGCCAAGAATAAGCATTTTTTTTAAATGGTTAAGATCTCTCTATTTTATTTGTATGAGTACACTGTAGCTGTCTTCAGACACACCAGAAGAGAGTGTCAGATCCCATTACAGATGGTTGTGAGCCACAATGTGGTTGTTGCTGGGATTTGAACTCAGGACCTCTGGAAGAGCAGTCAGTGCCCTTAGGTGCTGAGCCATCTCTCCAGCTCCAGCAGAATAAGCATTTTTAAAGCTAGAAAGGCAGGCCGGGGCTGGGTGGTGGTGGCGCACGCCTATAATCCCAGCACTTGGGAGGCAGAGGCAGGTGGATTTCTGAGTTTGAGGCCAGCCTGGTCTACAGAGTGAGTTCCAGGACAGCCAGGGCTGACAGAGAAACCCTGTCTCGACAAAACCAAAAAAAAAAAAAAAAAAAGAAAGAAAGGCAGGCCAGCCGGCACAAGCTGAAGTTGAGGTCTGAGAGTTGGAGGCCAGTTTCGGTTTCATAGCGGGAGATCATGGCAAAACCAAACAAACAGCCTTAAAATGTGCCTTTTCATCCCAGCACCCATGATACTGGACATCTGTAGCCAACACCCCAATCCTATACTGGGGTTAAGGGCATGTATCACCATCCCTGGATAGAAGCTGATTAAATAAAAGCAACTGCTCTGTGTTATATAATGATGCTTACTCTCAAAAAGCAAACATTTCCATTGTATCCTTTTTTTAAAAAGCAATACTTTCAAATCCTTTAGTTAAATATATGTGAACTTCATTTTTTGTGAAGTTTTTATTGTCTTTGGCTGTTATTTTTAGCACTACAACTCAAGACAAAGCAAATGAAATCTTGGTGCAGCCAGAATTGGATTCACTGACAGGCTGTGGTGCAGGTACGTCAGTTTAATTCCGCTGTCCCTTCTCTGGCTGAGGATTGGAGAATTTCATGTCGAGCTCTTTTCCCCGTGTAATTCATGTGCGGTGTCCAGAGCTTGGGGAGGAGCCTGAGGACAGAGCTGGGCGTGGCCGGAGCTGGAGGCTAGCCCTGGGAGGAGGGGACACTGTAGGTGGCTGTCCAGGCCCTGGGAAGAGACCCTTTCAGAAATAAAGTAGAGTGTGCTTGAGGGCCCACGCTTGTAGACCACCTCTGACCTCCACACGCATGAGCACAGAGATATTAACAACCTAACAGAGATGTGAGTGACTGAGGCAGAAACTGAGTTTTAACGTTCAATGTGATAAACTGCAGGATAAGAAATCTGGGGAATGTGACTTTAGGAATTGTTCTTTAGTGAATGTTTTTGTTCGTATCATAGAACATGACTTAAATCAGAAGGACACTTCTGCTTCAAATTCAAATCACCTTTCAGTGACAGGAGCCACGGCACTTGATGTAAGTGACGGTCCCGCATGCCAGCCCCCGCACGACGTGCCATACTTCAGGTTTGTATGTTTGTTGTTACTTAAGAGTTTGCATTCGTGGCTAGACATTTAGTCCCAGATTAAAGCGTTTGTTTTGCGTATAGATGTTGAGTATGGTAAATGGGGAGGAACTGGCTTTGGATGGTTTTACCACTTTGCAGGTGGGACGTAATATGGCTTCTAGTCAAAGGGTGGCGTGAATGTGAGGGGAAGTGAGTGCCCTTCCCAGCCTGTAGGCTGACCCTTCCTCGCAGGTGTTAATCATTTTTTGTGTGAATATTTTAAGGGATAAATACTGCATTTCATGACAAACACATCTAAGTCTTGTACAATCTAATGTTTTGTTCTCAGTGTTAAGTGTTGCTGACACCCTAGTTTAGCACCTGAAGAACTTTCTCATGCATGGGTACATAACCCAGCCTGTCCTGCTGTCTTGGCTTACTTGGGAGGACTGAGGTGGGTATAAACAGGGTTCAGCTGTTCACGCTTGATGCCAAAGCTGAAAAGAGAAAGCTGGCAGTGTCATTTGGCCGGGTTCCCTCCTGGCACCCACAAAGTCCTGAATAAACTGTCCAGGCCTGGAATCTCAGCACTCGGGAGGTCGAGCCTGAAGCATCAGAATTTATGTAGCATCCTTGGCTACATTCAAGACCAACCGGGGAAGTGAGAGCTTGCCTTCTCTTCTCTTCTCTTCTCTTCTCTTCTCTTCTCTTCTCTTCTCTTCTCTTCTCTTCTCTTCTCTTCTCTTCTCTTCTCTTCTCTTCTCTTCTCTTCTCTTCTCCCCTCCCCTCCCCTCCCCGCTCCCCCCTCCTCTCCCCTCCCCCCTCCCCTTCCTCTCCCCTCTCCCCTCCCCCCTCCTCTCCCCTCCCCTCCCCTCCCCTCTTCTCTTCTTTTCTTCTTCTTTTTTTAATCCTTTGAGAATTCCATACAATGTATTTTCACCAAATTCACCCCAGAATCCTCTAATGCTTTCCTGGCTGCACCTACCTCCAAACTCCCAGCAAGTCTTTTTTTTTAATAACCAATGGACGTCTCTTGGAGAGCGTAGGCTATCCTTACTGTAGCGTGCTTGACCTACCAGGAGCCATATCTGTGAAGAAAACTGACTCTTTCCCTCCGGAAGCCATCAACTGGCAGGGTTGAGACCAGATCTGTCTTTAAAAATACAAAACAAATACTGTTTTCCCATCAGATTCCCTCAAGCAGTGTCTGAAGGTGGTTTTTTTCCCCAGGATAGTACTTGTGTATTTAGAACTTCGTCAGTCAGCTAGAGGACATGCCGTCTTCCTGCGGTACTTTGGTTGTTGGTTGGCTTGTAATATGTATGGGTGTCATGCTTACACGTATGCTAGTGCACTGCGTGTGCCTGGTACTGCAGAGGCCACAAGAGGATTTTAGATCCCCTGGAAGTGGACTTAGCAGACTGCTGTGATCTCCTAACTGAGGAGTCATCGGCTACTGTTTTAATTATTCTTTTCTGAGTATTCCATGTTAGTGACCATTTGAATCGTTTCTACGGTGAAGGTTTTCAATCAAATGTAGAGGTGTACGCTAGTCTAGGGTGCCGCTGAGTCCCCGGGGTAACAGCTTATCCAGCTGTGGTGTCGGGGCTCAGCTGCCGCTCCGTCCTCATCTCTTCAGTCCTTGTGTTTATGTCTGTCCATTGAATGAACTAAACCTCCTTCCTATCGTGTTTGGTCTTTCCACTGTGGGTGTCAGACCCAGAGCCTTGCTTATGCCGTGGAAGTGCTCCATCACTGAACTACACCTCTAGGCCTAATTTCTCTTTTAAGAAATCAAAACCGAGGCAGGTATGGAGGCTCACACCTATAATCAAGCACTTGGGGGGCTCGCTTTCAGGCCAGCCTGCCTGCGTGACACACTGAGCAGTGCGCGGGAGTGGGCCTCCCGGTCTTGTTTCCTTCCATCTCCCTTGAGTTTGTTGGTGTTTTTCCTGATTCTTATTAGGGTAAGGGGCATATCATGTGTCACTGTAAGTGTGCAGTGCACAGGTATTAAATACACTCAGTGTCATGTGGCCGTCACCTCCACCCGTCTCCATAACTTTCATCTCCTATATTCTATATCTACCAGACAGATTCCTAATTTCTCCTAAGAGCCCCTAGCAAATCCCATTCTAGTCTCTGTCTCCATAATTTTTTTCTGCTAAATGCATCATGCAATTAAATAGACCCATACACTGTTTGCTTATACTTAATTAATTTCTTTTGGGGGGAGATTCGAGAGTTGTTTGAGACAGGGTCTCTTCATAGCCCTGGCTGTCTTGGAACTTACTCTGTAGACCAGGCTGGCCTTGACCTTCTAGAGATTCACTTGCCTCTGCCTCCTGAATGCTGGGCTTAAAGGTGTGCGCCACCACTGTCTAGCCTTTTCATTTGTTTTTAAGACAGTCTCAAGTAGCCCAGACTGGGGAGCCAGGAGGTGTTCCCGCATCAGCTGTCTATGTGACTGGTGGGGCGTTAGACATTTATCTACCACCCAAGCCAGTGTTTGTTTATTTTTGAGACTGGCTTCTTTTACTTAGCATAGTGCCCTTAAGATTGATCTGTAATGTTAGAATCTCTCTCTCTCTCTCTCTCTCTCTCTCTCTCTCTCTCTCTCTCTTTTCTCCCCCCCAAACTTCTCCTTTTTTTTCCCAGTTGTGATCTCACTGTGTAGTCCTAACTGGCATGTGCTTTGCGCTGTAGGTCAGACTGGTCTTTCGGCTCATGCACATTCCTCCTGTTTCTGCCCGAGAAGTGCCGAGATGACAGACATCAGCCCTGTGCTCAGTGTTCATGGTTGAATAGTACTGGGCCAGGAAGCTGGGCTGGAGAGAGCTCAGTACTTTGCTGCTTTTACAGAGCAGTTTGGTTCCCGGCGGCCACGTGGCAGCCCATGACCGGCTGTCGCTTCCAGGGAGTCCAGGGCCCTCTTCTGTCCTCCGGGGCAAAGCATTCATACACATGAATGTAATAACTCTTGAGCGCTGCTCCCTGTGACTCCGGCTGCCTCTCCATATGTCTGTCATGTTTGATTCTGTTGTTTGCTTTGCTTTTGTTCTTTTTGTGGGGGTGTCATGCTATGTTCTCCTGGCTGGCTAAAAATTCACTGTACAAGTTCTGAACCCGACTGGCCCAGAGCTCTCTGTAGCAGTCTCCAATATAGACTGATCCTCTGTCTCTGAATCTGGTGCCACCACACCCAGCTGTAATGACATTTGGCTCTGTTCCACCTTTTATTGATTAGAATTCCTGTGAACGTGAGTGTGAAAATGTGCCTTTGGGACTTTGCTTTCAGTTCTTTGTGTACCTAGATGTGGGATTGCTGGATTGTGCATGAAGTGTTGGTGTCTCTGCACTCCGAGGTGTCTGTATAAACACAGACTTAGCTCCTCTCAGGCCTAGGCTTCTCAGCCTTAGCAGTATTCACATTTTAGATATACTTATTGTTTGAGGGCCTTTCTGTACATTTTTTGGGTGTTTGTAACCTCTATTCTATAGTGACAACCAAAAATGTCAAAAATGCCAGGCTCAGTGACATACACCTTTAGTCCTAGCAGAAGGGAGGAGGATCTTTGAATTCAGGGTCAGCTTGGCTCTATAGTGAGCCCTTATCTTTAAAAAAAAATTCTAGGGCTGGAGAGATGGCTCAGTGGTTAAGAGCACTGACTGCTCTTCCAGAGGTCCTGAGTTCAAATCCCAGCAATCACATGGTGGCTCACAACCATCCGTAATGAGATTCTGGTGTGTCTGAAGACAGTGACAGTGTATTCACATACATAAAATAAATAAATCTAAAAACAAGGTTTTTAAAAAAAAAAGCCTCTAGAGCTGGGGGTGGGGGCATGGCGCTCACCTTTAATCCCAGCACTTGGGAAGCAGAAGAAGTGAATCTCTGAGTTCAAGGCCAGCCTGGTCTCAGTGAGTTCCGGGACAGCCAGGGCTACACAGAGAAACAACAAAAAGGTCTCTAGACATCAAATGTTGTCTGTGAGCAGAGCTGACTCTAGTCACACCTTCTAATGGCCAGCCTTTGTAGGAAAGGCCTCCCCCTCACTGGATGAGTGGGGCCTTTGTTCCTGTTCTCTTTGTTGACCAGGGTCTTGCTTTGTGGGCAGGGCCAGCTGCACACGCTGTGTGACCCGTGCTGGCCTTTCACTACAGAGCTTCACTCGCTTCAACTGCTAGGACTGCAGGGGCACACCTTATGGCCAACTCTAACCCTAGACCTCACAGGGCTACCGCCAGCGTGCTTCTGGCACTCCGCTTGGCCTTAGTTCCATAAAGAACTGTGTGTGAGTGTGAAACACACACCAGAGTGTTGGACTCCAGTCCGCTCTGAACGGAGAACAGCAAATCAGGGACGGGAGCTTGGAAGTGGGTCTTGGTACCATCCAGGAATGGACCTTCACAAGGTATGTGACGACAGGAAATTGGTCGTTCATGAGTTTTAGTATAGTTCATTAAATCCTTACACAGAAAGACTCCAAAATTACAATTGTCACTATTTAATTTTTTATTCCTGAATTTAAAAAAATATCTTTGGTTGATTCGGTTTGGTTTTTCACACATTTTCTCTATAGCCCTGGCTGTCTGCTTTGTAGACCAGGCTGGCCTGGAACTCGTCCGTGGTGTGCACCGCCACCACCTGGCGTACCTTTGTTTTGAACTGCTCTAGTCTTGTGTGTTATGTCAGAGTGGTAAGATGGAGCTAAGGTGGGCAACACTTGGAACACTAACATGTATCTCACAATTGTAGAAAAATCCTCCAATCAGAAACTGACAAGCTCACCTCGCACTGCGTGGCGTGGGAGAGGAAGCTGGAGCTGTGCATTCCTGATGAAGGTAAGGACATGGCATCCTGTGGCCGCCACTGTGTCCTGTTGTGAGAGGTTCTCAGCACGGCTGGCCTGGAGCTCGATCTGTGCTTGAACCTTGACCTTCTGCTTTTCCTTTTTCACCTCCCAGGGCAGGGGCTTGCGGGTGTGTCCAGACACACCTGACCACAGAGTGCTTATGTTGGGTATTAAGGGGTGCTTGGTTTTTGTTTTGAGTGTGTGTGTTTTGTTTTTTGGGTGTTTGTAGTAGTAGGGGAAAGGGGGGTGGGGTGGGGGTGGGGTTCAACTTAGGACTTTTTGTTTGTTTGTTTGTTTGTTGTTGTTTTGTTTTTCGAGACAGGGTTTCTCTGTGTAACCTTGGCTGTCCTGGAACTCTGTAGACCAGGCTGGCCTCAAACTCAGAAATCCACCTGCCTCTGCCTCCCAAGTGCTGGAATTAAAGGAGTGGGCCGTCACTGCCCGGCACAACCCAGGATCTTGTATGTATGTGCTGAGCACATACTTGACCATCAAGCTATATCCACAGCCCTTATTTCTTTTCATTTCAAAAGTAAAACTCTTATGTTGTCCAACTTTGTAGTTTCAGTATTATTCAAAATACCAAGAGCTGTTTAACATATGCCCCCTAATATTTTTATGCTAGAGAAGTATACAACCTTTATATATTTTGTTTTCTTAATGTGGCCTTATGTATAATGCTGTTACCTGGTATTCCTTTAATCTCAGTGTTCAGGAGGCAGAGGCAAGGTAGATCATGAGCTCAAGGCCAGACTGCTCTACAGAGTAAGTTCCAGGACATCTAGGGCTACCCAGGAACCCTGACTCAACAAAACAAAAACAAAACAAGAAAAAAATTTTTTTTCTTTGTGTGTGTGTGTGTGTGTGTGTGTGTGTGTGTATGTATTCTGAATTGTAACTATGTAAATCAGTATGAAAGCAAATTTTGGCAAAGGTCTTTTGTCCCATATATTTGGAGAAGCTATTTATAAAAAATTACCAGTACAAGATCCTTGGATACCTTGACTGTGAGGTCAAAGTCTCATAAAATACAAGGAGAGGGAATCCTATTCATTGTGAAGCTGTGTATGATTGAGGATGGAATTTGCTAATTGTTATAGGTTCTTGAAGCAAGAACCCCGTGCTCAGTATTTATGGATAGGGTTTTTTTTGGGGGGGGGTAGTCATTTTTGTTTTGCTGTGTGAATTTGATTCTGTGAGCTCTGGGGTATAGAGGTTAAGTCTCAGTTTTCTTACTTGCTCTAAAGGCCTATTTTCATTTCTTAACTTCTTTAGCTAAAGATCTTATCCGTACAGCGATTGGTCAAACAAGACTCCTTATCAAGGAGCGATTCAGACAGTTTGAAGGACTGGTGGACAATTGTGAATTTAAGCGGGGTGAGAAGGAGACCACGTGCACGGATCTGGATGGATTCTGGGATATGGTTAGTTTTCAGGTATGTGTCAGGTGTGCTGTCCACATTGGCTTCTAAAGTCAGTACAATGGCATGGTAGTAGTTCAGCTACTTAGGATGGGATGAGTGAGCCTCATGTCCGCTGCACCACCTTCTGGCCCCGTGCTGTCAGAGCCTGTGATAATGGTGCATGTGAGGAATGAGCTAGTGCAGTTACTGAATTCCTGTTGTGTGCCAGGCAACGTAGTTACATGACCAAAAGGCAGGAGTAGAGCAGGGCATGGTGGCACACATGGTGCCTAATCCCGGGCAAACACAGGTGCGTCTCTGAGTTTGAGGCCAGCCAGGGCACACAGAGAATCTGAGGCCCTCTTACAGCTCCCATACTCATGTGGGTCACATGTGAACACTCAGGCACACACATATAACATACACACAAAATAAAATCAATCTGGAAGGAAGAAAACAAGCAGACCAGTTGTGCGTAGCAGCATGCACCTTTAGTCCCGTCACCCTGGGAAACCAAGTCTGTAGAATTTGCATTCAGAATTGTATTCAGAATTACTAACAATATCCAGGGACTTTCTACTGTACCAAAGGATATCCGTAGCTTCCATGCAAATACCAGGGGATCTCACCCTCTCTGGTGTGTGTGGAGTGCTGAGGACCTGACTTGGGCTCTCCCTCTACCAGGCATACACACACCACCACCACCACTATACTACACATACATCCCTACACGCAGGATTTTGTTTGTTTGTTTTGTTTTTTTCGAGACAGGGTTTCTCTGTGTAGCCCTGGTTGTCCTGGAACTCACTCTGTAGACCAGGCTGGCCTCGAACTCAGAAATCCACCTGCCTCTACCTCCCAAGTGCTGGGATTACAGGCGTGCGCCACCACCGCCCGGCCTGGGATTTTAAGTTTAATAACTAACCAGTTCTGGATGACCATTTTCTGTTTATCTGACATGGTCATTCATTTTAGAGTCCTAAAGTAGCCATTTTGACGTAGCATTAATTGGACAAACTTGGGCTTTTATTGCCAGGTCGATGATGTGAACCAAAAGTTCAACAACCTGATCAAACTTGAAGAGTCAGGATGGAAAGACAACAATAATCCAAGCAAAAAAGTCGTCCGGGTAGGTTTGTGCATTCCTCCCCACGTTTCTCTGGTGTTTGTTTCTAAGAATATCTTTATTTACGTGGGTGGGTGGGGTGGTCCACTTGTGCCATGACATGCGGGGGGAGGGTCAGGGCCAGGGGGCAAGCTCGAGGGAGGCATTGGCTCTTCACTCCACGGAAACTTTGACGTTTCAGAAACAGTTCATATACTGCTGATTACATTCTGATTGCCGTAGGGGCAGGATATAATCAACACAGAATGTAAGGCGTTTCCTTCTGAAGAGAAGAAAGTCACAGGGGAGTGGTGGGCTTGTGGCACCTAGGTGTCTTAAGCTCCTAGACAGTGGGTGGATGGGCCTGTGCTTCTTAGATATGTGTGGGTGTGTGTGGTGTGGCAGCCTTGTGATGCCAGCTCTTGGGAGGCTGGGCAGAATATTACCACCAGTTCAAGGCCAGTGTGGACCATGTACCTAGTATCAAGACAGCAAGGATGATATAGCACGACTCTGTTGTCCAAAACCAGAACACCCTCCTACGTTTATATATGTGCCTGTGATGGCAGCAGCAGCAGGTAACTCGTGTTCTGTCTGTGCTGAACTCCAGGTAGTCTTGGGTTAAGCTTTATAGCTATAGTCACAGGTTATGGTTGAACTTTCCAAAACTCCAAAAGAAAAGCTATCCCAGGGTGCCTTATTCCAGCGCGCATGCTCAGTGGGCAGGCCACGCCCCATACTGCTTGCGCGCTTCCTGTGGGACAGACTGTGGGTGAGAGATGTTATGGATCTCTTCACTGCTTGTGCAGTTTCCTCCTTCTCCTGTAAAGCATGCTGTGTTAATCTACTATGAATCCGTGGTTTGAGAGCACGTGCTGCTCTTGCTTGCGCACACAGGGTGACCTGCAGAGCCGGAACTCCTGCTCTAGGGCTCTGAGGCTCCCTTCTGGACGCTGGGGGCGCCCACACTCGTGCAATCTCACAGAAACACACACGTACACATAATTTAAGACCTGGTTAAAGTCCATCTTACTTATGCCTCAGATGGACATTTATCAAATCAAATGGCTAGTTTTCTTCTGATTTTAGAAGTACACTTAGGTTTATAAGCTTAGGTTTATACTTTATACTGTGTTATGCAAACAACGCTTTTCTGAATTCTTTCTCAGTAAAATAAACTATTATTTCCTCTCAATGAAATCTCAGTACAAAGATTGGAGAGGAACGGTTAGATCATTGAACACATTTTAAATCTAATGTAATAGTAAAGGATGTTATTTATAAAAGGGGCTAGTATAATGATATCTATTTTGGGGGATGGGTCTTACTAAGTATCCCAGCCTGAATTCAAACAAAGAATCTGTTGGGGTCCAGGAGTCATCCCATAAACCACATGAATGAATATTGATCTCAGTTAAACAAGGATAGTTTAGAACACAAACCCCAAGACTGACCAACCAGGGCAGTAGCTCAAAGCTGTGCACTAGACATTTCTCAGGGTCAGCTTATAAAGACTAAAACCACCATGAGTTCATACACAGATGCTGGAAGTGTTGCCTGATGGTCACCCCTGACTCAAGCCATTTTTTTTTTTTTTACTCCAGCCATTTTAAACATAACAGTTCATATTGATCTTTAATTTGATGGGTCCATTTTAGATTAACAGACCTCATAACATTCAGAACTTGACAGGTGGGAAGCATGACCCTAATCTGAGTCAAGTTATTTCTCTGCGTCAATGACTGGCAGACATATTACAGCAACAATATGAAATGGCTGGCGGGCATGGAACAAGATGGCTACAGCTATGCTGGGAGTGTGGGGGTAGGCTTCAACAGAATCCTTCTGCCTCAGCTTCCAGGATGCTGGCATGACAGGCTTCCACTGCTGCTCCTGACATACTGTGGGTATTTCTTAATTGAGTGTTTAGCTCTCAAAATAATTTATCAGTGGCTCTATCATATAAGAATTGTAATTCTGCCCATGACCACCAGATGGCTCTCCTTCTACGTTGTTTAGTCTACTGTTTGGTTGGTTGGGGAGAACTTTATGAAACCTCAAAGCCCCCCATTCCCAGTGACACACCTCCTCCAACAAGGGCATACGTACTTCAGCAGGGCCACATCTAATTCTGCCCTAACTGTTCTGACTGGGGACCAGCCATTCCAACGCATGCGCCTATGGGGATCGTCTTCTCACACACCACACGCCACGCAATATGATGCTCAGCTGGTGGGGTGATGCCCCTTCCATATGAGCTGGTCCTGAGGCTGAAATGGGTGTGCATTCAAGAGAGCGGACATCTTAGTGAGAGCCTGTCTCAGAATAAAAAGTTAAAAGGGCTGCAGACGCACTTGAGTGGAAGACGGGTTCCCTGCTGTGTACAGGCCTCGGGTCAGTGCTCAGTACCACGGGAGCAGGGAAGGTGGTCATGAGCACATCTTTAACTGCTCTTTCCCCTGCAGAAGAAAGCTGTGCCTGGTAGAACAAGCAAAGCGAAGCAGGACGACGACGGGCGAGCGGCAGCCAGGAGTCGGCTCGCTGCCATAAAGAACGCCATGAAAGACAGGCTGCGGCAGGAAGCGCAGTCCCACCCGGCAGCCCCAGGGACCCCGAGGGAGGTTGACAAAATCGTGTTTGATGCTGGGTTTTTCAGAATCGAGAGCCCTGTGAGGTCGTTCTCAGGTTTGTAGTTTTGCTGAGACTTAAGAGAAGTGCTTGGGCCCAGTGAGGGCTGGAGTGAAGGGTGAAGGGTGACTTTCACGTGAAAAGAGCCCGTGCACTGATTGCTAGAAGTAAGCTCCGTGCGCAGGCCCACGTGCACGTCACTGTGAGGTGTGCTCTACTGGCTTGGGAGTCATTTCTCTATTAAGATCCTGTTCGCGTTTTCCAAGTGATGTTACAGTCCCGTCTGTG
Organism: Apodemus agrarius; assembly: GCA_964023405.1. Lineage (NCBI taxonomy): Eukaryota > Metazoa > Chordata > Mammalia > Rodentia > Muridae > Apodemus > Apodemus agrarius. Next base: position 80,097,855 of record OZ030013.1, read on the forward strand.
TGAGGTTAGAGGGCCGATGCAGAGGGCAGACCTGAGCCATCACTTCCCTCAGCTGTGCCCCTCCCCCCTCCGCACGGGGCTGGGGCAGGGCCTGGGCTGCTGTGTCTGAGATCCTCCGGGTCACACTCAGCCCGACGTGTGGTCAGCAAGTACCTGTCCCTGGTGCTATAGCCCCCCCCCGTTCTGAAATCCTCTCGTTAGACGAGGCTTGGCTGAGGTTCCCAGGCTGTCCTTGGACTCAGACAGGCCTGCAGCTTGCTGTGCTCCTGCCTGAGCCTCTGCAGAGGCTGTGGTGTCAGGCCTGTGCCGCCAGTCCCCACTGCACATCCCAGTACCCGAAGGTTTTCTGTGTGCTGCTCACTGGAGGTCACTCCCTGACCTCCTGCGGGTACTGTGCTTCTGGGATGAGCCATTCAAGTGCCATGGGGAGGAAGCCGAGATGCGCAACAATTTATTTGTGATGCGTTCTTATTCCCATGACTGACCTGTGTTTCTGCTGTGTGTGGTAACCATCTACAGCAGGGTACAGCCTGTGTCTCAACTTTACCAGGAAATAGCTGCTGTGCTAAATGATCAAAGGAACTTTTCTCTCTCTCTTTATCTCTCTCTTTTCTTTTTCATTTTTTCTTTGTTTCTTTGGGTTTTTTTTGGGGGGGGGGTTGTTTGTTTGTTTGTTTGTTTGACATAGGGTTTCTCTGTGTGGCCCTTGCTGTTCTAGAACTTGCTGTATAGACCAGGCTGGCATCAAACTCATGGAGATCTCTTAACCTCTTCCTAAGTGCTGAGATAGCCGGGTGGTGGTGGCGCACACCTTTAATCCCAGCACGTGGGAGGCAGAGGCAGGGGGATTTCTGAGTTCGATGCCAGCCTGGTTTACAGAGTGAGTTCCAGGACAGCCAGGGCTACACAGAGAAAAACCCTGTCTCTAAAAACAAAAACAAAAAAAAAAAAAACAAAAACACTAAGTGCTGAGATAAAGGTGTGCATCACTGCTACTCTGAGTCAACACTTTTGATTTGTTTGCCTGAGTTAGCTAAGGATAGCTCACTTGCTAATTTACATTTTACCTTCTAAAATATTCTTACTGCTATCGCCTATTGTCAGAGGCACCTCTTTTTGTTTGTTTAAGTTTTAGTGGTTTATGCATACACATGCTGTACCTGCACGTTTGTCTGCACCCTGTGTGTGCCTGATGCCTGTGGAAGTCAGAAGGGAGCATCAGATCCCCAGGACCTGGAGTTGGAGCGCTCGTGAAACACCATGAGGTGCTGGGAACCAACCGTGGCTCCTCCAGAACTCCAGTTCTCTCTGCAGCCCAGAATCCTGCCTTCTAGGATACGGTCTGTAGCATCGCAGGCATGGCATATCAAGGCAGAGCACCAGCTAACGTGACAGTCCTCCCATCGCGGGAGGTCCCTGGCACTTGACAGTAGCAAACGTCGGCAGAGTAGGCCTTTCTGAACAAAAAAAAAAATGGACGAGAAGACTTTTGCTATGGAGGCCGTGTTTTCTTTTTCTAGTACTGTCTTCTGAACGTCGTTCTCAAAGATTTGGAACACCTGTGTCTGCCAGCAAAGTTGTGCCCGAGGGCAGGGCTGCAGGGGACCTTCTGAGACAGACGACGCCACTGAAGAAGCCCGAGCCACAGAGCAGCAAGAGCGAGCGTGTTGATCAGACATTTTCGGATCGGCTTGAAAGCAGGTATCTCCTTAATGTGTACTATGAGCTTAATGGTATTGACATGATCTATTTTTTATATGGTTAAGCTGGTAAAGTGTGTCAGCCACATGTTTCTAATTAAACTTTACATATAACCCTGTAGCATGTGGGCAAGTCTTGCTCTTTTCTGAGGAAACAGACTTTAGATATCAGGTTAGAACCAACTATGGTGTTGGTAGTCATAGCGACTCAGGAGACGAAGATGGAAGGATTATTTCCCCAGCAGTTTGGAACCAGCCTTAGCAACACCGCCTGTCTTAAAAGGAAGCACCAAGACTGAAGTTGGCGAGTGGTCCTGTTGCAGTTGGCAGAAGTGTATTGTGCAGCACACGGGAGAGAAGCAGTGTGGTGTCCTCTGGTTCTTAGCAGATCTCAGCTCAAAACCAACCACGTGGTGTGCCAACTGTGAACATTTGGGACAAGTTAGCTCAGCTGTGGCTGGGGTGGTGAAGAGGCACAGGCTTCTGTACAGCCTGAATAGAGAGAACGTGCCCAGCGTGTGCAGACAACTAGACATCACTTTCGGTCATTAACCAGCCAGCCCTTACAGTAGCCGTGCCAGGTACTGGGGGGTGGGGTGGGGGGGGCGACCTTCAGTGGTATCTGAACCATTCTCTACACAACTGCATCAGCATAACCTAAGCCGTCCTCTCAGTGGGCCATAGAGAAGTGTGCAGCTAGCTCATCTGAGGGGGAAGAGGAACCGTAAACAAGGAGGAACTGTCGCTGCCGTCTGCAGGACATGCTGGGCTGGTTGCTAGTCTGAAGTTTGGAAACCGTTAAACACTGCATTGCATAAACATACCACTAAATAAGGCATGGGGTAGGGGCAGGCCCTGGGAGTTAAAGGAAGCGTTCTGAACTATTTTATAATGTCTTCTTAAACTTTTGATATATGCCAAAAGCATTTTTATTCTTTAGGACCTCAAAATGCTTTTGGTATTTCAAAAATCTGTTTTGTAAAATACCAATTTATTATCATACTTTGTATAATTTAATAATAAACTTTATATAATGTATAGTTTATTACCTATATTAGAAAGATCTGTAATAGCAGTTGAGTCACATTGTAACTGGGGTCAGCAAAATAGTTCAGTGGGTCACTTATTACAAGAAGGCATCTTTTTATTTTTGTTTTTGGGGTTTTTTTGGTTTTTTCGAGACAGGGTTTCTCTGTGTAGTTCTGGCTGTCCTGGAACTCACTCTGTAGACCAGGCTGGCCTTGAACTCAGAAATCCACCTGCCTCTGCCTCCCAAGTGCTGGGATTACAGGTGTGTGCCACCACACCCGGCTAAAAGATTTATTTATTTATTTTTATGAGTATGATACATTGTAGCTGTACAGATGGTTGTGAGTCTTCGTGTGGTTGCTGGAATTGAACTCAGGACCTCTGCTCGCTCCAGTCTTGCTCTCTCTGACCCAAAGATTTATTTATTATTATATCTAAATACACTGCAGCTGTCTTCAGAAGAGGGCGTCAGATCTCCTTACGGATGGTTGTGAGCCACCATATGGTTGCTGGGATTTGAACTCAGGACTTTTGAGAGACGAGTCAGTGCTCTTAACCACTGAGCCATCTCTCCAGCCCAACAAAAAGGCATCTTAAAAAAAAAACTTTGAATCAGGTATTAGTAGTGCATACCTTTAATCTCAGTACCTGGGAGACAGGTAAATCTCTGAGTTAGAGGCCGCCTTGGTCTGTAGAGTGAGTTCCAGAACATTCAGGCCTACACAGAGAGACCCTGCCTTAAAAACAAAACAAAACAAAACAAAAAACAATTTGGAAAGATCTGTAATAGCAGTTGAGTCACATTGTAACTGGGGTCAGCAAAATAGTTCAGTGGGTCACTTATTACAAGAAGGCATCTTTTTATTTTTGTTTTTGGGGTTTTTTTGGTTTTGCGAGACAGGGTTTCTCTGTGTAGTTCTGGCTGTCCTGGAACTCACTCTGTAGACCAGGCTGGCCTTGAACTCAGAAATCCACCTGCCTCTGCCTCCCAAGTGCTGGGATTACAGGTGTGTGCCACCACACCCGGCTAAAATAAGGTGTTCTTTAAGATTCATTTTTCTTTATGTGTGTGGGTACCTGCAGAGAACATGTGTATTTGCACACACATGTGCGTGTGAGTGCACTTGCTACGTGTGTGGGGGTCCATGCAGGGGCAGAGGAGAATTTCAGGTTTCCTGGAGCCTGAGTTACAAGCAATTGTAAGTTGACCCACATGGAAACCAAACTCTCGTCCTCTGTAAAAGGAAAAACTCATCTCTCTGGAAGAGAATATTTTTTTTTTTTTTTTTTTTTTTTGAGACAGGGTTTCTCTGTGTAGCCCTGGCTGTCCTGGAACTCACTCTGTAGACCAGGCTGGCCTCGAACTCAGAAATCCGCCTGCCGGAAGAGAATATTTTTGAAACAAACTTAAGAAATAAAATTGCATTCTGTTTAGTTACTTTGAATGTGTAGATTCACGCATGTGTGCTGTGACGTGTATGGAAGCCAGAGGGCAGCTTTCAGCCACCAGTTCTCTCCTCCCAACATGTGAGTGAGTTCCAGGGGTGAACTCAGGTCATCAGGCTTGGTGGCAGGCTCCTTTATCTAGAACCATCTTGTTGGCCCCTGAAGAGATTTTTGATTACTCAATTTGTTTTTTATTAGCATACAGAAGAGTGGGTTTGGTTGTGACACCGACATGGCTCTGGCTTTTGGCGGTCCTGGGGTTGAGCGCAGAGCCTCGCTCAGGCTAGGCAAGTACTCCGCCGGCCCCGGTCTCTGTTTTTCTTTTCAGTTACATTTTTATCTATGTTTGTTCTGTCTCAGGGTGTTTGTGGGCACACACATACTCAGATCTGGTCTCTACATTGAGTCATGTCATCAAGTGAACGTAGCCACCTTGCAGGCATGATAGCACATCTGTAGTTCCAGCACTTGGAACATTGTGAAGCCAGCCGGGTTAATAGCAGGATCTGTCCCACAGAACAGCACTGAGCTGCCCGCACAGCGACTGGGCTGCTCTGCTCCAGAACTCTGCCTCCCCCGACCGGTCCTGGCTGTGTGGCTCTGGACTTGGCTGCCATTCTTCATTGCAGGTGGAACCGTATTGGCATGAGTGATTGGCTTGGGTAGGGGGCCTGAGGGCTTCCAGGGAAAGAGGCCATCATGCAATAACTGTCTAGTCTGTACAGATCAGCGGGCTCCTGGGTCAGGCTCTATGTTCAACCCCATTATGCAAACTGACAGTCTCCATGAAGGATGGACTCAAAGCACAGGCCGAAGGATTGTGATCTGTTTCCTTATTGGTGTTTAATACCACTGCTTGTTTCAGGTGCAGCCAAGTAGAAGACGCCCCGTGTCCTGGAGAACAAGACTCGGGTGACTTAGAGCATGTAAGTCAAGTCCTATTGCAAGGTGGTAGTAGGTAGCCAAGGGTGACATCTGTTTATGTCAGGCACTTAATGGAGACAGTAACATGCAGAGTGGGCCTGGTGTTAACCCAGGACTCAGGGGTAAAATGATCCTAGTACAAGGCCTACAAGTAAAAGAAATAAGGTATAATGCACAGACGAGTATAGCTGTTGTTATCATCAAATTGGTTCAAAAAGAGAGGGAGGCCAGGGAAAGAGATGGGCTCAGTGGTTAAGAGCACCCACGGTAGCTCACAACCTTCTGTACTTCCAGGAACAGGAGACTCCGCACACAGTGCATAGATATACATGCAGGCAACACGCACACACATATATAAAATTCCTTAATTCTTAAAGAACTTTAAAGAGGCCAAAGATCGCTGCATCTCTAATTCTCTGGTTCTGCAGTCATCTTGATGTGGCCTGAAGCATTCAAAGAGAGCGTGGTTTCAGACAACCAGAGGGGCGTGCAGAGAGGAGGATGACAGCTTGGGGAAGTAGGTCTCTTCTCCTGTTGGGGTTTCAGGATGGAACTAAAGTCATCAGCCCTTCAGCCTGCTGAGACCTCTCAACCATCCTGTTCGGTTTTAAAATAGAATCCGAAATAAGAGACCAGGCTGGCCTCAAACTCTTCTGCTCTCTTGTGCTGAGACTATAAGTGTCCCAGTGCTAGATTTGTCTTATAAAAAGAACATTTCTCACTTTTTCAACTTGGTGCAAGCTTTACAATGTAAGCCTTCCCATTATCTGTACATGTGTTGAATTGTATACAGGATCTATTCTAAAAATGGAAGCGGGCTGGAGGGCTGCCTCAGAGCGCCTGGGTTTAATTCCCAGCACCCATCGGCCCAGTGTTCCACTCCCTCCTGGACTCCACGGGCAAATCCCCAATATACATAAAATATATATTATTTAAAATGTTTGAGAAAAGACTTCAATAATCATACAATCTAATTAGTCTTAAACCGTGACTGTGTATCTTGCTATTCACATTTGATAGGACACATTGGATGAAAACTTTAATATCTAATGCATGGCTTGGGTTGTGGTAAATGTTTCTAAGTGATGCAAGTTATTATAATGAAGAATATTTAAAAAGAAAATACAGCATAAGCCGGTGCTCTGCTGCTCTGAAAAGCCAGGGTGTGGTAGGCGGTGTCTGTCCCCATCGAGATCCTCCTTGATTGTCTCCACCCTGAGATTCTTTCCTCCAGCTGGCTCTGCTGTGGGGTCGTTACTGGGGGTCAGGAGGTGAGACGGGATTTCTATGTGTAGCTTTGGGTGTCCTATAACTCACTCTGTAGACCAGGCTGTGGCTCGAGGTCCACCTGCTGTGGTGGCACACAGAAAAAATAAACTTAAAAAACTTTTACATTAGGTCTGACGCTCTTACTAATTTCATTGTTACATAGGGAAAGGTACTTATTCTCTCCACTCAGTTAACTAAGGGTGTGGAAAGCTTACTCAGGGCAGCTCTCCATGGTGGATCTCATGACTGCTCTGCTGTGTTCTTTAGGCAGACACCAGCCCCTGCACTCGCGAGGAGACCAGCCAGCGGGATCGCCGCAGACAGTTCTCCTTTGGAGGTGACCTCATTGTCTTCTCACCGCTAAGACCCTGAAGAGAGCACCAGGAGGGATTTAATTTAAAAATAACTGCAAACATTCTCTTCTTCACATTCTCTGATACGTTCTTATTTGAAAATATGCACTGGTTATTCACTTCGCTTTGGTCTGTTTATATTGCATTACAGTGTTTTAACATGCCCTGTTCGTGGAGACATATTTTAATTGTGATACTATAAAACCCTGTAGGTTATTTAAAATATTAAAGGTGAAATAAGGTTTTGCATCTGCACCCTCATTTTATAAATTTTCACTTGAGTGCCTTTATCTGTTGACATCAAATAGCTTTGTTTTCTTGTATTCTTTTAAGATAAGGTTTTCTGAATCACAAAGTCCATTTGTTATAGTTAGTGTTCAATCCTTGCCGCCTCTTAAAATTTTCCCTTTAGCCAGGCGTTGGTGGCGCACGCCTTTAATCCCAGCACTTGGGAGGCAGAGGGAGGTGGATTTCTGAGTTCAAGGCCAGCCTGGTCTACAGAGTGAGTTCCAGGACAGTCAGAGGTACACAGAGAAACCCTGTCTCGAAAAAGAGAAAGAAAGAAAAAAAAAAAAAAAAAAAAAACAGAGCCAGCTACCATTGACAAGGTTGAGAGAGAGAAGAATCTTTACAAAAAATCTGAAATTGCAGGACGCCGTGAGCTGCTTCACATGGACACTGGAAAGCCAGTCCTCTGGGGGAGCCGTGTGCGCTTGGCTGAGTCATCACTCTAGCCCTTAGTTATAAACCCTTAACTTCATGACTGTAGAACACTGCTCATATAGAAGGGGGCGGCTCAGAGATGAAGGCACGTGTCCTCACACATACATACTGTCTGAGTCAGGGTCTCTATTCCTCCACAAACATCATGACCAAGAAAGCAAGTTGGGGAGGAAAGGGTTTATTGAGCTTACACTTCCACACAGCTATTCATCACCAAAGGAAGTCAGGACTGGAACTCAAGCAGGTCAGGAAGCAGGAGCTGATGCAGAGGCCGTGGGGGGATGTTACTTACTGGCTGGCTCAGCCTGCTTTCTTATAGAACCCAAGAATACCAGCCCAGGGATAGCACCACCTACAATGGGCCCTCACCCCTTGATCACTAATTGAGAAAATGCCCCACAGCTGGATCTCATGGAGGCACTTCCCCAACTGAAGCACATTTCTCTGTGATAACTCCAGCCTGTGTCAAGTTGACACACAAAACCAGTCAGTACACATATGTACATACATACATACATACATACATACATATGGTAGAACATAAATAGACAACTCGGTGCTGCAAACAGCACTCAGTAGTGAATGCTAATAGCCCCATTCTGTGATGTAATTTGATCTGAATATAAGCTGAGCTTTGGAGAAGACATTCCACATGTAATACGATGTTTTAGGATTAGACATTTTCAAGAGAAAGTCCAGTCTGCTTTTGACACCAGAGGTAGATGTGTTTGACTTTGGGGAAAGATGGTGTTTTTCACGACGCCCAAACAACTTACTGGGAGGTTACATAGACTGTTTGCATAGAAGAGTGATCATAGAATGGCTCCCCTTACCAAACATGAGGACGGATGAAACAGCTTGCGAACGGATGGTGGGAAGTTATGGGTGGGGACTTGCCTGATGGGTAAGGGCACCAACCCTGATGGCCTGAGGTCAGAGCCCAGAACCTGCATGCTGGGAGGAGAGACCCAGCTCTCTGCATGTCCTTGTCCCTTCAGTTGCGATGGTAAGGGCTTGCTCTCACAGACCTCTTGATTTCTTCTGTTTTTCCTGGACCGCCAGCTTGTGACATTTGCCAGTTTTTAAACTATTGGAGAAAATAACATTGTAGGACAGACTTTTGACCTTTTCCTACTTCAAGCTTGCTGCTGATAGGGAAGATAGAAAATGTTAGGTATGAGAATGGACATAAAAACCAAGACTCAGAGTCTCAGTGGTACTCACTACTAGTTTGAAGGCAATGACCTGGGGCTTTAAAGGAAAAATAGGTTTAAGACCAGCCTCCATGACAGATATTTCAGGACCGTGTACATGATTGTCCCATAATGGCAGTGGTGCTGGTGTGAGCAATCTGCTCATAGAGCAGAGGCTGCGTGGTGCAGAATAATGCCGGAAGACAGTGCGCAGGCGCGGGCAGCAGCCTCCCGCCGCTCGTCCCTGTGCCCTGATTCTGGGGCTGTGTATGTGAGCTCTTTGCTCTTCCCTCGGAATCACCTACCAGCGCCAAGGAACACAACTACCCAGATGCCGCTGGTAACTCACCGGCGAGCTGGTGCCAGTCAGTGTGTTTCCTTTTTAAATTTCAGGATGGTTTATTGATAATTACATAGTTCCCTTTACATACTTACACTGCTTCAAATCAAAGGGCATAGAAAGACAGACAGCTGGAGGCATCGGTGGACCTGACCTATCCGGCACCTCAGGAAGAAGCATGCAAGTCCAAGGCCTGAGTGGGCAAGTCAGCCATCTTCCCTCGAGACAGCACTCAGAGGATCTAAGTCTGGTCCCCAGCTCCCGAGTCAGGCAGCTCACAACCACCGGGAACTCCAGCTCCAGGAGGTACCTGCACCCGTGTGCACACACACAACACACACAAACGTTAAAGGGCTAGGGATGTGTACCTCAGTGATAGAACACTCGCTGGGGCTGGAGAGATGGCTCAGTGGTTAAGAGCACTGACTGCTCTTCCAGAGGTCCTGAGTTCAAATCCCAATAACCACATGGTGGCTCACAACTATCCGTAATGGGATCTGATGCCCTCTTCTGGAGTGTCTGAAGATAGCTACAGTGTACTTACATATAATAAATAAACAAATCTTTAAAAAAAAAAAAAAAAAGCCGGGTGGTGGTGGCACATGCCTGTAATCCCAGCATTCTGCGAGGCAGAGGCAGGCAGATTACTGAGTTCGAGGCCACCAGCCTGGTCTACAGAGTAAGTTCCAAGACAGCCAGGGCTACACAGAGAAACCCTGTCTTGAAGAAAAAAAAAAAAAAGAAAGAAACCAAAACCAAAAAACACTTGCCTAGCATTCACAAAGTCCTAAGATTTGACATTCAGTATCATAAAAAAAAAAAAAAGAAAGAAAACAAAAAAGCAAAGCAATAGCTATCTCTCAGCATGACTTTATTAAATGGATGTCTTACAAGAAGGATAAGGAGAGATAAATGCAAAGTTTTCCACTCATGTGCGCAGGCCTGGTTTTGGTGCCGCCCTCTGGCTTAGATCATGGCGTGCGAAGCGCTGGTGAGGGTTATGTCCCCACTGATCCCCAACTGGCTGATTTCCCTGAGGTTCTTCATCCGGTGGTTGTACTGCAACAGGTGAGCGTCATTGACCGCAACCTTGAAGTGGTCAGCTTCAACCAGGACTTGTATCTGGGAACCAAACACGGAGACCGTCAAGAGCAGGCCACGACCAGTGCAATTTAGGCATTCCACCGTGTGTGTGTGTGTGTGTGTGTGTGTGTGTGTGTGTGTGTGTGATTTCCCATTATATAATGAAAATGAGCCAGAGCAGGAACTGAGTAGCAAAAATGAATCTAGACTGTCAGTTTTAAAACACAATAAAAAGATACCAAAGTTATCAGAAGGATAGATAATGCAATCATAAAAACAGTTTGCATACAAAATGTTTAGTTTTAGACAGGCTGTGGTGTCACAGGCTTTTAATGCTAGCATTCAGGAGGCAGAGGCAGGTGGATGTCTTGAGAACCAGGACAGCCAGGGCTACAGAAAGAAACCCCATTTTCTCAACAACAACAACAACAACAACAACAACAACAAAAGTTTAATAGGGCCTATAATACCTAAAAGTTAAAAACAGTAACATAGGAAGGAATTCCTTGATGAGAAATTTCTAACCAGTTTTGGGAAGGTCGGGAATACTTTTCCCCACAGTTAATGACCATTCTTCCTTACATCCTGTACATGGAGTTCTGGGATGGGAACTGCCATTGGCAGACTGTTTGGAGAGGCTCCTGAAGGAGCTGGAGGACATGCGGCTCCGGCCTCATCCCCAGCCTGCTGAGGCAGGTTGCCGGGGTGGGGAGGAAGGTTGGCCAGGTGCTTAGGACAGGTTTTCCCGTGACCCCCCTTGGTAAGAGAACATTGTGCGCATGTGCAGCAGCAGCAGTGGCGGAGGCGGCGGCGGCAACAACTTACTTTGAATGGCTTGCCGCTCTCAAAGGGGAAGGCTGACTGTCTCTCTTCCCTTCCCCATTGACTGTCCTGCTTCGTGTTACACACGATGACTCTTTTGTTGTTCTCATTGAAGCGGGGGTTAAAGTGGAAGGCAACGTCATTCCCTCTCTTGAAATCTAGAGCAATCCTGTTTTAACCAGAAATACAAGATAATTAAAGTGTACATCAAGTCGAGAACATCTAAATTCTAAAATGCAAACCCTTTCCTAATAGGTTGGAACTGGTTTTCTGTTCTGGAGGCAAATGAGCCACAGTATCAGATCCAACTCAAAAGAACAGGTACGTCCGCTCACTCATTACTGTGATCTCCAAAGCCCAGAGGGACAGCAGGCCTCGTCTGTTCACTAAGACGGGACCTCACTATGTAGCCGAGGCTGGCCTCCAGCGTGTGACCCTCACCCACCCTGGCCTCCCGAGGGCTGTGATTCCAGGTGTGTGCCACCAGCTGTGTTGATTAGGGGTCATTCCTGGCTGCAGTGGCCTCTTCTCTTCACAAGCACACTCTGGTGCACTCAGCAAAGACTTCTAGATATTCTCATAGCTTTAGGCCCATCCTGAGAGCATTATTTATATACCTTGCTATGAGTAATAATAATGGTTCTTTTCCTGCCCTGATAGATTACTCTTAATATCTGTCAAAAGCAAGCCAGCTAGCTACCTAAGAACTAATCAAATACCTAGCTTTGTCACAGTTGACCGGAAAGCTCCGGGTACACGGATATAGCTAATGTTTCCTTCCCGGTTACTATGTTGTAAAGTTAGGACCTGCCACACTATGAGGTGGGACTGGGGAAAGTGCCACTTGAACTTTCTGACCTTTTTTGTTCTTGTGTGTTAATGCAAACACAAGTCAGTTGTTAAGGGACTGCAGTAGCACTAGAAGCTGATGTGTGTGATCAAGACCTAACAGCGATTCTTTGGGTATTCTGAATAACTTAGGAGGCAGTTGGGGAAAGTGATAGTAGTGTTTGGGTCCACTGGCTCTAGTCCTGGGAAAAGAGATCACCATCTCTTATCACACAAGCACTTTTTTCTCCCCGTGAATTTATTAGGGTGTTTGTGTGTTCACACAGTTATTTTTCTGTTTACTATTTGACCCAGAATCAGTTTTGGCTGTCAGTACACAGGCTACATCACGAGTGTTACTGGAACTAAATTATCTAGTGCAAGAACCCTCAAGTGTTGATGTTAACTCTATAGTTCTGCATTATGTTGTAACAGGTTATATAAATGTATATTTTGAAAATAGCATACACATATACAGCCTATACAAGAGAGTATTTACTGTGAGACATACACATATGCAGCATATACAAGAGAGTATTTACTGTGAGACAGGTTTGGCCATGTGCTGGGACACTGAACTTAGACCATCTCTCTAGGCCATGTGGAAAGAAGAGCGGCTTGGGGCAATGCTTCCCACACAGAGCCAGGAGGGAGGCTGGCTGGGGGAGGGAGGGTAAACCTATCAAAGCTGGGTCCATCTGGTGACACAACGTGGCTCCCATTCCTTTACCAAGTACAAACTGATACAGAGGAATCCATAGCTTCATTTTGTTTGTTTGTTTGTTTTTGTTTTTGAGATAGATTCATGCTCTATATAGCTCAGGCTGTCCTTGAACTTAGAATCTTACTGTTTCCATCTCCCATAAGCTACGATAATTAGGTATGCACATCAATAGCCAACTTAAAAATTCTTGAATAACCCTGCACACCTGGCTGGAACGTCTACCTTTGGTCCATAAGACCCGACTCACTAATGGTGACAGGAATGTTTGTGGCACCACTAAGCTCGGGGACAGGTGAGATGGATTGCTTGGGACACTCGACTTCTTCACATTATAAGTAAGTATGACTAGAAGTAGTCATTCGGTCCAGACGTCCCTGGGTGACTGGCATGGCTCTCCCAAATTGCCTCGCCACAACCAGGTCTATCTCAGCTACACCTGTTCTGTTCCAGTGGCAAAGGTTGATTTGATGACATCTTTAACACATATGTGGTGTGTTTGAATATGTATGGCCCCCACAGACTCAAGTGTTTAAATGGGCCCACAGGGAGTGACACTGTTAGGAGGTGTGGCCTTGTTGGAGGAAGCGTGTCACTGTGGGGACAGGTTTCAAAGTCTCCTATGCTCAAGCCACATCCAGTGACTCAGCCTACAGATCCAGAAGTAGAACTCTCAGCGCCTCCAACACTATGTCAGCCCGCACCACGCCATGTTTTCTACCATGATGATAACGGACTGAACCTCTGAGCCTGTAAGCCAGCCCCAATTAAATGTTGTCCTTTATAAGAGTTGCCTTGGTCATGGTGTCTCTTCACGGCAATGGAAACCCTAAGATGCTATTGCTTCCCCTTTAAAACTGAGGCTCAGGTCTTATGTTTACTGAATAGCAAGCTAGTAAGCCCAGACTGCTGGGTAGGTGTCATTTACTTAAAGGGTTTGAGGTTACCATAGCAACTTGTATTAAGGAAAACATTTAATTGGGGCTGCCTTGCGGTTTCATAGGTTACGTCCATTAGCATCATGGTGGGAAGCGTGGCAGCATCTAGGCATGCACGGTGCTGGAGGAGCTGAGAGGTCTGCCTCTTGTTCTGAAGGCAGTTAGGAGGAAGCTGTCTCAAAGCCTTCCTCCACAGTGACACACTTCCTCCAACAAGGCCACAGGTCCTAATAGGGCCACTCCCTGAGCCAAGCATATTCAAACCACCACAACCGGCCACGCCCTGTACTCACTGATGAAGATGAAAGCATGTGACACACACCACAACAGAGTAGAGGATGTCACCATTCACTCTGAACAACCCAACAGAACAATGACACGGGATCAAGTACTGATTATGAGATAGTCCATGTGACAGTCCAGCGTGGAGAAAATTCTAATCGTAGTTTACAAAATCTTCTTAAGATAGTCTTCATTTCAAAACCATTCAAGCCAGGCGGTGGTGGCGCATGCCTGTAATCCCAGCACTCTGGGAGACAGAGGCAGGCAGATTTCTGAGTTCGAGGCCAGCCTGGTCTACAGAGTGAGTTCCAGGACAGCCAGGGCTATACAAAGAAACCCTGTCTTGAAACAAACAAACAAACAAACAAATCAAAACCATTCAACAGATTAGTTGTTGGGGTCAGCCTTGTACCTGTTTGCGTTGGGTTTCACTGTGCCCATGATTGTGATCAGCATGCGAGGCATGACTCCTCCAGGCAAAGGCAGATCATAGGGCACTGTCTGGGACAGACAAGAATTCCAGTGTCAGTAAAGCGTTGTGTTTTCTTGGGGAAAGTAAAAGTACACTGCAAATATTGTTACAATGCATGTGACCATCACAGAACCCGTGTAGACTCTGAGGCCACCTTGTCTGGGGCCTAAAGAGTGTTCCCTGTGTGCACAAAAGTTAATTGAGAAATTAATGAATTAAGGATCAAATGTCCTTGGACCATCACTGGGGCTCTTTCAACTCATAATTCATCCACAAAGACTCCTTTCTGTAACATTTTAAGCTATACTGTTGACCAACAATCTTTTCATGCATAGGTCCCTGGGTCCCCTGTCACAGGACACACAGCCAGCACTACATTCTGCTCCCTGAGGAAAGGTGTGTGTCGCCTGGGGCTTCTGTGCTCCCAGGTCACCAGCAGAATGCTTTGCACCTGAGTCTGTGTTGAATGAGCACTTGTACAGTTCATTCCACAAGTGTTGAGCCAAGCGCTTAAGGTGTGGTGGGCATCCCCAGAGCGCTGCCCCTGCCTCTGCTCTCTCCTTCACCAAGTTTCCTCACAGGTTCTACTGTCTCCCAAGCTTCCATCTCTCACCCTGATCTCCACTGAACCTTGCGTCTGCTTCCTGGAGTTGCTCCCGGAGGGTGGGTGAACTAGAAGGCTCTGTGCATGGGTGTGAGCTGGAGGGGTCTCCCTTACCCCAGCATTTCCCTTTCCTGCATCCCTAGTTTGAGCTAAAGCTTTGCAGCTTTGCAAAGCTCTCAGTATTTACTGGCGTTTTAGGCATAAGCCACGGAACTGCTAGTGTTTATTAATAATACAGCTTTGCCTCATAGTATAATTGTTTTTTGAAACAGGATCTCTATGTAGACCAGATTGGCCTCATATTTACACAGATATTTCTGCCTCTCAAGGTGTTCACCACTCTTTACTACAATCTTTTTTTTTTTTTTTTTTTTTTTTTTTTTTTTTTGGTTTTTCGAGACAGGGTTTCTCTGTCTAGTCCTGGCTGTCCTGGAACTCACTTTGTAGACCAGGCTGGCCTCGAACTCAGAAATTCGCCTGCTTCTGCCTCCCAAGTGCTGGGATTACAGGCGTGCGCCACCACGCCCGGCTTCTTTACTACAATCTTAACTTGATTTATAGTAAAGCACCCTTATCTATGCCTTATCAGAACAAGTCACAGAATAAACTCAATATGGACACATTCCTTTCCCCACTTGACCAATTACACCCCCGAGGTTGGCCTCCAGACATGGCTCCAAGCAGCAGGCTTAAATTCCCCCCTGAGGCCCTCTCTACTTGTACAGCAAGCCAATGAAACAACTTCCTCCTTACCAGTGGTCCAGCGGGGGCTCCATAGGGGCCGGCAGCAGGCTGGGCTCCAGGAGCACTGGGGTAGGCTCCAGGGGCCCCAGGTTGTCCTGGGAAGGCTCCAGGGGCAGTTGGGCCAGGATAAGCTCCAGGGGCAGTTGGACCAGGATAAGCTCCAGGGGCAGTTGGGCCAGGATAAGCTCCAGGAGCAGTTGGGCCAGGGTAGGCCCCTGGAGGAGCCTGTCCTGGGTAGGCCCCTGGGGGAGCCTGTCCTGGGTATGCCCCTGGGGGAGCCTGTCCTGGGTAGGCCCCTGGGGGAGCCTGACCTGGGTAGGCACCAGGATAGGAGGCCCCTGGGTAGCCCCCTGCCCCAGGCTGGTTGCCCCATGCACCGGGATATGCTTGAGGGTTTGGGTTTCCAGAGCCAGCCAGGGCATCATTAAGCTGTAAAGAAAGACAAACAATTAGAGGCTGGGACTCCTTCACTACACAGAACTCAGGGGACTTGGGGATAGGGTAAGGGTTAGGCATTTGTGATCTAAGAAGCTGGGACACGGGAAAAGATTCACGCATGCTCCCCTCGCCCACTCTGCTGTTTCGCGTTCGGCCCTCTGCCGTTTCGTGTTGTGCTTTATTCTGGCCTCTCATCGCTGCAGATGAGGGTGTGTAAGCTCTTCTAGCTTACGCCAGGAGATGGCTCGTTATGAACACATGCTTGCTAATCTCCATGAGACACGGCTGCAGGTGGTGGCATGAGCAGACCATGCCACGGTCCCGCTGCTTCCAGGAGGGACGTCACTGCTGCGGAGGCCACAGCTCTCCCTGGAATCCGCTGCTGGGAAAGCAAGCCTAAACCTAAAAGGCCTGAGTGCGCAAGTGAGCCAGAGGGATTTCACAGTAGGAGGGCCAAAGGGAAAAGCTCGGGGTGGAAATGAAACCTTTAACCCGTAATGAGTGTGTCTGGGGCTAAGAAAACAGACACGAAATACTTACCGAAAAGCTGTCTGCCATTTTCCTAGGAGAGAAAAGCCAAAGGGGTTATTGGTATTTGAGCCTAAAACAGTTTACAAACCTTCATGAAATTAAACATCCCAAGAGTTCGTGGCAATTGCAGTCAGGCTACAATCATTTTGCCTAAGTCAGTGGTGCTGGACTGTAAAACCATCTTGTGGACAGGCGGGGATACATTCTCGCTAAATTCCAAACCCACTTAGGTTGTGAAGTCAGACCTTGACGCCAGGAGCTTGTGTTCTTAAGCCAGATAGTGAAACACCTCGAGGGCTAAGGAGTAAATTGAGAATCTCCTGCCTCTTCTCCCGGGGGAAGACAGTGCGTGGCACAGCCTCTCTCGGCCTCCTGCTTCCCTGGGTTTTTCTACCCCTGCAAGGATTCATGGGAAGTACAGCCCTCCTCTCTTCCCAGCCACAGCCCTGCTGAGACAGTAGAGGGAAGCTATCTGTTGGTTCCTATTGAGATCTCCAAGACAGCTGTCACGGCTGCTGCCTGGTTATTTATCCTCCATTGGTACACCCCGACCCCTGTTCTGAGCCATCACTTTCCATGCAATCACAGGGCCCACAGATGAGCAAGGGACATGAGACGCATACGCATGAGAGTATGGTCAGTGCTACCAGACTCTGCAGGGACATTCGAATCTGAGAGCTTGCTGGTGTGCAGGGGAGGGCGGTGGTGGTGACAGGTGACATCTGGGAGTGTTTGGTTGGTTGGATTTTGAAGTGTTTCGTTTTATATTTTAGAAAGATCTTTCTATGTAGCTCATCCTGACTTTGAACTTATGATCCTCCTGCCTTGGCATCTCAAGTGTTGGCTGTGGTGCCTGCGTTTTGTTTTGTTTTGTTTTGTTTTGTTTTGTTTTGTTTTAAAAAGTACTCAATATTCCAAATAAAACAGCGGTAAATCAGCCAAACAGAGTTGAGTCAGGCGGCAACGTGAACAGAAAGCAGTTGCACTCAAGATACTGTCAAACAGGTTTTCCTTACACAAAGCTCTCACGGGGCTGGTTTGCAGACATAGCCAGTTTCCTCCGGCTCTTGCTCCTGTGCCACACCTATAAAACCACAAGATGCCTGGAACCTGTCCCACTTTTCAACAGAACCCTCAGAACGCAGCAGAGAGCAGCTTTGGTTTGGAAACTTTTCTTTCTTAGGGCGCTGGGGATTATATTAACAGCACTGGCATACTTGGCAAACACTCTGGTGCTAAAACATTGTAAGCAGCCACCGGAGGACAGCTTTGCATGGGGCGAGTTTGATCAGAGCTCAGAATCACTACAATCATTTTGCTACCATGAGAATTACCTGAACCTGGAAATAATCAGACTCTCTTCTGACTTCATCTGCCTAACTGTGATGTTTTACTCAATTATCAAAACATGACTAGGTGAGCATAGTGTCTCATGCCTGTGAGAGCTTCGTTCTGTAGCATAAGAACCCCGATGAGGCTGAGGTCATGAAAGCTCCAGGGTCTCATTCTGGCCTTGACCACTTACAGCAATCCCCCTGCCTCAGCCTCCCCTTCCTGTTTCTTCCAGGGATCAAAGGTATGAGTCACAGTTCCTGGCTTCAGAATTTTCTTAAGAAAATAAAATTTAGGCTGGGCAGAGTGGCGCCCATCACTCAGAAGGCAGGGCAGGCAGATCTCTGTGAGTCTGAGGCCAGCCCTGGTGTACAGCGCAAGTCCCAGACCAGCCAATGCTACCTAGTAGGAGCCTGTTAGGAAACAGTTTTGAAATTCAAAGTGGGCAGGGAACTTAGCACTTCTGATTAACCTTTTCCCACCCCCTCCGCAATATCTCTGGCTTCAAGCCATTAGATGCCAGCGGCAACTACCCTATAACTTGTGACAACCCCAGATGTTTTCAAACATGGGTAAATCTCTAAGGTCAAAAATCACGTATGGTTGAAAACTAGCCATCCGGGCTGTTAATGTCTATCCTAGATAAATGTACATACAAGGAGCCATAAAAGCCAACAAAGTCTTGTCTTTAAAAGTAGCCAAGTTTACGAGGAAGGACTGTCACCACCTGCCACCTCAGGTCTATGGAGGCTGAGGCAAGAGAAGCAGAAATGTCTAAGCTGGACAGGCAGGCCCTGTTTCAAACACAAGAGCAACCTATTGCTGGGTGTGGTGTACACCTCTAATGCTAGCATCAAAAGGCTGAGGCAGGAGGATTGAATTTACCGTTAACCTAGGCCACATAGCAAGACTGTCTCCAAAAACTGACCAATGAACACTCCCCCCTAAAGAATCCCCTTCTCCCCCAGCCCCCCTCTTAAGTACGCTACAATTTTAAGACACTTAAAGATTTACAAGTTAAACTCTTAAGCCTGGAGGCCAAACAACCTAATTTACCATTTTCCTCAAAAGGTGCTCTATTAACAGAACAGCAATCAAACCATGTGGAAAGAAGGATACATCAAGAGACGCTAGGGGACACCTCCACACAGGACTTCGTTCTGTGCAAAGACTCTGATCAGAGCTGGCCTGGTCCATTTTCCAATCAGACCAAATGAAATCCTAGAGGCAGCAGAGTTTGCTGTGCTGTGACTCACATGGGCCTTGGATGACACTTTGGACAGTGCTGTGACACATCCCACAGGATGTCAGGACAATGACACCCTCCCAGCACTTGTACAGTCATTTTCAGTTCCCAAAGAACTTCTACAGAGCTGTTTTTATTTTGCTAGCAATCTGGTGACAATACTGGAGAAAATATTCCTACTGTAAAGCGAGGAATCTGAGAGCTGATTCAGTGGCCAGAAGCCATCTTATTGGCATCTTGGGGACAGAGGGCCCAAGTTTCCTGACTCCTAATTCAAGGAAGTTTGTCCTACACTAGTTTAAAAGTATACATTTTGATGTTTTAAAACTTTGAAATGTTTAGTTACTCCCCTGAAAAATTCTCTGGCTTGTTCATCCAGAACTACATAGCATGCTGAAATAGTAAACAGATTTAAAAATAAGATGGAGCCTTGGCCAGAACACAAACTCGTGACTCATTCAACACACGGGCTGCTGGGTACAGAATGCTTTTGTGCACAGTCACATTGTTAAGAAAAACCACATTTTAACCAATAAATTGTGTTTTTCCCAAAAAAGTATTCATTGTTTTTAGTTTGTTTTTTTTTACAGTATTTACTTCTCCAACATATTTTTTTTAATTGAGGTGTGTCTGTGTTGGTCTGTTGGGTGTGTATGTGTGTGTCTATGGTATGTGTGTGTGTGTGTGTCTATCTTTGTGTGTGTGTGTATGTTGTGTGTATGTGTGTTTGTGTGGTGTGTGAATTTGTATGTGTCTGTTGCAGTGAAGATTGAGACTTTGGCGATTGAGGGAGCTAGGCAAACAGGCACCTGAATCATCAATAAGACCCACCTAGCTCACCGTCAAGAAGGAAGAAGTCTGTTTATATATTTCAAGACAGGTTTTACTTTTTTGGCCCAGGCTGGCATGGGATTCTAAATGTAGCCTACGCTGGCCTTGGACTTGAGA
This sequence comes from Apodemus agrarius, assembly GCA_964023405.1. Classification (NCBI taxonomy): domain Eukaryota; kingdom Metazoa; phylum Chordata; class Mammalia; order Rodentia; family Muridae; genus Apodemus; species Apodemus agrarius. Next base: position 80,117,821 of record OZ030013.1, read on the forward strand.
CTCTCTGGGTTCTGTCTCCTGAACGTTGGATCGCAGGCACTTTCTCCCACACCGCCTAAGGAAAAGTTCTTTGGAAAGCATCTGTGCATACTTGGGAGGCAGAGGCAGGTGGGTGTCATAAATCTAGGCCTGCTCGATGTATGAAGCTCCAGACTGCCACCTGTGAGACCCCATCTTGAAAAATGATAAACAAATGCTTTTGACCCAGTGAACTATCTCATTGATTGGGAACCCTTGAACAGACTCATTCCACATAAAAATGGTCAATGTTTCCAGTCAACCCTTCAGCAATTCTCTACCACTTCTGCTGTGTGTACAGTTTGGAGAGCCATCACTGCTAATCACTGCTAAGCTTCAGCCTGAGAGACCCCATAATGTCCTCTCCAGAGTGCGGAGTAAATACAGATTTCAAACGGAACTCCGAAACATTCTGAATTTGGGAAGCTAGTCTCCATCAAAGAGAAATATAACTCTCCTAGGGGAAAATGACTGGTGTAAGGATGTTCCACATCTGTAATCCCAGCACTCGGGAAGCCATGGAAGGAAAAGTGACGTAGGTTCAAGGCCAGCCTGAACTCTGTACTGAGCATGAAGCCAACCAAGGTTATAGTGTAAGACCCTACCTCGAGAAACAAGCAAAACAAAGAAAAATGATCATGTCCAAGAAGGAGACAATTGTTAGGTGTGATTGTACTGGCCTGGAAAATCACAAGTTCTAAACCAGCCTAGACCACATAGGAAGACTTTGTCTTAGAAAAATTCTTTCAGTCTCAAGGTCTTGACTCATACCCGTCCCCACCAAAGACTTCTGTTGCAGAAAAGGAAGGTTTTTGTTATTAAACTTATGGAAACGGTTGGGGGTGGTAGTTTACACTGTTGGTCCCTGTACTTGGGACACTGAGAAAGGATTGAAAATTGAAAGCCAGCCTGGGCTACATAGTGAGTTCCAGACCTGCCTAGGCTACAGAGGCATCCTGCCTCCCTGCGATGATTTGTATATGCTTGGCCTAGGGAGTGGCACTATTAGAAGGTGTGGCCCTGTTGGAGAGGTGTGTCACTGTGGGTGTGGGCTTTAAGACCCTCATCCTAGCTGCCTAGAAGTCAGTCTTCTACTAGCAGCCTTCAGATGAAGCTGTTGAACTCAGCTCTGCCTGCACCAGGCCTTCCTGGACACTGCCATGCACCTGCCTTGATGATTATTGACTGAAGCTCTGAACCTGTATGCCAGCCCCAATTGTTGTCCTTAGAAGAATTGCCTTCACCATGGTATCTGTTCACAGCAGTAAAACCCTAACTAAGACACTTCCCCTTCCCCCTAAAAGTAAACAAATGAAAATATGGAAATATAAACTTGAAGCAAACAACTTGGAATTTCAGAAATGGTAAGGTTTTACACACTGTGATTCCTGTTGTTTTCCTCAGAATTAGCCCGATCACAAAGTCCAAATGTTCTTCTCATTATCCAGAACCCTACTCCCCAGGGGTGGCTTTACAAATGTTCCAATTTCTTCAAATAGGAATCACTCGCTTCGTACCAAGGTTAGCCAGAATCCTAAATGACAGCCTCAATCCCACCCACCCCCACCCCCATCATCGATTCCCTGCAGTCCCATTTGAGTAACAGATAATTCAGGACAAATGCAACCTTTAAAAACCTCTAGCTATGCCGGGTGTGGTGGCGCACACCTGTAATCCCAGCACTTGGGAGGCAGAGGCAGGCGGATTTCTGAGTTCGAGGCCAGCCTGGTCTACAGAGTGAGTTCCAGGACAGCCAGGGCTACACAGAGAAACCCTGTCTCGAAAAACAAAAAACAAACAAACAAAAAAAAACCTCTAGCTAAGGGTCTGCACTCTGAGACAAACACCGCCACACCCAAGACTTCCTCCACCCAGATCTAGAAGTTATTGCACAAATATCCACACTGGTCAGGGATGAGTCACTTACTTGGCTTACACAAAATTTTGGAGGTTACTGTAGTTCCTCATCACACACGCACACTAGGGCCTGGTCAGCACTTTTGCGTGCGGTCGCTGTAGCCCCTGCCTCCGCTGAACGCGGTGGGACTCACTGACACCACACAGCAAGATCTCTAGTGGAAGGTTTCCAGGTGCACCCAAGGAGCCTGCCGGCCAAGTCAGGAGTCCCGGGCGATGTCTGCTGAGTCCCTAAACTCCCATCCCCACCTCCAAAGAGCCAGGAGGGGCATCTGATTCCTATGACCAGGCTAGGGCCAAGCGCTTGGAGCCAGCTCCGTGGGTTGTGGCTTCGAAAGTGTGCCCAGGGCCTGCTGGCATCCCGCCATCTCAAAGAGACTTAGTTTGTAGGTCTTGACTAACTTTCTCCCGCAGAGAGTTACCGGCAGGAGAGCCACGGCGGTGGACCGGCGCCTGGGACCCTGAAGGTCACCTCCGTCCACTCCTCGGCAGCCCAGCCCTTTCTTGGTGCACTGAGCAGCACCGGTCCCCTCGCCCCCGCGCCGCTCACCTGATTTGGGCTCGGTGCGCCGCTCACCTGGTTTAGTGCTCCACTCGCCGCTCCGCTAGCTGTTGGAGCTGGGCGGTGGCCGGGCGGCTTCTAGTACACTTTTCCCCCGGACCCGCCCTCCCGGGGCGGGGCAGTATCCCTCGCCCCGCAGGCGCCTGGCTGGACCGCGCCCTGCGGACCCCGTGGTGGACTGGGGCACGCCCGCCAGCCTGTGCCCCTCACCTGTGCCCCGCAGTGGGCCCTGGCCGACCGCACCCAGACTCTATAAGACTTGCTTTTCGTGGTCTCATCCTGCCCCCATTTCCTCCACCTGAAGCCTTCCCCAGAAATGCGCAGTGACTTTGAGTGTGAGGAGCAGGTGTCCCTAACACGTCTGAGATGTAAGAGGCGCCCCCCCCGCCCCGTTTGCATTTACTTCTGCTCAGGATTTTGGTGGGCTGGGTACCCCAATGTGGTACTTAGTAAGTTCTCGGTGGGTATTTGTTGATGGATGGATGAATGAATGAATGAATGAATGAAGTAGAATGAATGGGTGAATTACTTCTAGGAAGATGTTTTCACAAAGATTGGGAGAGAGTACAGCACAGCAAGGGACAGTTAAATCAAGAGGACAGGGTGTAGCTCTGGATGTATGAAAAGTTGTTACAAGGAACAGGCGCTTTTGCAAGAAGGCTGATAACCAGTTTGGAAGCATTTATATAGATAAAAACTAAATGGTGTGGTTAAGGATATTCAAGATAAAATTTTCCCGGTTTCAGATAGCATCCACTAACACCCACCAGACGCTTATGCACCCCATGCTGTGCCTGGGGCTTTATGCACATTTATGGAGTTGGCATTATTTTAATCCTATTAGGTCCAAAGCAGACCCCAAATGCCAGTGCTGGTCCTAAACAGAAGGACTCTGGCAGCGAGTGCCACAGAAGCTTAGAGGTGGTTTCTGTTGACCAGGAATCTCCCTTAGTCTGCCCCTGAATGTCAACTACCTCGGGCAAGGGCATCTACTTCCGGGTCAATCCCAACAGCCTGTAACAGCTCAAAGCCCCCCATCCTGCTGGCTTCTCCTTACATCCGGGGGTGGTGGTGGTGGTGGTGGTGTTTGTTGCCTTGGTGGTTTGAGCCCCGATAAACTTTTCTTTTTACACACGTAGTTCAGTTCAGTGGTTTCGCTGTTCCCTTGCTTACAAATCCCATTTTAGACACAAGAAAATATGGGCTTAGATAGTTGAGTGTAATCCGGTAAGGGCACTTGCTTTGATCCCTGTAACTCATAAGGAAGAGGAGAACCGACTCTTGAATCTTGTTGTCTAAGCCACATACAACTGCTTACATGCATGTGTGCAAACATAAATGCATTTTAAATATTAAAACACGTAAATAACATTTTAGAAGTGTGTGTGTGTGTGTGTGTGTGTGTGTGTGTTTAAATCACTGTAGGTAGCTGTGGCAGCTCATGCCTTTAATCCTCTTGGAATCTGCATGCTCTTGTTTAAGGCCAGCCTGGTCTGTATGGGAATTTGAGGCCACCAGGGATACACAGCAAAGCCCTGTTTCAAAAACAAAAATTAAAAACCCCAAACAATTGCTGTGGCCACCGGCTTATGCACACCCTGGAGCAGCCCAGATGTCAGCTGGCTCTCCCGATTTCCTGCAGTCTCTAAAGTCATCAATTGTTAGTGTGGTAATGAATCCTCTCAGCCAGCTTTCCACAACCAGAGGGAAACACACAGGCCAACAACTCTCACTCATCAGCGGCATGAGGCGGCCTGCTCGGTTCCCCGGGATCCATCTGCAAGCTCTACAGAGCCTGTTGCTGGTGACGCATCCAGTGCTGCCTCTCCAGGCTTACACACACGGAAGTCGCCGTGTGGCTGGAGAAGAGTTCGGACACCTGGAACTCTCCTGTACACAGGCAGCCTGGCAACCAACTTGTTTGAATGAGTCATCTGTAGATGATTAGCGTGTGGGCATGGAACAGGATCGGCCGAGAGGAATGTCTTAGGAAAACTCTTAAAGTCTCAAGACCGTGAGTCATGGCGACGCTCTCTTACTGTTAGCTAGAAGTGGACAGCTGAAAGGGTTGCCTTGGAGATAAGAGATGAGTCATACTCTCTTGCCCTGTGGGTTATCTTTGGTCATTTTTAGGGATCGATAAAAGTTGTGTCTTTGTTACTTAGAAGGCTTACTTATGCCGAACTGAATCATGAGGTCAGGCTTATATATGTCTTCACTGACCATCGGAGAGAACATTTCTATGTCAATTTCATGTCAAATTAAGCTAGCAAAGGGATCTTGCTATATCAAGGAGTGCCCAGAGTTTACGATCTGTATAGGTGCAGTAAATGACTCTTTAGAACCCAGTCCAAAGCCTATATAAACTCTTTGAAAATAAATGTACAAGACAATCTCATAAAATATCACTGAATGACTTCTAGATACTGATGATTGCACTGTTTGAAATAAGGGGCAAGCCTGACCTTGACCCTCAGCAACTGGCTGAGGAACCCTGGTTCCTTCTGATACAGAGATGGTAGGACTCTGACTTAATAAACAGTGGGCAGACAGTAAGACCAAACCCCCCAGAGCAGCCTTATACCTCACAGAGGCTGGTGGAAGGTATCTGAAGGAGGGAACTTCAGGTAGAGAAAGCCAGGAGAGAGGGAAAAAAATACTAAAGCAGAGAAAGGAAATCTGGACAGAGGGAGGATAACTAGTTACTTTTTTTTTTTTTTTGGTTTTTCGAGACAGGGTTTCCCTGGCTGGCCTGGAACTCACTCTGTAGCCCAGGCTGGCCTCAAACTCAGAAATCCACCTGCCTCTGCCTCCCAAGTGCTGGGATTACAGGCGTGCGCCACCACCACCGCTGGGCCAACTAGTTACTTTTTAAGTAGGAAAATTAGAATTGGGGGGCAGAAGGCTGGAAGGAGAATAGGAAAATAATGAACGTAGAGCATCATGGGGGGCAGGGGGGTGCTTAAGTATAGCTTAGCGGTGTGTGTGTGTGTTTGTGTGTGTGTGTGTGTGTGTGTGTGTGTGTGTGTGTGCTTAACGATGGCTTAGCAGGCAAAGGTGTCTCCCCCCAACCTGACCGCCTGTGTTCAAGCCCCAGGGGCCACGCGGCAGGAAGAGAAAACCCGACTCCTGCGAGTTGCCCTCTGACCTCCATTCCTGCGCACATGTCCTCCCACGCACCAATAACTAAAAGTAATAAAAGTTAAAGCGTGAAGAAATATGAAATACAGCCAGAAGGGGAAATTTCCCAGAAACTAGCTACACTGTGCCAAATAAGGAGAGATGCCCCACAACGCCTGAAGCCCTAGGGGAACATAAACAGAACCGCATCCACGGGAATGCTCGTAGACAGCAGCAGATAGAACAACCTGGAAAGAGCAAAGAAGATCTTCCCACCTCTCACATCTGGTCTACAGTGAGTTTCCCGGTTCTGCCTGTGTCTACATCCTGTCAACGTGTCCAGGTGACAACTGAGCCTCGGAGCTGACCTGGGGACATTTGGTGCACGTAGTGCTCACAGCTGGCTTCTGAGTTGGGAGCCTGGAACCTTCTGGAAAGTGAGCCATCTCGTCGTAGGGATACAATTTGTGCCTTGAAGACAGAACACTTTCCAGTGTCCTGGAGCCAAGGTACTTCCGTCATCTGCTGCTAACATCTCAGCTGTCTGAGGCTGGTCTTTCATTTCCGGTGTGCTTAGCAGGTACCCAACATATGCCTCGGCCATTTTACAAACCCACTCTTTGTAACTCAGTCAATAGACAAGCTTCTCACAACCTGGCCAGCGCTGGGCGGTGGTGGCGCACGCCTTTAATCCCAGCACTTGGGAGGCAGAGGCAGGCGGATTTCTGAGTTTGAGGCCAGCCTGGTCTACAGAGTGAGTTCCAGAACAGCCAGGGCTACACAGAGAAACCCTGTCTCGAAAAACAAAAACAAAAACAAAAACAAAAACAAAAACAAAAAACAAAAAAACAAAAAAAACAAAAAACAAAAAACTGGCCAGCACATAAACTGGGGTCAGCGGTGACATGCCAATTGCCGGTTAACATGGTCTCCCTGCCCCCGCTGCAGCCCAAGCCCCCTCAAGAAGGCAAGGCAGCTCCAACCAGCTAGTGTGGAGAGAAGCCAACAGAATGAGGGAACTAGAGGTATCCCGGGTCCTGGGAAAGCTGCTCTCCCTACCGCCCAAGGCTGTCCCTGACGGAGCCCACTCCCAGGGTTAAGCATTTGCCATGTCAGCTGCCCCTGTGAGTAGACTGAGAATAGGGCAAAGGGAAGGGATGAAAGGGTTTGCCGTGGCTGCTGCGGTGGAGCGCTGTAGCCTGGGCGCTCCAGTGACAGACACCCACTCGCTTACGAATATGTGGGCCATAAGTCCAAGAACAGACTCATTTCCTCCTTCTCCTCCCCCTCCTCCTCCTGTTCCTCCTTCTCTCCCTCCTCCCTGCTCCTCCTTCTCTCCTTCCTCTCCTTCTCCTTCTCTTCCTTTTGAGCAGGGTCTCTCTATGTATCCCTGGCTGGCCTACAACTTCCTATGTAGACCAGACTGGCCATAAACTCGTAGAGATCATCTGCCTCTCCTCTCAAGCGCTGAGGAGGAAATAACTCTGCTCTTGGACTTATGGCCTACATATTTGCACCATGACTGGCTTCTCCTCATTGTCCTCCTCTCTTCTTCCTTCCTTCCTCCCTTCCTCTCTCTCTCTCTCTCTCTCTCTCTCTCTCTTTCTTTCTTTCCTTTTTATGGGATGTCCTTTCTTATTCTTTGACAGTCTCAGACATGTGAGAGTTAGTTTCTCTCTTTGGCCTCTCTCCTTGGCTTGGAGATGACTGAGTTCTGTTCAGATCCTTATATGGTCTTTTCTCTAGACATCTCCATGTCCCAGTCCTCTTCATGGAAAGCCACCAGCCATACTACTGGATCAGGGCTCACCCTAGTGACCCCACGAGCTCTTCTCAGCCCTTCAAAGGCCCCCACTTCCAAATCAGTCACATTGAAAGGTCCTAAGAGTTAGGTCTTCAACAGGAGTGAAGGAGGAACACAGCTCAGTCCACCAAATAGGACTGAGGAATTCTGTTAGCTAAAGTCGTCGCTGGCACTTTAGTGGATGACGGCTAAGCTGAGACCTAAGTACTGGGGAGGAGCTGGGGGGGAGGGGCTCCGGGGAACGGGAGGACGCAGGCAACGAGGACACTGAGCTGAACAGGCAGTCAGGACGGACAGGACGACACACACTGGGTGGCTTCTCATCTCTCTCTGAATGACCTTCCTGCCACTTTGAAGGGGTGGCCCTGGCCCTGTTGGAGCGTCTTGACCCGTCACTAGGTGGTAGAATCCGAGGCAAATGGCCTTCACAGGCTCAGGGTCTGGGTTTTCCCACTGGGGTGTGAGCTGCGTCCTGAGAAACAGCAGGCAGGTGGTGTGGGGGCTGTCCCTGTACAGTGCCGGCCTCTAGATGAGAAGGAGGGTGGAGAGACACGGTCTGAGGTAAAGAGGCTTGCGGCATAGGAAGGAAGGAGCAGTGACCAAATAGTGACTCAAACGTGTGACAAAAACCTCATGAAACCCAGTCCTTTGGGGCCAATCTGAACTGGAGCCGAGAGCCTCACATGTGGAGAGAGAGACCCGTCTCCAACAGCTTGTCTTTCCACGTCCAGGCAGTGGCACACGCGCACAGGCTCACACGTCTACCATATATTCAGCTACAGGCACAATAATAAGTAAATAGAAATAGGTAAATAAATAAATGATTTAAAAAACTATTTCTTTGCTGGGCGGTGGTGGCGCATGCCTTTAATCCCAGCACTTGGGAGGCAGAGAGGCAGGCAGATTTCTGAGTTCAAGGCCAGCCTGGTCTACAGAGTGAGTTCCAGGACAGCCAGGGTTACATAGAGAAACCCTGTCTCGAAAAACCAAAAAAACAAAACAAAACAAAACAAAAAAAACAACAAAAACTATTTCTTTGTACCCTAACTTAAAATCTTGATTTAAGAATTGAATTAAGGGGGTGGGGAAACAAAAATAGGGAAATGAAATGTAAATATAGAATATATCCAATAAAAAAATTTTAAAAAAAGAATTGAATTAAGAAGACAAGGAAGCCTGATGAAACTTGGGAGGCTGAGGCAGGAGCATTGTGAGTTTGATCTAAGCCTAGGATCCTTAGCAAGAACTATTGAAGAAAAATAAGAAAGGGAGAGAAGAGGAAGAGGAGGTGGTAAAACCGGAAGGGGAGGGGGAGGAGGCTTTGACGGAGGAGAGAAAGATACCCGGGTGGGGCTCTAAATATTTAAACACCTGGTCTCGCGTCTGCTTTTGGACTGCATCTCACTCACCCCGCCCAGGACCCTCTTAAAGCGTCTAAAGCTTAGACTGGCTAAAGCTGGTTTCTCTCACCTGCTACAAAGGCATCCTAACAGGTGCCCCAACCCTCTGGTTTGTGCAGGGCTGAGTGTGCGCGATCAGGCGCGAGCCAGAAAGCACTGGTTTCCACGCGTGTTACCATGGCTACATAACTCCAGTATTTCCGCATGAAGCCCAAACCAGTCCCCCAGCCTCTCTGAGGAACGTCTTTCCTGGGAACTTGCTGTTGGGGTGGCCCTTCCGGGTAGCCCCCGAGCTGGGGCCTGAGCTTGCATAGACCCTCCACTGTCTCCCCTGACTGGTTCTTGTCAGTTCTCCCTGTCACATTGTTGCAGACTCCAGGACTCTTGTCATACTTCCTGACTGCACATCAACACAGCCTGTCCTTTACTCCAGAGTCAGGCTCTTCCTCCCCAACCCCCCACCCCCACCCCCGGGAGCCCATGGGCTTGCTTAATAAGTTGTTCCTCCAAAGCTAAAAAACCCGAAAGAGTCGGAATGAGAGCCAAGAGTAGTGGTAGGGTCTCGCGCCTGCAATCCAATCGTGTGGAGCCTGTAGCAGGATTGGTGAGAGTTTAAGACGGGTGAGTTTATGGAGTGAGCCCCAGGCCAGATTGTCTCCAAAGACAACAGCAACAGCGGTCTCTGGGAGAGAGCGTTGTATAGAGCCAATGGAGAAGGGTGGCTGGTGGGACGTGCCAGGCAGCTGGTGGGTGGATACATGGGACGCTACTGATAAGAATCACTCCCCTGACATAAAAGTGCTCACACTGCAAACAGAACTGTGGGGCTCGCCAGGGCTGTGGCAGGGTGTGGGAAACAGGACAGACAGGCTATGAATCTGTTGGCTGGCAACCCACTGTGCATATTTTCAACACGTTTCCTGGCTGACAACCCTCGAAATCTGTGCGGAGATGGGGAGATGGGGAAAATTGATTTGGGCAGAGAAGCAGAAAACTGTGGAGGAGTTTTCCTCTCTGTGTTTTATTTACCTGTTTGAGACTGGGTCTCATGTAGCTGGGGCCGGCTGTGAACTGCATATATACTCAAGAGTGACTCGATTCTTCCAACTCTACCTCGTGGTACTTGGGACTCCAGGCATGTGCCACCAGGCTGGCTTTCCCGACTTTTGTCTTAGTTCCTGTTTTGGGTTGTTTTGTTGTACGGGCGGGGTGGTGCACCTGTGTGTACACATGAGGAGGACAATGCCCCTAGTACTGATCTGTTGATCTCCACCTTGTGCCTTTGAGACAGGATCTCTCATTGAACTTGGAGCTGGGCTGGTGACCGGCAAGCCCAGGGCATTCTCTCATGCTTGCTTCTCAAAGGCCCTGGAGCTATAGGTGTGCGTGACCGCTCAGGTCTCAGGTCTCAGGCTTGCCCAGCAAGTGTTTCTACCCACTAAGCCAACGCCCTAGCTCTCTCTCTCTCTCTCTCTCTCTCTCTCTCTCTCTCTCTCTCTCTAGCCCTGGAACTCACTCTGTAGATCAGGCTGGCCTCAAACTCAGAAATCCGCCTGCCTCTGCCTCCCAAGTGCTGGGATTAAAGGCGTGCGCCACCACCGCCTGGCCCTAACCCTCTCTATACTTACAAAAAATTATTTTTATCTTATACATATATGTGAATGCCTACGTGTATATCTCTGCCCTGCGTGTGTGTCTGGGGGGGGGGCACGGAGGCCAGAAGAGGGCTTGAGTCCCCTGGAACTGAAGTTAACTGTAAGCAGCTCTGTTGGTGTTGGGAACTGAACTTGGGTTCTCTGAAGGAGCAGCCAGTGCCTCTCCAGCCCCTCTCTGCACTTTTGAGGGGACTACCATGGGTTATGAAACCACAAGGATAGCCATCCAGAGTGCAAATTTCGCAGGGAATCTGAAGGAGCCTGGCTTGGCCTGGCCGCTTCCTACAAACTCCGGCAGTCCGGTAACAGGGGTATCCTGGACTGCTGGACTGTCACGTCCTTGGTTCAGGCAACAAACACTGGCAGGTGGGTTTCAGAAGGGGCTGATTCCTTTAACTAATTGTAACTCGAAGCTCTCCAAAAACCTTGCCACCTCTTGCAGCAATGATACACACAATCACAAAGAGCTCAGAGTCCACGGTCTCAACAAGAATGAACGTCAGCCTGGGCACGGCAGCCCATCCCTTTAATCCCAGCCTTTAATGCCTTTAGTACTTGAGAGGCTGAGACAGGAGGATCTCTGCAAGTTCTAGGCTAGCCAGAACTACATAGTGAGATCTTGTCTCGAAAATAGGGGGCAGAGGGAGGCGGGGGGGGGGGGCTTAAGAGTCCTGGAGTAGAGAGGGGAACTCCTGTTTGTTCTTTACCTAGAGTGGAACCAGAGTGATGGAGGAAATTAGACCGTGAAAAATACAATGTAGGTTTATGACGATGAGAATAAACAGGATAGCTATAAAGTTCACAAACCCCCTCCCAGGTGCAAACAAGTCAGAGTGATTTCCAGCGATGCGTAGCAGACATCGATGCGGTTCTCCAGGAAGCAAGGAGGAGCCTGGAAGGGAGATAAATCGCAACTTCAACTCTGACCCCTATGGCTACTCAACGCTCATTCCGCCTCTGCCACCAGTTCATTCATTCCTTATCACAACACCGTTCACCAACAGGGCTACTGTCCTCCAGACGCTCAGCAGGGGCAGAAGACAGAAATGCAGGCAAAGGAGCCGGGCGTGGTGGTGCACGCCTGTAATCCCAGCACTTGGGAGGCAGAGGTAGGCGGATTTCTGAGTTCGAGGCCAGCCTGGTCTACAGAGTGAGTTCCAGGACAGCCAGGACTATACAGAGAAACCCTGTCTCGAAAAACAAAACAAAACAAAACAAAACAAAAAAAAAAGAAAGAAATGCAGGCAAAGCAGATCCCGGCCTTTAAGGAGCACCCGCACCCTGGGTCTCATGCGCATGCGCACGTCGATACTAATGACTGCCTGCTCTGGTACCTGCTGGAGTGGAAGCAGATGACACAAGCTGTTGGCGTGCAGAGAGAGAAAGGAACAATTTACTCCTACTGGGAGTGGAGGAAGGTGGGGCGGGACCAGTGGAACACCCCGGCCAAAGCCAAGGGGAGAAGGGTTCCAGGTGTGGTAGCAATGTGAATGGACGTTGGCCTTGGGTTTATTACGCGGCAGGAGCTAAGCAAGGCATTTTCTGCCCTTTAACCTGTGTAATCCTCACAGCAGCCGATCAGTGAGTAATAACTATTTTCACTTGTATGGTGAAGAAACAGAGGCATAGGGAGTTAAAGAAATCCATCAGGGTCGCACAGGTAGGGGTTGAGACGGTGCAGGAAGACGTGGGGTCTGCACCGTGAGCCACAGGACTACGGTGTGGGTAGGTCCGAGGGTGACGGTCCTTTTGCGGTGGTTCTCAACCGTCCTGATCCTGCAACCCCCTTTAATACAGTTGCTCATGTTGTGGCAATACCATAACCATAAAATTATCTTCATTGCTACTTCATAACTGTAATTTTGCTACTGTTACAAATCAGGATGTAATATCTGATGTGCAGATGGTCTTAGGTAACCCCTATAAAAAGGGTGCTCAACCCCCAAGGGGTCTCGACCCACGGGCGGAAAAACCACTGTTTTGGAGGGATAGTGCAAGGGCTTAACTGTGGAGGGGAGGGCGTCAGAAGGTGGAGGGTGCTCCTTTTCTTGGAATACTTGCAAGTTTGGGAATATATCTGGTATTCCAGGACTCAGCTTCTAGGACTGTGGGTCCTAAATGTGGAGCCTCATCAAGGGGTGGTGACGCTGGAGGCCTTCCGGAGATATAGCTACCACAGATTAATTCCAAATCCAACAGGTAACAAATCTGAGGGGTTTCTGGCACTCTTCACCCATCTTGTACACAGGATCTCAGCGCAGCCTCGGCTCAGGACCCACGGAGAACGCTTTGCACTGCGCATGCTGTCTGACTGATACACCGTGGCTCAGATTCCAGATGCTTCTACATTGTGAGCAGCAGTGTCTCTGCTGTACGAGACTTTTTCCTCTTAGAAAACAATAGTGGTTTGCTTCTAGGGAGCCAAAATATTTCTGACAGTCATTATTTAGCATCTAAGTATCAAGTTATTGTATTGTATCAGGACATTTGATTTTAAAAATTGCTATTTGAGCTGCTTACTTAAGTTTTTTTTTTTTTTTTTTGAAACACTGTTAGGGTTAGAGGGATGGGTCAGCACCGAAGAACACTGACTGCTCTTCCAGAGGACTTGGATTGGATTCTCAGCACCCCATGAAGGTTCACGATAGTCTGGCACTTGGGGTCCTCTCCTGGCCTCCCAGGCAACACACACACACACACACACACACACACACAAGTTATACAGATATGCATGCATGCAAAACACAACATAAAATAATGATAATTTTTTAATTGTTAGATGATTTGGGTTTGTGATTAGAATAGAGTTTTTAATAATTTCTGAAATCGCTGTGAGCACATTTCTACTATTTTATGGTTTTACAAGGCAACATTCTGCCGGGCGGTGGTGGCGCACGCCTTTAATCCCAGCACTTGGGAGGCAGAGGCAGGCAGATTTCAGAGTTCGAGGCCAGCCTGGTCTACAGAGTGAGTTCCAGGACAGCCAGGGCTACACAGAGAAACCCTGTCTCGGAAAAAAAAAAAAGGCAACATTCTTAGCTCTATTGATTTATTTATTAAGATTTATTTACGTATTTTATGTATGTGAGTACAGTGTCCTGTCCCTGTCTTCAGACACACCAGAAAAGGACATCTGATCTCATTACGGATGGTTGTGAGCCACCATGTGGGTGCTGGGGATTGTACTGAGGACCTCTGGAAGAGCAGTCAGTGCTCTTAACCGCTGAGCCATCTCTCCAGACCAGCACTGACTATTTAGAAAGCAAAATATTGGTCAACTTTGAAGAATACTGACGTGTCTCTACATCTTGCAGGATCAAATATTCTGCCAAGACTTTTTATGTAAAAATCAGCAAGCCCCTATCCATCTCCTGCACACCGTGACAATTACTCTTCTCTCTAATAAGTCATAACTTGCAACACACACCAAAGGATAGCTAGAATAAGTTTCTTCATGATTTACTATCAATACATGTATGCGCTCTAGTCCTCGCTGATATGCCTGTATGTATGCGCAGGGTGGCATCAACGTTTCTGAGGTGATGAGGAATCACAAGTGGGAAATGTTTATAAAGGGGCCCTGTCCTAAGAGATCGAGCGCCCAGGGCTGTGGCAGCCTGCAACAGGAAGGGCTGAGCTCCGCTTGTTCACCAGAGGAGGTGCAGGGCTAACTAGGAAACAAAGTGCACATGTTCGCATCCTGCCGTGGGGAACAACCAGCCACAGCAGTGTTGTCTAGTGGGGCCAAATGCTGTCTCCAAATCCTTATCACACGGAAGTGCCGAATTCGATGAAACCGACTCAGCATCCCTCACTGGGACTGATGGCTCAGGGTCAGCTCTGACGGGTCTCAGTGCCCTGAAAGAGAGAAGACAGTGTAGTCACAGATATCACAGAGGCTTCTCACTCAGCCCCCCGTGCTGGTGATTGCAGAGAGGAGTCAGCTGCGAAGGAAAGACCGTAGTTCTCATTCTTCCTTCCGCGGATCTGAAACCCAACAGCACGCCCAGGAAGAGAAGATAAGGGTCTGAGGTCAGGGGAGACTCAAGATGGAGCAGAGAGAGAACGTCACTGAAGTCTTCTCAGTGACTGTCATCTCCCTGAATGGGTAGCAGGCAGAGGAAGATGGAGGCCACATAAGGAGAAAGTGGTGACAGATACAGAGATCCAGATGGAGGTCTTCATGGATGGCCTCTCTTGGGTCGAAGGGAAGAACAGTGATAATTCTGTCATAAGGGTCCAGCAAACATCCTAACCACCGACAGAGAGTGAGTTTTCAGGCCTACCTGCACGGCTTGATGGCTGAAAAAATAAGGAGTGAAAACAGTTCTTTGTAGAACAAACGACAACAACCACAACCACGAACTGGGCAGAAGACGGAGCATGATACTGACTCAGAAAGACAAGGCTGAAGGGTGTGAGGGAACGGAAACCCGGTGAGGAGTCAGGAGCTGTGAAGGAGGAACAAGGGTTTCTTCTCAGGATGAGCAGGCCCTACTTCATGAGGAATCTCACGTTCACCTGTGAGCTTCTTGGTGCCAGCTCAAGCTGCCATCTCTTGGCCACTGTGTCCCAGTTTCTGGCAAAAATGCCAGGCATGGAATGCTAAATCAAGTGGTTGAAGAGGCCGTGTGACTATTTTTTGTTCTGTTTTGTTGAGGAAGGGACTTTCTGTGGAGCCTGGACTGGTCTCAAGTTTGGTCTCATGATTATGCCTCAACCTCCCAAGTGCTGGGTTGCAAACTCGGGCTGTCACGCCCAGCTGAGCTCATTCTTCCTCAGACATGACAGAGTTTTTGAGGTGGGTGTTCTTGAGAGTAAGGGTTTGCAGAAAGTCAGTTTTAACCGGTGACCTACAGGTTTGTGGGAAGTTTGGGTACTATGATGGTCTGAACAGGCATGGCCCCCATAGTCTCCTGTGTTTGAATGCTTGGCCATCGGGAGTGGCACTATGAGGTGTGGTCTTGTGGAGTGGGTGTGGCCTTGTGGAGGAAGTGTTTTGCAGGCTTTGAGGTCATATACATGCTTAAGCTCGCCCAGTCTCCTTCTGACTGCCTTCAGATCAAGATGTAGAACTTTCAGCTCCTCCAGCACCAAGTCTACATGCACGATACCATGTTTCCCACTGATCATCAGATTGAACCTCTGAACCTGTAAGCCAGCCCTAATTAAATGTTGTATTTTATAAGAATTGCTATGGTCATGGTGGCCCTTCACAGCAGTGGAAATCCTAAGACAGGCCCACAAAGGATTAGACCAGATTGCCCAGGGCTAGACCACAGTCAACAGTCATTTCTTTATGAAATACACATAAGAAGCCATGATGGACAATTTCCAAGGTAAGTAATGACAGCCATTGTCTGCCTCTTAGAGTTTCCTCTTCTTTCCTGAGTGAACACAAGACAAGTGGCGGTAACCAAAACCAGCTCTTTTTTGAGAATTCCCCTATGAACAGAACCAGTCTTGGTAACTCTGCCGACACACATGCTTTCTTGAGGTAAATGTGACCAAATCTGAGGAGAAAAAGTTCTTTCCACTTGTTTTTTGTTTTTGTTTTTCTCCCTGTGGCTTAAAAAAATTGTTTTAATGTATTTTCCTTTGCTAACGGCCTGTGGGAAAGCAGAATTATACAGCTGTTTGCCAAGCAGGCAAGAACTACCTCTGCCACCAACCTGTGAAGGCAGCAGCTCCTCCTTAGGAGGCTTCATAGTTAAGACGCTGATAGGGTCAGCAAGATGGCTCAGAAGGACAAGGTGCTTGCTACTAAGCCTGCCAACCTGAGCGTGGTCCCCAGGACCATCTGACGGGAGCAGAGACCTCTGAAAGTTGCCCTCTGATGTTGACACCTTTGCTGTATTACACACGCCCGCCCACCCCCACCCCCATGTGGCCATGTATGTGATATCTCTCTCTCTCTCTCTCTCTCTCTCTCTCTCTCTCTCTCTCTCTCTCTCTCTCACACACACACACACACACACACACACACACACACCACACACTAAATAAAGTAATGCAATCCAAAGTGAGGTCTACAGGAAAATAGCTTTTCGTTCTTATGATAGCCATGTAAATCCGTTGTTCCTTCTGTCAAGACTCACTTGCATATCTGCTTTTTCTGAAGGGTTGGCATCTCTACACAGCAACAAGTCCTAGGTCACAGCAACTCTGTGGCACTCCAAGGTCCTTACTATCCTCCCTCCATGGTTCTGGCTGCCGGTGACCTCCTGGGCAGAGCTCAGGCAGAGCTGCAGGAGCGGGCACAGGTGTAGTGCCCCCCCCCCCCGCCTGGCCCATAGACCCCAGGCTGCATTCCTCCGTCATGTCTGCCCCCCAGGACACTCCTCTTGTAGCCAAACCTGAGCCACCAACAATGCTTTCACCCTTCTGTCTAGAATCCATCCCTGGTCCACCCTGTGCTAGCCCCTATGAGATGTCAGTTTTTCTATTGAAAAAAACAAACAAACAAACAAAAAACAAAAACAAAAACAAGAAAACCCCTGCTATCTTCTTCTCTGGGCTAATCGGTTTTCTTAGCCTCACCTTCAATGATCAGACCTGTCTAGAAACATCTGTCCCATGGCCTCTGCATGGATGTAAAACCTCAGCCTGAGGAGGCTGGCTTGGCGATGGTCTGTTGTTTTTTAAACAAAATCTCAGTTGTTCAATTTTACCAATGGAGACGCAGGAGCCAGAAGCTGCGGTGAAAACCAGCTAGCTCAGAGAGGAAGAGAAAGCACCCAGCTGAGCTTCCTTCTCAGCTGACATCCTAGAAACCATGTTCCTCTCACACACCATCTCAAAGAATCCTCCTTCCAACCCAGAGTCCCTTCCTTCTACTTCCTGTGTCTCTCTATCCATCCTCTGACTTCCTCTTACTCTCTATGATTTCTTTCTTTTTAATTAATTAATTTATTTATTTATTATATGTAAGTACATTGTATCTGTCTTCAGACACTCCAGAAGAGGGCATCAGATCTTGTAACAGATGGTTGTGAGCCACCATGTGGTTGCTGGGATTTGAACTCAGGACCTCTGGAAGAGCAGTCGGTGCTCTTAATCACTGAGCCATCTCTTCAGCCCTTTCTTAAATGACCAAACCTGCTCAGTCAGTCAACAGGTTCTCCAGCGCAGGAGTAAGGATTGAAAAGAAAGAGACAATTAGACAAAACTGCAGGATGACCCCAGTCAGTTCTGAGACTGAAGGGCGGGTTTAATAATCCTCAATCCATTTTTATACTGATTTAATTACATGCAGGAATTAAGGTAAAAAGTAGTGCAATGAGGAACAAGCAAGGCAGTAAACACAAAATTGTCAAGGCAGTAAGCGAAGTCCCGCTTCAGTGCTTCAGTGACAGTTGTTTCCAAGGGTGTGTAAGGATGGCCAAAATACCTGAGCCTACTTCCTTGTCCAAGCCCAGAATCTTGCCTGAAGCTGGCTTCTGCCATAACCTACTTCCTTATTATGCCCTAATGTCAGATTCCTGCTTGAAGCCCTTGTCCTTGGCCACTGTCAAGTTCCTGCCGGGCAGCACGGCACCCCAATAAGGCTCTCCACACTTGAAATAATTTTTTTTTGTTTTATTATCATAGCATGTATATGATATGTGCGAGTGTGAGCATGTGCGCCCCAACAAGAACATGGAGGTGAGAGACTTGCTGGGGCTGGTCCTCTCTCTATATCATGGCTTTGGGGGAGCAGACTCAGGCTTGTGTAGCAAACTCTCTTACCCACAGGGCACGTCACAGATCCCTCAGGGAAGGAGTGCCGTTCATAGTCTATACTTTCTACCAGGCCAGCTGAGCCCAAAGAGGCTAGAAGGCACAGCTGGTGGCAGGGAGAAGGAACAGGGTCATCCTATGATGCTGGGTGAAAAGACTTGACCCAAAGTCTCCAGAGACAGCAATGGCCGCAAGCCTTCACTGGAATCGTGACACACTCAGAACTGTTTGGGGCGGTGTCTGCAGGTTGTGGTCTCTGACCCACTTAGGTTGCAAAGCTAACTAAGTAGTAGATCATTGTCTAGTTACTCCTCTGTTGGTATGATAAAGATCATGACCAAAAGCAGCTTGAGGAGGAAAGAGGTTATTTGGCTTGTATTCCCCAGGTCATAGTGCATTGTGGGAAGCTACAGTAGGAACCCAGGGTCGGAACTTGGAGGCTGGAGCTAATGTAGTCAGACATGGATGGAGAGGTGCTGCTTCTTGGCTTGCTCTCCATGACCTGCTCAGTCTGTGTTCATATATGTCCAGGCCTTCCAGCCCAGTGGGGACACCACCATCAGTCCTGATTGATGGGTCCTTCCACATCAATCACTAAGAAATGATCTACAGATTTGTCTACAAGCAGCTGAGACAGAGGTATTTTCTCAGTTAAGGTTCCTCTTCCCAGAGAACTCTAAATGTGTCAAGTTCACAAAAACTCAACCACAAAAACCACAAATTTCTAAGAATCAGAGTGCAGTATTTCTGTGCATAGTTTCTTGGTGTGTGTGTGTGTGTGTGTGTGTGTGTGTGTGTGTATGTATGTATGTATGTATGTATAGTTAGGTGATGGTTGTAAAGTAAAATATAATCTATTTCTTTTCAGTTTGTGGAAAACAGTGTTTCTCTGTGTAATTCTGGCTACCCCAGAACTCGCTCTATAGACCAGCCTGGCCCCATACTCTGCCTGTCTCTGCCTCCTCCCTGATGCTGGGATTAAAGCGTGCACCATCACCACCGGACTTTATAGTCTATTTCTTATTGTGGATCACAGTCAGGAAAATGTGAGAACTTTAACTTTAGGGAGACTTAATTGGAAAAGGATGGATGAAGTACAGAGGAGGCTGAGGGCGCGAGGGAGAAGCTGTGGGGAGGGGTGGATGGGTGGGCGTGAGAGAGGCCATTGGTGGAGGAGATTCAGGTTGGGGCCCTTGTTGGATGTGAGACTCAGGGAGAAGGGAGAATTAGTCAGTGTGACTAAGTTGTGTGGGTTCTTGGGAAAATGCTGTTGCCTCCACCATGGGAAGGGTTGGGAGAAGCTAACGTGAGAGGCAGCACAGAAGGCTGGCAGAGAGAGGCCCAGGACTGTCATCCAGGCTTAGATAAGATCCACAGAGATGGCTGAGAGGACAGGGGCCCCCAGAGCTGTGGGCAGATTCAGAAGAACCAGCCTGGGCTGACAAGGCTCCGGAGAGTAACTTCAGTCACCGCCTTCTCAGATTCCTCCAGGCCTGACACTTCTAGAACATTCTTTCCTCACTTGCCCATCCCCCAAACAGGTGCATGGCTGCTGTCTGCTTCGCCACCGTCATTATTTCTAAGGTTATTATTATTTCCACCTTGAGTTCCCAGGAGCCTCTGGTGAGTTGTTTAGTCATCTGTGCCTCGGTTCTTAGACCTGTCATCCCATCTTCATCAGGAAAGAACTAGAAACCCAGGAACAGTGAGACAGGACAACAACTTGGCCAAGATCACACAGTAAGTTGAGCTAGGAAGCTAGGCAGTGGGACTTCTTGGTCACGCTCAGTCACTCTGTGGTGAGCGGCACCTATGTCACCCCATTCCCTCAGTCCCTTCAGAGAGCTTTCAAGGACTGTGCCAGTTCTGTCTAGAAAATCACCCTCTCAGTCTCTCCCCGCACACAGGTGGGATGAGGAAGTCCCCAGCCTCGGCTTCCCCAGAGGGCACACTGGGCTGTGTGAGCTCTGCATACATTGTGGTTTCTTTCAAAACCACTTTGCAGTCTGAACTGTGGTTAGGATCTCTCAGATCACCCTCCCGTCTCCTCCTCGGGGACCTCCGTCCTCCACGGAGCTACTCTTGATCTCCCCCCCTGTCCCCTCCCACTTCTCACTTCTAAAGTCTTCCCTCTGTCCACAGGTCACTCCACAGCCTGTGCACTGCGCCTCCAGAATGTCACCCACCCACTTCTGAAGACGGGATCACTCCTCGTCCAACTTCAGACATGGTAGACACTCTCCCAAGAGCCAGCCAGTATCCCAGGACATACTCGGCTCCCAAGCTAATCGCCAGTGTGCTCCTCGGTCCTCGTGCCTCTCACGGGGCTCTGCAGCTGCCTCCGTTGATTGGCCTGAGGCTCACCAGCTGCTCCAGCTGCTCCAGCTGCTCCAGCTGCTCCAGCTGCTCCTGACTCTCAGCAGGTAGGTCTTGGCTCATGCCCTCAAGGGCAGGCCTTCTTCAGCTTGATTTCAGGAAATGGTGTCTGAGCATAGTCTAATAATCTCCGTGTGGTTTAAGGAAAAAAAAAAAAGCACCAGGCAGTGGTGGTGCATGTCCTTAATCCCAACACTTGAGAGGCAGAGGCAGGCAGATTTCTGAGTTTGAGGCCAGCCTGGTCTACAGAGTGAATTCCAGGACAGTCAGGGCTATACAGAGAAACCTTGTCTCAAGTCCCCACCCCCACCCCCCTCCAAAAAGCTACAGACAGACAGACCGGCACACACATACACACACATCAAAGGGGCTTTGTTTTTGAGACAGTTTCTCACCATTTGTGTCCCCAGATGGCCTTAAATCTATGGCAATCTTGTCTTCTACTCTCAAGGTCGGTGATTACAGGTATGAGCCACCACACCTGGCTAGACATGACTATTTATTTATTTATTTATTTATTTATTTATTTATTTATTTATTTATTGTGTATGCTTGTATTCCTGTGCACTGTGGGTACTGTGAGGCAGATGCCCTCAGAGGCCAAAGGGTTTTGGAACTCCTGGAAATCTGAGTGAATGCAACTGTGGGAAACCCAATGTCCAACCTGGAAACCAAACTGGGGTCTTCCGGAAGAGCAGCAAGCCACATCGCCAGCCTGTAGAAGTAGTGTTAAAACTGGATGGTAAGGGCTACACAGAGAAAACATGCCTCAAAACAAACAACACATAAATAAAACCAGATACCAGCTAGGCGAGGGAGTGCACACCTTTAATCTCAAGTACTCTGGAAGCAGAGATGGGGCAGATCTCTGCGAGTTCAAGGCTAACTTGGTCTACATATCAAATTCCAGGTTAGCTAAAACTAACTAAATAAGTAAATACGTAAACAAATAAACAAACAAACAAAGCAGACTGTATTGGTCAGCCCAGGCTTCTCATAGCAACCCCAGTGAAACTCACTGAGCAATGTGTGTGCATGCACACAAGATGTGGAAGTCAAAATGGAATGTTCTAGGTTGGTTTCTGACGGAAAGTAACTGAGGGGAGGGAAAAGGCTTGTTTGGCTTATACTTCTGTGTCACACCCCACTGCTAGGGAAGTCAGGGTAAGAACTCACCCAAAAGTCCACAGGCTGAAAGTGAAGCAGAGGCTGTCGGAAGGTGCTGTTTAGCACCCTCTAGCTCCCAGGGCGGATCCCAGGACACCCCACTCTGGGTAGCACCGCCCACAGTGGGCCGGACCTGACTTCATCATTTGGAAAGAAGAAAATGCCTGCACCCAGACTTGCTCGTGGGCCTGAAGTGAAAACTTAAGGGTTCTTTGCAGAGTCAGTTGGATGGCGTTTTGCTGGGGTCAACACCTGAAGGGCTGTTTAGTTAAAGTGGACACAGGTGACAGGTTAACACAGACTCTTGAAGGAATGTTTCCCTAAAGCAGACGCAGGAGAGAGGATGTTCTGCTAAAGCAAGCACAGGAAAGGACGTGTGATGAAGGACTCGTTGCTAATGACACGCGTGTATTGGTTCACCTTACACTGCGGAGTTGAGCTGCGTTTGTCGGGACTCCATAAAGGGAAACGCACCAAAACTCTTCTGGCGCTGTGCTGCAGTTTCTTGCGGCTGCCTTCAATTCGGGTTAGTTGGATCCCAGGAACTGGAGTTACAGACCGTTGTGTGCTGCCATATGGATCCTAGGAACTGAACCCCGGTCCTCTGGAAGTGCACTGTGCTCTTAACTGCTGAGCAGTCTGTCCAGCACATGCCTCTGATTTGAAAATGTCAAAGAAACAACGCATGCGTATATGTTTTAAGTTAATATTTATTTTCCATTCACTTCTTTTTCTTTCACTTTACAGTATTAGTTCTCCGTCATTTGCTCTTTGGGAATTTTGTACGATCATTGTGTGCTGAACACACCCATCCCCCACCCTCCCAGCCTCTCCCATCCACACAACTTCACCCTCCCTTTTTTTAAGTCATTAAATCCAATAACCCAATTTGTGCTACCCATATGTTTTTGAACATGAGGCCTTCTGTTGCAGCATGGTCCACTTAGCAGGAGCTAAACTCTTTTTTAAAATTGGATTTGTTTGTTTGTTTGGTGTGTGTGTGTGTGTGTGTGTGTGTGTAGTTAGTTCTCTTCTTCTACCATGTGGTTCCTGGGAATCAAACTCAGGTTGCCAGGCTTGGTTAAAGTACTTTAACCCACTGATTCATCTCACCAGCACAAGAGAGCTACACTCTTGGGCCATAGAGATGGCTCAGCCATTAAGAGCACTGACTGCTCTTCTAGAGGTCCTGAGTTCAATTCCCAGCAACCACATGGTGGATCACAACCATCTGTAATGAGATCTGATGCCCTCTTCCGGTGTGTCTGAAGTGCTTTGGTTAATAATAATAATCGGCACGAGGATCCAGGCATACCCATGGCAACCTATGTTGAGCTCTGTATTTAATTCTTTATATTTCTTTGTTACAGGTGTGGACCACAGCCCAGTGGCAGGGTGATTGACAGCACCTATGAGGTCCTAGATCCAATCACAGCCTCGGCAAAAGAAAAAATACCAATTTTAGTTGCAAAAAGTGAATATTTATTTATTGTTTTTCTTCTCTTTCTTTCCCCTTGTTTTGTTACTGTTGACTTATTTTCTTTTGAAACAAGGTTTTTCTGTGTAACTCTGGCTTTCCTGGAACTCTCTATGGACCTGACTGGACTTGAATTCAGAGATCTGCCTGCCTCTGCCTCCCAAATGCTGGGATCAAAGGCGTGCTCCAGCTCAGTTAATATTTTTTTAAGCAGCTTGCCTTGTTATCTGCTTATTCCTTAAACAGATTGTGGTTTGTAAAAACTTGGGACATACATATTAGGAGGCAAGAACTGCCTTTTGAAAGTTATCCTGTGACCTTTACATGTATACATACATACATATACATACATACTGTAGTGGGTATATATCTACACACGCGCACATGCACACACACACACCACCACCACCACCACCACCACCACCATCATCACCACCACCACCACCATCATCACCACACACACACACACACACACACACACATACACACAATAAATATAATTTTTAAAATGTAAAAGACTCCTTTTAAAAATATTTTTTGCAATGTATCATCTATCACTCTTTGCCTTCTATACCCAATTATATATAGTTTTATGCCCTGAGTTGTATAAAAGTTTCTTAGGCAAGAAAGCTCTGGCCTGTGTTCACATGCCAGTACACACCCTGGGACACAGGCATTCAGGTCTTAGACATCCACGTGTGGTAGTGTGGGCCACCAGCCTCATCACCTACTGCTCCATATGCCAGGGGCAGGACACGAACTTGTTGCCTGGAAAGAATGATTTCTGTTGTCACCATACCAGGTTCTTCACCCCCTTCCTTCAAGAAGAACTCTCTCTGCTCAGCTCAGGAGGCAGGAGGAGAATCAGGAAGGGCAAAGGCAGCAGGCACCCATTTCCCACGTCCTCCCTCTCATCAGTGAAAGCAAAGGTCTTGTTATTAATTAAATGCCACGTTGTGAAGCCCTTGTGAGAGGTGAGGTGGACTCTGGGATTGGGTGTGGCCGCAGCACGTTGGTGGGTGTTAGACTCAGGACTCTCCCAGCTGGTCTTGCAGAGCTTTTTCTCCTCAGAATCGGCATTACAGTGGCTGCAGGGCCAGGTACCACCCCCGCCTCAGGTCATTGCCTGAAGGAAATGCTTTGGAGCTGTGAGGAAAATAAAGGAGGCCACGAGGCTTGTCCGTAGCGATGGGGTGCCTGCCCACCTGCCTTCCAGGTTATCTCCTGTAAACCGTAGTTCTAAAGTCAGACAGCTGAAGCAACCTTGCCCTGGACCCCACAGATCTCTATTCTAATCTAAGATTTCCGGTCTGGGGAGGAAGATGGAGGGGACTTTCTGTCTACAAAATTCTGCCCAGGGAGAAGCCCAAGACCAACATTGGCTAAAGCCAAAGAGACCAGAGGTTTGGAGTCACGCTGGGACCCCAGCCCCTCCTTGATTACCTTTCAGAAATTAAACGCCATCCCGCCTTTGCCCGAGCACTCAGATCCCTGAAAGGTAAGCAGCTTCTGCCTACTGCTCTCACCCAGCCCTAGAGCGGCCTATTTGGTTCATGAAGTGAATGTGTTAGGAACTTGTCTTTAAAAAGTGTTACAGGGTTGCTGAGAAGGCTCAGTGGGTATAATAGCATGGGCTGCTCTTAGGCAGGACCTGGGTTTGATCGGCAGCACACACCCCATCTGTAACTCGAGTCCCAGGCAATCTGACGCCCTCTTCTGGCGTCTGTGGGCACTGCATGCACATCGTGTACAGATACATGCAGGCAAAACACCCAAACTCATAAGTACAAAGATTAAAAGGTTAAAAAAAAAAATGTGTTACAAAACCCAGCCTAGATTCCCATCTGGACTCTGTTGGCTCTTTATGTTGCTTGAATGAAACCCAGCAGTGCCTACGCCCAGATGACTCAGCGTGGCTCAGAGGCATGGGTGTTTTTCCATGCCCCCCTGTGGCTGGCCCGGTGTGCCACGTCCTCAGTAGGTATACTCCTTGCAGGCCAGGTGGGCAACAGAAAAGGAAAATCGAAGCCCTGCCCTCCCCAGCAGCGCATTCATTCTGGGCCCTCCCCAGGCACAGTTTGCAGTCAAGAGATGGAGGGTAGGTGGCATTTACAAGATTTCTTATACACTGGAGGATCACCAAATTGACCTCTCCTTGTTTTAAGAAGTTTGTTCTACTTGTCCTTTAAAGTGTGGGACATGCAGGTTAAAACAAGAAACTGAGACCCAAAATGTTTTTGTAATTGAGTTTTCAGTTGTAGTACAGAATGTCCCTGTGTGAGTTTCTCCCATGTAGTATGTGGGTGCACACACGTGTGCACACTTGTAGAGGCGAGAAGAAGGAATCTGGTTTAATCCTCTATGGCTTGCCTATCTGGTTTAATCCTCTATGGCTTGCCTATCGCTTCCACGCAGAATTTTTCCCTGAACCTGGGGCAAT
This sequence comes from Apodemus agrarius, assembly GCA_964023405.1. Lineage (NCBI taxonomy): Eukaryota > Metazoa > Chordata > Mammalia > Rodentia > Muridae > Apodemus > Apodemus agrarius. The sequence continues at coordinate 80,143,476 of OZ030013.1, forward strand.
ATTTTTTTTTTCAGCTAAATTGGAAGCCAGCCACCCTCAGGGATCTTCCCACATCCGGCCCTCCCGGAGTTGGCGTGCCTGACTTGTTATGTGGGCACTAAGATCCAGGCTGACCACGATGACTGTGTAACGAGTGCTTCTGACCACTGTCTCAGTTTGGTTTCTGTCACTGTGACAGACCACTGGCCAAATGCACCTTGGAGAGGAAAGGGCTTATTTGACTCATAGCTTATAGTCACAGAGGGAGGTCAGGACAGGAACGCAGGAGGAGGAATGGAGAGGTAGAAATTCACAGAAGCCGTGGAGAAGCACTGCACACTGCCCTAAGGGAGCTCAGCCTCCCAGGACTACCTGCCTCCCAAACCAATCATTATCAAGACAACGCCCCACAGACTCGCTTGCTGGCTGTTGGAGGTCACCCCTCGGGGGAGGTTCCCTCTTGCAAGAGGACTCTAGCTTGTGTCAAGTTGGTAAAGCAATCAGTACAGCCATTGGTCAATCTCTACACCCCACCCGAGCTCCCAAAAGCAACAACATGGTGGGAATTGTATCACTAGCAATGCAGAGACTGAGGCAAGAGAGATGTAGGAGAGAGAGGACAACTGGCATCAGGTAACGGCCACAGAGGTGGCCCTGAGTTGATTTACTTCTTGGAGAGGAATTGCTGCTTAGAGAAAGCTTATGTCTACCACTGAACAGAGAAGCATTCCCAGACCATGCTCTTTTGTAAAGATAACCATATATATATGTATATATATATATACATATATATATATTAAAAAAGCATTTATTAATGGGCTGTAACAAAAGCAGAGCAAACTTGAGCGGTAATTACTCTTATGGAAGACCACAAGCCCAAGCCTGGTCCCCATATTTACCAAGGACACATTTGTTTGCTGTTTGCTACATGGCACCTATGAATCATCTGACACAAAACAGCTGCAAGACCTCTGTTCTCAGGGCACGACGGCTCTGCCAGGAACTGTGTCCTCAGATCCAGGACTGACAGAATTTGCATAGCAAAGCCTGCCTTGGAGAGTGTCAACCTGTCCCTTCCCACGGGTCTCAAAGTGCCCTTTCTCCGGCTCCAGCGAGAAGCGTACACCTTCAAATGGGCAGAGTCAGAGTGCTTGTCTTCTGACCACATCCACGGGCTGCGTCGGTATTAATTTATGCAAACTCTGTCATAAGAAGAATGCAAGAGAGAACAATACCAAGAATTCACATCTAAGGATCTCATTGTGTAGTCTTGGCTGTCTCCAAGCTCACACAGAGATCTGCCTGCCTCTGCCTCTGCCTCTGCCTCTGCCTCTGCCTCTGCCTCTGCCTCTGCCTCTGCCTCTGCCTCTGCCTCTGCCTCTGCCTCTGCCTCTGCCTCTGCCTCTGGAGTGTCTGAAATAAAGGCACACACTGTGCACTCTCCCCAGCCCAATGTTTATTTATTAATTTTTATTCATGGTTATATGTGAGTTTTATGTGCTCAATGTTTGTTCAAATGTCCACAGAAGACAGGGGGCACTGGATCCCCTGGAACTAGAGTTGCAGTTGTGAACAGACAGATCCTGGAAACCAAATTCAGGTCCTTTTTTCGAGAGCAGTCGGCATTCTTAACTGCTGAGCCATTTCCCAGTCACTGAGTTCATTTTCTGTTGTGACAACAGAGCACCTGATAGTGATTCATTTATAAAGTAAAAAGGTTTATTTTGACTCATCGTTTTAGGAAGTTCAAGGGAGAGTTGGACTCTGTGCTGGTTTAATTCACAAAAGCAGAAATGCGAACGTTCTTTGTAACAAGGAAGGAAGAAAGCAGGGACAGGGTACACTTCAGCTTTCCACTCTTGTGACAGCTACCCTGTGTTCATGGGGACTCTGCAGCAAGTGTCCATGACCCAAATACTTCCTACAGGCCCTGGGATATCTCAAGTCACTGAAGAGTTAGGAGAGACAGGGTGGCCTTTACCCATAAACACCTCAGCGTTGCCTTTTCCAAGACAAGAAAAGACAGACGTTCTGTTCTGTTTTGTTTTCTGTAATAATAGCTCCTGTAGCTCAGGCTGGCCTTGAACTTGCCATGTAGCAGAGGCTGGCCTTGAACTTCTCACCCTTCAGCCTCTAGCTCCTAAGTGCTAGGATACAGATAGATGTGGACCACCTCTTTTAGCTTTTTTTTTTAAATAGTTTTTTTTTTTTTTTTTGTTTTTTGGATTTGGTTTTTTCGAGACAGGGTTTCTCTGTACAGCCCTGGCTGTCCTGGAACTCACTCTGTAGACCAGGCTGGCATCGAACTCAGAAATCCACCTGTCTGTCTTGAAAACACACAAACACACAAACAAACAAACAAACAAACAAGCAAACAAAAACCTTGAATTCTGATTTTGACCACCAGGTGAGTTATTTTGACGTCTGTACTCAGACCACATTGGAAAAAGACCTTACTGGTCTTTTGCACATATATATAGTTTCAAGTCTATGTTTTTATGGTTTTTTTTAAATGTGTGTGTGTGTATGTGTGTTTCTAAAGGTTTTTCTTCTTTTTTAAAAATTTTGTCTTGTTTGTTTTATTTTCATTTTACTAGTTGTTTTCTAAAAAGAGAGAGAGAAGACATGGAGTTGTAATTGGGGGCGGGTGGGTATATGAGGAAGGTCCAGGAGGAAATGAGGGAGGGGAGGCCATGGTCGGAATACACTGCTAGAAAAAATTATCTTCAATTAAAAGAAAATGAAGAAAAAATGGTACCTGGTTGCTAACCTCACTCACTTCTACTGGGGTCTCTGCCTGAAGGCTCGGACACTGAGTTATGAGCCTCAAGCATGCGTGTCCACATGTGCACACTCATGCTCGCGCGCGTGTGCACACACACACACAGAAACAAAGACAGGTGGTATAGCGGGCGTCTTTAATCCAGCACTCAGGAGACACAGGCTAGTTGAGGCTAGCCTAGTCGACATAGCAAGTTCTAGGAACAAAGAAACAAAAAGCAGAACAAGAAAAAAAAAAAAAAAAGACACCGAGGTACGGGTATGTATTAGGAAACGTGACTTTAGACTGCTAGTTCTAGCTCTGGCGCAGCAAAGCCCCTCCCCATCCCTGTGCCGTCTTCCCTTGACACTGTGAGAGCCTAGCTCCATTGAGCCACAGCCCAGGAGTGCACAGGACAGACAGCAGGAGTGCACAGCACAGCCGTCAGAATTGCTAATCTACAGCTCTGCAGGAAGCAACACTAACTAGGATTCAGCTGATGGCAGTTCGTTTCATAAGTTTTGTAAGATTTATATTATTATTATTATTTTACGTGTATGAGCGTTTTTTACCTTCACATATGTATGTTCACCATGTGTGTGCCTGGTGCCCTCAAAAATCAGGAGAGGGCTTTGGATCCCTTGGGACTGGAGTTACAGAGAGTCTCGAACTGCCGCGTGAGTGCCAGCAACGGAACCGGGTCCTCCGGAAGAGCAGCGGGTGCTCTTAACCAACGAGCCAACCTTCGGGTCTAGACTAGAGTTCTTTCTTTCTTTCTTTCTATCTTTCTTTCTTTCTTTCTTTCTTTCTTTCTTCCTTTCTTCCTTTCTTTCTTTCATTTTTTTTAAAAAGATTTATTTATTTACTTATCTATTTATTTATTTATATGAGTGCTCTATCTGCATGTATGCCTGCATGACAGAAGAGGGCATCAGATGCCCATTACAGATGGTGGTGAGACAGACACTATGTGATTGCTGGGAATTGAACTCAGGACCTCAGGAAGAGCAGCCAGTTAGTTCTCTTAACCACTGGGCCATTCCTCCAGTTCAATAACTAGAACCTTTTAGGCAAAAAGTATGTATAGTGAAAGACACAATTCCAAGTATGTAATCCTGCAGATTTACCGCTGTAGCACATACACTTTCTAAGGTCCTGGCTGTTCTCAGGTGTTTTGTTTTGTTTCTTTCAGAAAGCCTCTTTATTGTTTCTGCCGAGTCAACCACACCACGTCAGAGACAGCCAGTGCTCCAGTGTCTGTGAGAGATCTGTATCGGGAACAAACTGTCCGTCCCCCAGTGTGCCTAACCCCAGCCCCGCCCCTGTCACTGGTCCTCCGGTTCCCTTCCGTGGCTGCTCCAGGTGTGTTTTGCAGTTCAGCTCTGAATGCTTTTCCCAACCAGGTGTCGTCACGAAGCTTGACCCAGATTTGATTCCCACACGTCTACATTGTGCCGGTTTTGAATCCAGCTCCAGCCATTAATCCCAGCACTTGGGAGGCAGAGGCAAGCTGATCTCTGAGTTCAAGGCCAGCAGTCTGGAAAAAACACGAAATAAATAAATAAATAAATAAATAAACAAACAAATAACTTAGTGTCCTGGGGAGATCTGTCAGTGACTCAGAACTCTGGCTGTTCTTCCAGGGGACTCGGATTCATTTCTCAGCACTTATATGGCAGTTCACACTTATCTGTAACTCTAGTCCCGAAGCATCAACCGTCTTCTTGCATTCTTGGGCACAAACATGCATTCAGACGCATGCGCATACAAATGAAATAGAAATAAATAGACTACCCCAAAATATTAAACTTTTTTTTTTTTGGTTTTTTCGAGACTGGGTTTCTCTGTGCAGTCCTGGCTGTCCTGGAACTCACTCTGTAGACCAGGCTGGCCTCGAACTCAGAAATCCACCTGCCTCTGCCTCCCAAGTGCTGGGATTACAAGCGTGTGCCACCACCGCCCGGCTTTTAAACTTTTTAAAATTAGCATATGTGATGGTTTGTATATGCTTAGCCCAGGGAGTGGCACTATTAGGAGGTGTGGCCCTGTTGGAGTAGGTGTGTCACCGTGGGTGTGGGCTTTAAGACCATCCTAGCTGCCTGGAAGCCAGTCTTCTCCCAGCAATCTTCAGATGAAGATGTAGAGCCCGCAGCTCCTCCCGCGCCACGCCTGCCTGGATGCTGCCATGTAATAATGGACTGAACCTCTGAACCTGTAAGCCGGCCCCAGTTAAATGTTGTCCCCATAAGAGTTGCCTTGGCCATGGTGTCTGCCCGCAACAGTGAAATGCTAACTAAGGCAGCATACAAGGTGTCAGAGATCAGGGCAGCATTTTCCAATCTAAGTGTCCTAATGTTCCTTCCCCTCACCTGCCCCTCTCTGACGCTCTTGCCCCCTTGTAGCCCTTTCCTGAGAGCGCTCTGCATCTTTCCTGCTCCACGCACCCCTCCCCCAATCCCACTCAGCCTCATCCCCTATTTTTACCCTTCCTGGGCTCCTCTCTAATCTCCCAAGCCTCACACTTTTAACTGTTTTTTTCTGCCTTTCTTTCTCGTTTTGAAACGCTGCCTTGTGTAGCCCACAGTGGCCTCGAACTCCAACTCTAATCTGGTTTTGGTCAGATCCCCCTGGCTCCTTCTCGCGAGTGCTGGGAACACAGAGGAGCCCCACCTCACCTGGCTCCCTTTGATCGTCCCGCTCCTCCCTCACCTCTCACCGTCTAGCCGGTGACATTCTCACAAGGGTGCCTTGTGAGCTTCACCGTGACAGGCAGTTTAGCAAATGTGAAGCCAGTCAGGCCACCCACCCCCAGGACTTGGCAAGCGGACAGAGTGGAGAAAAGAAGAAAAAGGAAAAAGGTGGGCGGGCCCCCAAGCACCCCGAAAACACTTATGAATGACTCCCTTTAATACAGGCTAGAGAGGACTCTGGAGGGCAGGAACCCAGGCGAGGCCCCAGCGCCAGGAAGTTACGCCCATGTTACTATTTAGAAAGCTGCGGGGGCTGGTGAGATGGCTCAGCGGTTAAGAACACTGACTGCTCTTCCGAAGGTCCTGAGTTCAAATCCCAGCAACCACATGGTGGCTCACAACCATCTGTAATGAGATCTAATGCCCTCTTCTGGTGTGTCTGAAGACACATATAACAATAAATAAATCTTAAAAAAAAAAAAAAAAAAAAAAAAAAGAAAGCTGCGGGGTTGTAATAGCCTACTTTCTGGGTCTCAGAATGAAAAAGGCAGTGTGGTCCAGGCACAGGAGCCTGTGAAAGGGCTCATTGACACTGCCACATCAGCTCTGGTCTCACCGGGGCCCTTGGTAACACTTCCTAGCTGGGCCATGGAGTCTGTATAGAACACACCCAGACAACAAATTCTCAGCACAGAGGAGAGTGCCGCAGAGGGACGGGGGGGGGGGGGGGCTCTGGATCAGACAAAGACAGACAGCAGGTGTTTCTGCAGGACTGGGAGGGGGGAGTCTGTGCTGGGGTGAGTTGGTAAAGTCCTGATTGGACAGGTTAGGCAAATAATAAAATTTAATTACTGGACCTTGGAGTTTTAGTCAGGCACTAGGAAGTGGCCAAATCAACCTTGGGGCTGGCTTTAGAAAGGAATGTAATGGTTGAGTAAGGGGAGGGGGGGATGGGCAGGACCTGCCAGTACCAGGTTTGCAGGGCTTGGGTCTGTTCATTGGCCTCCATTGTGTATTTCCACCAACGAGGCTAAACATAAGAGCCGGGCGGTGGTGGCTCACGCCCTTAATCCCAGCACTTGGTAGGCAGAGACAGGCAGATTTCTGAGTTCAAGGCCAGCCTGGTCTACAGAGTGAGTTCCAGGACAGCCAGGGCTACACAGAGAAACCCTGTCTCAAAACAAAAAAACAAAAACAAAAATAAACCTCATGTGATATGTTGATCTTTCTGCTATCCTCCTGCCTCAGCTCCAGCTCCCTTTCTGGCGACCAGAGGTGTCTAGTCCTAAGTTGGAGTTTGAACAGAATCTTCCCCGTCACCCTGATGAACCTTGTTTCCCAGTGCATCCAACTCAAATTGGTTGAATAACTGATGAACTATCTCCACAGACTTGTTGATCTGGAGTGCCTTTCCTTTCAGGATTACTTTAGCAGAGGGTAACCAAGACGGCATTGCTTACCAAGCCAAGTGGGAGCAGTGGGCAGGCGCTGAGCCTGGCGGGAGGAGACAGTGCCTGGCGAGGCCTGGTTGGTACCCGGCCATTCCTGGTTCTCTACTGTGCTCCGGGAATACTGGGCATTGAGGGTCGTCCGCGTTCCGCGGGCAGGCCTTGTTTACTCTCTACCTTTCCTCCACGTGCACATGCTGGTTTCCTTCAGTCCAACAGCAGATCCGCCTGTGTGCCTTCTAAACACACTTACAGATGACATGGGCCTTTTGCTGGACTCTCTAGTGACGGCCCCACCCTGAGGTTGCTGCTTTTGCCCAGTAGCAAGACCAGCCAGCAAGTAACAGGAGTTTCCCGTCACGCCAGCCTAGACACGGTCCAGGATGTTGTTCCCGTTCCTCAAATCTGTCTTTGGCTCAGGGACCCAGCTATGTAGGCTCTATTGACCAGGGACCCAGCTATGCAGGCTCTATTGATCAGGGACTCAGCTATGTAGGCTCTATTGATCAGGGACCCAACTATGTAGGATCTTTTGACCAGGGGCCCAGCTATGTAGGCTCTATTGATCAGGGACCCAGCTATGTAGGATCTATTGGCTAGGGGCCCAGCTATGTAGGCTCTATTGATCAGGGACCCAGCTATGTAGGATCTATTGACCAGGGGCCCAGCTATGTAGGCTCTATTGATCAGGGGCCCAGCTATGTAGTCTCTATTGACCAGGGGCCCAGCTATGGAAGATTCTATTGTATTGCCTCTCACTGCTGTCCTGACCCAGTCCAGCCCCAGCAACTCCTACCTTAACTATTTCAATGCCGGCTGCCTAATGAGTGTACCCACCGCTGGCTATGGGAAGATGTTTCAGCCGTTATGTCAGACTCATGATTGGCCTCCAACCCAGGCCAGGACCTGATAGCCTTCGAGAGTCAAAGACAAGAAGGCCAGGGAATCTGACCTTGTTCAACTCCAGTAGAACACCTTCAAAACTAGCTGGGTAACATGCTGCTGCATTGGAAGGTGTCCCATTTAGATCTAGAGGAAATGGTTCTTAACCTTGATTTTAGTCACATTCACATGCACACACACACACACACACACACACACACACTCACTCACTCCCTCTCTCACACACACACAAATTAGTAAGTAAATAATTGTTTGACTAAGCTTAGCCAATCAAGTTTTATTCATTCATTCATTCATCCATTCATTTTTTTCATTTATTTGTTACGGTGGAGCTGATCAGGGCTTCCGAGAGCTCTAGTACTGAGCCTCATCCAGCCCAATTGTTTTCTGTGCTTCTCTTCTGCTTCCCCAGAAATGCTGTCTGAGAAATGCTGTCTGAGCCAGTCAGCTGGGATTCTCGGGCTCCGCCTGGCCTGGGAGCTGTCTCGTTCTTGAATCCCTCTGTTTGCCTTGTTCAGATAATTGCTGGATTAGATACCGGTCTAAGCGAATTTCCTTTTAAGGACCGTGTGAACAGGATCCAAGGTGAGGCTGCAGCCCAGGATTACAAGGCCCGAAGGTGCAAGCCGGTGCACTCACCCGTGTGCTCACCGCCGTGGGGCTCCCACTAGCAATGCGGGGCGCTGCAGACTTGGGGTGTGTGGTGGTGGTGGTGGTGGTGGTGGTGGGAGTATTTTCTTTCTTTAAAAAACGTTATGATTGCCGGGCAGTGGTGGCGCACACCTTTAATCCCAGCACTCTGGGAGGCAGAGGCAGGCGGATTTCTGAGTTCGAGGCCATCCTGGTCTACAGAGTGAGTTCCAGGATAGCCAGAGCTACACAGAGAAACCCTGTCTCGAAAAAACAACAAAACAACAACAACAACAAAAAACCCACGTTATGATTATTTGTGAGTGTGTATATGTGTGAGCGTGTGTGCGTGCATGCATGAGCACTCCCATGCCTGTACCTGCATGTGAAGACTAGTTTTTCACTCCAGCTATATATTCTTTTATTGCTCTTCCCCTTATTACAAAATACATTTATATGTATGTGTATTATGTATGCCTGAGAATATGTATGTGCACATGTGGGTGCACCTAGAAACCAGAAAAGAGCATCATATCCCCTGGGACTGGAGTTACAGGCAGCTGTAAAGTGCCTTGTGGATGCTGGGGCCCAAACCTGGGTCCTCAGCAAGAACAGCCAATGCTCCTCCCACTGAGTCGTTCCTCCAGCATCCTCCGTCTTAGGTGTTGATGGTCTCTCTCTGAACCTGGAGCCCTGCGCTCTGGCTGCACTGGCTGACCCATGGCCCGCGGGTTATGCTGGGATTGCAGACATATGCTACCAGACCCGGCTTATAAGTGAGCGCTGGAAACCCAGACTCAGACCCTCATCCTTGCACGGCAAGCACTTTGCCCATCTGCCCGCCCAGGGTTTCCTTTGCTGATATGAGATCTTGCTCTGCTGATCTCTCATTGGGTTCAGTGAGAGATGCTGTCTCCGAAAAGGTCAGTTTGTACCGTCGAGGCAGGCAGGCATGGGGGATAATTTACCAAGCTGGTCTTCTACTTGTTTGGGTTGTTCCCTCACCTGCAACCTCCTTCCTTTAACACACACACACACACACACACACACACACACACACACACACCTCTGCAAATACACCTAGCAACCTCAGAACTCCCACCTGCCTCAGGCTACAGGTGTACCTCTCTCTGAACAACAGCATATGTTTCTCTGCCCCAGTGACCATCACATTCAGACAGTTTACATCCAAGCATATTTCCGATGGTACAAAGACTAGAAGGGCTGATTGTATTGTTTCTCTCTGCATAAGTCATATTGTTACTTTTGCAAATCTTGTGCATCCTTGTTTCCTTGTACAAGAGGCCGAGAACCTGGAAACATCAGCCTAGATCCTGACCTGCTCTAACACTGCCAGAGGCTTGTGATCTCTCAGGGGTGGGGTGGGGTGGGGTGGGGTGGGGTGGGGTGGAGTGGAGTGGGTGGGTTGTGGTGTCTATTGGGGTTAGACAAACTGAACCAAATCCAGGAATTTTGAACCTCTGCATTTACAATTTCAGCTAGCTTTATAAATTAGAATTAACAGAACCTTCACATTTCTTAGAGAAATGGTCAACCATTATCACACACAACTTGGAATTTGTGGGGTACATTGGAAAGGAAGGGCCAAGTTACAGCAGCCCTTTAAAGCAGAAAAGGCCAAATTATTTGTTTCTGTAACAAGCCTCGCCTTGGGTACTTCTGCCTACCTAGGCTTACCCTGATGCTCTACCCAGCGGATGCTGGTGCTGGGCCTCAAATCTGATCACATGGACAACCAGGGTAACAAGGCTTCAGAGGGGGGCGTGGCATGCCTGTTGAGGGAGGAGTGAAGAGAGCTGGGTGTGCTGGTACATGCATGTAATCCTGAACCCTAGTAGGCAGGAGGATTGCTGTGCATTCAGGAGTAGGCTTGGCTACGTGGTGAGACTTGTCTCATAAAAGCAAACTCAACCGAGAGAGAGAGAGAGAGAGAGAGAGAGAGAGAGAGAGAGAGAGAGAGAGAGAGAGAGAGGGGGTGGAGATGGTGATTGGAAGTGTTCTGGGCATTCTTAGCAGCACTAGAGTTATCTAAAATGGAACTGCTAAATAAAAATTGTGTAAGGCTGGACAAATGGCTCAGTGGTTAAGAATACTACTCTTCCAGAGGACTTGAATTCGGTTCCCAGTACCCACACCACGTGGCTTGCAGCCGTCTCTAATAGCAGTCAGCTCCAGGAGGATCCCTCTGGCCTCCAACCTCCACGGGCCTGTAGTCAGGACCACACGCACGTGTAACTTAAATAGTCAAGGTAAGTCCTTTCTTAATTGTGTAGAGTTGGAGATGCAGCTCAGTTGGTAAACTGTTTCCCTTCTATGAATGAAACACTGGGCTCAATCTCCAGCATCACATAACAGCTGTTGTGGAGTTGTGGAGCACCACTGGGGAGCTACAAGCCGGAGGAACTGGAGTTCAAGGACATCCTCAGATACATGGGGGAAAAGCCAGTCTGGACAATGTGAGAGTCTGCCTCCAAAACAGAAAAGTTCTGCTTGTTTGTTTGTTTTCCAGACATGACTTTTTCTATGTTGCCTTAGCTGTATTGGAACTTGCTCTGTAGACCAGACTGGCCTCAAACTCACCGAGATCCACCTGCCTCTGCCTCCTGAGTGCTGGGATTATAGAGTGCTCCTTCCACCCACACACTCCCACCGCCATGGCAAAAAAAATTTTTTTTTAATTACAGGACTAGGTACCTGTAGTGATTCAAACAGAGCAACCAACCTAGACTTTAGTCACAATACCAGTTTGTTATAAAAAAAAAAAAAAAAAAAAAAAAAAAAAAAAAAAAACCCTCATGGCCAATCCACCAAAGGACTCATTGATGACTTTAGCTGTTCTGCATTAAGGTGTCCATGTGCCCGGCTCCTGGCTGTCTGTAGACTCCACCCGATCTGCAGTTGGTTGGAATCCTCAGAATTTGTTCTGCTTGTGAGGTCTGCCTGATCGCCAAGTTCTTCCTGTTCACAGAAGCTTCACCAAAGTTCAGAGAAGCTTCACCAAAGTGCACAGGACGAAGCAACGTTCCTTTTAGCTCTGGGTGTGGAGGTCTTTATAGCCTCTGGTTAGAGAGGCCAGCCCTCAATCCAACATGATACACTTCTGTCCTCTAATACCTTTCCAGCCACGGTGCAAGAAGCCCCAGTTGCTACTGCATAGCAGATCCTGGGAAAAGGAAGTCAGTCTGCTGACGGCTCGCGGGAGCCCCTGCTTTCCCTTGTCGGCAGTGGGAACTGAACCTAGAGCCTTATGAACACTACATACGTGCCCTAAGACTAAGCTACACTCTGCATTTGTTTGTGCTTTGTTGCATTGTGTTTGTTTTAAGGCAAGGTCTTACTATGTCACCCAGGCAGGCCTTGGTGTCGAAATCCTTCTGTCAATCTTCCGAGTAGCTGAGATTACATGCTTGCACCAGGCCTGGTTAGGCATGAACCTTTAAAATAATAACAATTATTATTACAATGGTGTGGGGGTGGCTGTGCGTGCAGAGGTCAGAGGTCAGCAGGCGACTTTGTGAGTTGGTTCTCACCTTGCCCCTCTACGTGAGTTCTGGGGATGAACGCGGGTCACCAGGTAGAAGCTCCTTTACCTGCTGAGCCATCTCACTTGTCTTTGGGTGTAAACAAACACACTGTTGTGAATATGCTTGTGCGCCTGCCTTCAGCTGTTGCACACATGCTGGGTACAATCCAAAAGCTCTCCCGGCACATGCCACAAGCAGCCATTCGTCGTTAGTGGACACCGGAGGGAACGCGAGTGTATTCTTTATAAGGGTTCTGGTCACCTCCCAGGCCTTGCTAACAGGAAGCCAAAGCAAACCATTTACTTTCCCGGTTTCCTCAGCTGTAAACTGGAAATAATGAGTGCCTTCGCTCCTTGATGTGTGGCGGAAGAGCCTTCTGCAAGAGCGCACATGGCAGAAATGTGAGCTGTCATTAAAGTGGAGGCTTTTAATTATCAGAGAGAGCTAAGGGGTTATTAGACTTATGTGGGTTTCCATTTCTAATTAAGAAACCAGATTAGATGTGGCTGTTCTGCTAACTAGGGCTCTACTGCCAGGCATCACGAGGGATTCCCAGACATACCCTTAGTCTTGGCTAGAAGATTCATCTCAGGTTTTTGGTTTTTTTTTGTTTTTTTGTTTTTGTTTTTTTTGCCTTCAGTTGGCAAATATGGTACGCTTCCTCTTCCCTCTAGTGCCAGCCTGAGTTTGCCTAGTCTGGAAAAACCATCAGGCTGGGGCCTGCCTGGTTGGATCAACTCTATCTCCTTGGAAAAGTCACATGACAAAACTGGTCCATGCCTTCATGCACTATTAACTCAGTGGTTCAGTATTGCCAATGAGATGCTTTGGAGCTATAATGACATACCAAAGGTTATATGATATACTAAATCAAGAGCTTTAAAAAAAAGTAATTATTTGAGAGTATCATTAACATTTCCTGGCCTATTGGTTCCCAAGAAGATTGTCACACAAGCAGGAGACAGCACCCTCTTCTGGCCAGTGTCACACTTGCATGGCTGTGATAGGGATTTCCAACCCATTGCACTGGCTTCTCACTTCTGCGAGGCCCAGCGGGGGCTATTATCAATCTTGAATAAGTTACTTTTGGTTTCCTTCCGCCCTTTCCTCTTTAAATAAGAAAACTTAAACCTGTGATGGACAATTTAACAAGTCAACTTGGATAGGCGTCGGCGTCCAGTTGTTTGATCAAACGCATCTAGCCATTGCTGTGAAGATATTTTAATTAGTTAATGGTTGCCGTTCACTTTCATAATAGTCTAATAGTCAGTATTAGACTATTACAAAATAAAATGATCCATTTTCTTGTGATAAGGAAGAATTTCAACTGTAACTGCATACTTTAAGTTGAATTGAAACAGAAAAGCATTCATTACGATGGTTTCTTTGATGCTTCTTGCTGTTTGACATGGGGTCCCACGTGGGCAAGACTGACGGTGAACTCCTGATTCTCATTCCTCCTCCTCCCCAGTGTGGAAATGCAAGCACAGCCCACCGTGCCCATCCACAGGGCTTTTTGTTTGTTTGTTTGTTTGGTAGGTAGGTAGGTGTGTATTCATGTCTATTGTGGGGGGGGGGGGAGGAGGCAGCAAGAAACATCCCTGAGGGACCAAGCCTCAGTCCCTGCACACTCCGCCAGTGCCTGCCTCCTTACACTGTGGCTAGAGAGGGAGGTTGCTAAAGTCTGTGAAGACGAGGAAACGTGGACCACAGCCTTGATCCTCAAGGTTGTCTGCTAAGCCCATCCTCCGAAGCCCGAGTCCAAGCCTCCGAAGGCCGCTGTGAAGAAAGGAACGAAGCTGTCCCAAGAGGGCATAGCTGGTGCTGGCAAGGGAGGGAGAGACCCTGCCGGCATGCAGATGCCAAGCGGAGCAGGCACCGGAGACTGAGGGTGCTGCAGATGCCAAGCGAGATGCCTGCATTTAGAGTAAGCACATAGTTCTGGTGCCCAGACGGTGTGAATTCTTCTTCAAATTCAAGTGTTATATAAATGTTGGGTTTCATTTTATTTTCCTCATAAGCTATGTTATGTTGTCAGCATGCAGGACACTTTCTTGTATCTATCTATCTATCTATCTATCTATCTATCTATCTCTCTCTCTCTCTATCTACTATCTATCATCTATCTATCTATCTATCTATCTATCTATCTATCTATCTATCTATCTACTATCTATCATCTATCTATCTATCTATCTACTATCTATCATCTATCTATCTATCTATCTATCTATCTATCTATCCGTCCCTCTATCCATCTATCTATCTATCTATCTATCTATCTATCTATCTATCTATCTATTTATCTATCTAAGTAGCTTTAGCTCTGGTTGTCCTAGAATTTTCTATGGAGATCAAGCTATCCTCAAACTCACAGGAGTCCACCTGCCTCTGCCTCCGGAGTGCTGAGATTAAAGGTTTGTGCCACCAAGCCAGGTCACTTTCTCTGTTGTTTAGTGCAGGGGAAACATGTGCCACTAACACAATGTTTCCCAAGCTGGGTTGGGATGTTGTGGGGAAGATGTCTTTTCTTGCTAGTTTTGAGATCTTCTTGGCTCCCAGAAAGAATTCCCCCATGACACACGGAGCCACTGCAGCCCAAACACTTTGAGGTGTGGGAACGCTCAGACTAATTTGTGTCTTGTCCTCAACTCCCTTAAAACCTGTTGGATTTTGTGGTTTGAATAAGAATGGCCTCCATAGGCTCATATATTTGAACACTTAGGCATCAAAAAGTGGCACAATTTGAGAAGGAATTGGAGGTGTGGCTTGTTACAGAAAGTGTGGGTTGTGAGCTTTGAGGTTTCAAAAGCCTGCGGCAGGCCCAGTCTCTCTCTCTCTCTCTCTCTCTCTCTCTCTCTCTCCTTTCCCATCAAGATCACTTTTCAACTACTTCTCCACCACCACACCTGCCTGCCACCATGCTCCCCCACCATGCCCCTGCCAGGATGATAATAGGACTAAGTCTCTGAGCCTGTTAGCAAGCCCCCAGTTAACACTTCTGTAAGAGTTGCCTGGGCCATAGTGTCTCTTCATAACAATAGAACAGTAACTGAGCCGGACCTGACTTCCTAAATTTGGTTTTGCCAATATGTCAGGGGGAAGGGACCTGACCTTCACCATGACATCACTGAGATGGCATCAGAAGAGCAGCGGTTCTCTTTCTAAAAGACAATGGACCTTCAGGATAGCTCTGCTATCTGCATTTCATTTCCTAAAAGTCAGGGTAAGGCTTATAAAATGTTGTTAAAGAGCATGCTTAAAGTGAACCAACCATCACCCATCACTGTAAGCCTGCCTTGTTCAGATCACCAAATAAGGATCTCATGGCTTCCACAGTGGACTCTTCATCTTGGTGATCCACTGTTAGGAAATGGTTCTAATACTTTATCTCAATTCGGCTCCCAAAAGCCGTGTTTCCAGATGCTGAGGGTCCCTGCCCCCAGCTGGCTTTGATTAGTATTAAAGAACTGCCATACCTCCAATGGCTGGGCAGGGAGACAGAAGCAGGACATTTGAATTGCGTGGGCAAGGGACCAAGGGGAAGAGAGAAAGGAGAATAGAGAGATCAGATTTAAGAGCTGCAGGAGAGAAATCATCCAGTAATGTAGGTGGAAAAGGAGAGTGGCCCTATGGGTGGCAGGGGGACGCCCAGAAAGTAACAGAACAGCAAAGATAAAATATGGATTTAGAAGGTGTTAGGCCAGGAATACTGGACAGGGGTGTGTGCTAGCCGCAGGGAGGTTTGGAAGTACTCAGCCATTGAGTTAGGAAGGCATATCAAAATCAAGCTGGTGTGTGTGTGTGTGTGTGTGTGTGTGTGTGTGTGTGTGTTTCATTCTCAAACGCAGAGCTCTTGGGTGGGTGCAGAGGAGACACACAGGAGTCAAAGCAGATTAACCCTTCACTGCAACAGTCACACAGAAGGCCATTTGGAAGCTGTATGTAGTTGACGACTGCTGCCTAAGTCCTACTTGAAATGTCAACCAAGCATGATTATCCAGGAACGCCATCTCTAGTAAAGCTGAGTAGAATTTGAAACGACATTTAAATTAGTAGACCTTGAGTCCAGCAGACTTCCTCCATAGTGAAGGTGGGCCTCATTCAATCAGCCGAAGACTTTAGGTCCCAAGACTGAGGCTTCCTGAAGCAGAAATCTTAAAGTTACTATGGCTGTAGTGAGACACTTCGAGCAAAGCAGGTTGGGGAGGAAAGGCTTCGTTCAGCCTATGCATCCACATCCAGCTCTTCATCAAAGAAAGTCAGGACAGGAGCTCAAGCACGGCAGGAACCGAGAGCAGGAGATACCGGTGGCTGTGAGCCATAGCATGTGTGGGCTGGGGATGGATCTCAGTTCCTCTGGAAGGATGGAAAGTACTCTTACTCATGAGCCAACTCTCCAACCACTCCCCTCTTTCTCCCTTCCCTCATCTCCCTCTCCTCCTCCTCCTCCTCCTCCTCCTCCTCCTCCTCCTCCTCCTCTCTCTCTCTCTCTCTCTCTCTCTCTCTCTCTCTCTCCCTCTCTCTCTCTCTCTCTCTCTCTCTCTCTCTCTCTCTCTGTGTGTGTGTGTGTGTGAGCACACACACGTCACTGCATTTACTTAGGGTTGCCTGCATACACGTGTGTCGGGTTACTTGCTCGAGCAGATCAACGTGCCATTGGTAACACAACTGAGGAACATGACTTCCATTCCCCCTGAAATCCAGACCAATAAATCTCAATATATACTCCCTGCTAAGATTTATTATAGCATTGCCTATTGACTTAGTTAGGGTTTCATTGCTGTGAAGAGACGCCATGACCAAAGCAACTCTTAGTCTCATCATGGCAGGAAGCATGGCAACCTCCAGGCCGATCCGGGGCCGGAGGAGCCTAAGGTTCTACATCTTGGTCCAGGGCAGCCAGAAGACTGCCTTCCAGGCAGCTAGGAGGAGGGTCTCAAAGCTCTCCCCGAAAATGTCACACTTTCTTCAACAAGGCCACACCCACTCCAACAGGGCCACACCTCCTAATATTGCCACTTCCTGGACCAAACATATTCAAACCACCACACTTGTTGAGCAAAAATATCAGGAAAAAGATAGGTACCCAATGGGTTCAGACAGATTCAACGTTGGCTTCCCAAGTTCTTCCTTGAGGCAAGTCACCCAGAAATACTCCTTTCAGTGTCCTACAGAAACAGGTGTGGACTATTTTTTGCCCATGGAAGTAGATCATAGTCTAAGGCTGTTAAGCAGACTGTTCACATAGGTATAGTCTGCTGTGTGCCCAGCATGGAAACCAAAAGTTGGGCCTCTCACGGTAAGGCCAGGCGTGTGTCAAGAGCCCTGATGGTTTTGGAGAGCAAACCTGACAAGCTGCTCTAACAGTCACCGGTCACCAACAGAGGCCATGCCACGGCTGCTCTGTCAGTGCTTGGCCAAGGCCTTACCTACGGATCCCCTAGATGCGTGCAAGGTCTGAGCAGGCAACCCTTTTCTCTTAACCCTTTTCTCACAGTCTATGTTTCCTACGATGCCTATAATTAACTTTATAGTCATAAATGCAGCTTTTAATATAGAAGCATCCCGAGTTAATGATTTTCTTTGCTCCCCATTGGTGTTTTATAATGTTGGCACATTTCCTTGTCGGCAAAGCTGCTGTGAGGCATCTCACAGAAGCTCAGCAGCCGTTTTCTTCTTTGAGTTTTTTTCTTTGAGGTAAACTATAAACTCAAGCATAAAGGAGCATGTGAGACCCAGGAGAAGCCCCCCCCATCCAGTTCAGCTTCTCCATTTTACAGACCAGTAAATGAGATCATGGAATTGCTTAGATGTATTATGTTCAGTTGCTGTCGCTTCTCCTCTCTCTCTCTCTCTCTCTCTCTCTCTCTCTCTCTCTCTCTCTCTCTCTCTCTCTGTATTTAAATACGGGTTAAACTAATGGTTTCACTATGCAGTCTTGGTTGGCCTTGAACTTACAGAAATCCACCCACCTCTGCCTCCCGAATGCTGGGATTAAAATCCTGTGTGACTTTGTTTGGCTTGTTCAGGGCCATTTGAGTGCCTTTAGCACAGGCAGCGTGATGGTGACACTCACTGGATCTAGACTTGTAAGAGTCAAGCGTCTGGGAATATCCTCAAAGAACTGTTTGGATTGGGGCCCCAGCATCCCACAGCCTGGGATACACTAGTATGATTCTCTGCATGAAACGGAGACCAGGGACCAGCCCTGTCCCCTCTGCCTCTCGATGTTAGATGTAAGAACCTTACCTTTCGCTCTCCATGCCTTCTCCGCCATGACGGATGTTGTCCCATCCACCTGAGCCAACAAGTCCTTCCCTCTTTTAGCTACTTCTTGTCAGTTTTTAAATTTAAAAAGTTATTTATTTATATATTTTATATTTATGAGTGTTCTCTTAAATGCACACCCGAGAGGGAGTCAAGGTCCCATCACAGATGGTTGTGAGTCACCATGTGAGTGTTGGGAATTGAACTCGGGATCTCTGGGAGGCATTCAAGTGCTCTTAACTACTGAGCCATCTTTCTGGTTCCAATTTATTTTTAATTTTTTTTTTCCGAGACAGGGTTTCTCTGTGTAGCTCTGGCTGTCCTGGAATGTACTCTGAAGACCAGGCTGGTTTTGAATTCAAAGATCTGTCTCTGCCTTCCAATTGCTGGAGTCAAAGGTGTGCACCATCACCACCTAGTGCCGGATTTTAATTTTTTTTTTTTTTTGAGACAGGTTTTCTCTGTGTATCTTTGGCTGTCTGTGGTCCAAGCCAACCTCAAACTCACAGATATCTGCCTGCCTCTGCCTCCCAAATGCTGGGATTAATGGTGTGCACCACTACCACCCAGGCCCAGTTTTTGATTTTTTAAGAAATATTTTGTCTATATGAAATGTTTTGCCTGCATGTATGTATGTGCTCTACATGTGTGCCTGGGGCCTGCAGAAGTCAGAAACTGGAGTTAAGGCTTGTTGTGAGCTACCATGTGGGTGCTGGGAAATGAACCCTGGTCTTTTAAAGAGCAAGGTTCTTAACAATTGAGCCATTGTTCCACCCCCCCCTTCCTGTTTTTGACCCAGGGCTTCATGTGATCTATGCTAGCCTGGAACTCCTCGGTTTTCTGCCTCCACCTCCACAATTGTGCTACTATACACAGCTCAAAAATGTCTTAAAATGTCTCAGTGGGAGAGAGTGCAATGGAACACTTTTTAAAAATGTGTGTGTGTGTGTGTGTGTGTGTGTGTGTATTCCCCCCCCACACACACACACACTTTCTTTGAAACAGTTTCTCTGTGCAGCCCTGGCTGTCATGGAACTCACTCTATAGACCAGGCTGGCTGGAACTCAGAGATCTGCCTGCTCCTGCCTCCCAAGTGCTGGGATTGCAGGTGTGAAACCCTCCCCCCACCCCGATAGATTGTGTTTTATTGTAGTTTTAATATAATTTGCCAGGCGGTGGTGGCGCATGCCTTTAATCCCAGCACTTGGGAGGCAGAGGCAGGCGAATTTCTGAGTTCGAGGCCAGCCTGGTCTACAGAGTGAGTTCCAGAACAGCCAGGGCTATACAGAGAAACCCTGTCTCGAAAAACCAAATCCAAAAAAACCAACGAACCAACCAACCAACCAAACAAACAAAAAAACCTCATAGGTTAGGCTTCTAACGTTAAAGACTGCCCTTCTGGGTGTACTAGCGTGCCTGTAATCCCAGTGCTTGAGCCCGGAGGATCTCAGGTTCTAGTTTAAGGTTAGCTTAGCTGCATAATTGTGTATGTGCATGAATTTGTGCATCCAAGTGCATCGTGGAAGCCGGAAGAGAGTCAGACCTCTTGGAGGTGGAGTTACAGTGGTAGTGCATGGAGGTGGGGGGGTGTGGAACCAAATTTAGGCCCTATGCTGGGGCAGTCCTGGTTCTTAACTGCTGAGCTCCCCCTCCAGACCTTTCTTGAGTCTTACACATATCCCCAGCTTGCTGACCAGTCTGGCCTCTAAATGAGGCAATACCCCACGCCCCCACTCTGCCTCCTGAGCGCTGAGGTGACAGGCATGGCCGCCACGCTGCCCTCTTAGCCCCTTTCATTTTTCTTGTTGGATTATTACCCTGGGTCCTAGCCTGGAACTCACAACCCTGTTTCAGCCTTCGGAGCACTTCCCTAGGGGCAAGAACTGGGCTACGGCTCACATCCTGACTTGAGGTGTTCAGAACTCCTAATGGACCTGAGACTTTGGGGTGAATAGATTCTGTGTTTCCTAACGCAGCAGGAAGGGATGGTGTGGCGGCATGCAGCCAGGAAACAAACTGTGTGTGTAGGCTGGCTGCTGACGTCATTGGGGGTGACGACACATGGAGATCTGCACCCAGTGAACCGTCTTGGGACTGAGGAGAACATCCCCACTCGAGGCTGAATGGCTCCTAGAGACTTGGTTCTTCCTGGGACAGAGCATGTCTGCCCTTCACATCCCCAAAACCCACATCGGGACCCATTTGCCATCTATCCAACAGGGCATGGATTTGATTCAGAAAGGACGGCTGAGGATTGAGTAGCTTAAGATGCTCCCGTCCTGAGACAGGTTCACCCTGAATGTCACCCTTCTGTGCACTTTGTGAGGGCTTGTCGAGGGGATTTTGAGAGCCTGTTTGACTCAGTGCTACAAGCAGTAGCCGGGCAACTATGAGGCTCACTCTGTTGAGGTAGTTTCCCACATGAGTGACATCACACTGGACAACAGACTCTGTTCCTCACTAGATTCCACCCCCACTCCCCAGACAGGGTTTCTCTGTACAGCTCTGGCTGTCCTGGAACTCAGTCTGTAGACCAGGCTGGCTGTGAACGTAGAAATCCGCCTGCCTCTGCCTCCCGAGTGCCAGGACTAAAGGCGTGTGCCACCACTGCCAAGCCCCCTGACTAGATTCTTAAGTCTTAACAGAAAATACCCCCTAGGTCTCGAGATAAGCTTGCATATGACGCCTGACGGCCAGTGGCTATGAGATGTCTCCATGTGTTTAGGTGTTTACTGCAACCTTAGTTTTATAGCTGAACGTACTGAGTGAGTTGTGGCTTGCTCAGTGTGATGTATCTAGTGAGCAGTGGGACAAAGGACTCAAAACATGATCAGGATGAAGAATATGGGCTCTCTGTTTTGTTTTCTTCCACTTAACTTTAGTAACACAATGAGAAGCATCACTCCACTGTCTCCTGTGTTGGCAGGGCTACATCCAGGCTCTCATTGTCTCCAACACCAGGCCTAACAGGCTACAGTGTTTCACAATGGTCTCTTCATGTGCCCAGGGCTGGGTGTGGTATCATGCTGTCCGTGACTCACTGATGTTCTCAAGAACATGTAGTAGAGTCAGACATCAGACTGAGCCAATCACTGGGGAGAAGACCCCGTATGCTCATATTCTTTAAAATGAATTGTGCTAAAGCAACTAGCTAAAAAGAAGAAAAAGATGCTAGGTGTGGCCTCTTGCTGCTGCTTCCTGCTTGAGAATCACCACTGATGTTAGGTTTATTCGCCTTTCTCTACACAAGAGAAACTAGGGTTTTTTGTTTGTTTGTTTGTTTTTGTTTTTGAGTCAGGGTTTGTGTGTGTGTGTGTGTGTGTGTGTGTGTGTGTGTGTGTGTGAAGCCTTGGCTGTCCTGAAACTCATTCTGTAGACCAGGCTGGCCTCGAACTCAGAAATCTGCCTGCCTCTGCCTCCCAAGTGCTGGGATTACAGGCATGCACCACCACCACCCGGCGAAACTAGGTCTTTGTGGAATGATTTTTTTTTTTTTTTCAGTTTGGTCTTTTCTTTTTATTTATTTATTTATTTTTATTTAAATTTTTATTTTCTTTTTTTTTTATCATTTTTTTTTATTTTCTATATTCTTTGTTTACATTCCAAAGGCTTTCCCCTTTCCCAGGTACCCCCCACCATATGTCCCATAATTCCTCTCCCCCCCCATGCTATTCCCCACTCTTTCCCCCCCCCCCCACGATTTCTCTGTTCTGGGTCTACAATACTGGATCCAATCTTTACAGGCCCAGGGTTCTCTCCTTTTTTTCTTCTTGAGAGTCATTTGACTTGCTAATTGTGCCTTGAGTATTTAGGGCTTCTGGGCTCATTAATATCCACTTATCAGTGATTGCATTTCGTGTGTATTCTTTTGTGATTGGGTTAGCTCACTTAGGATGATAGTTTCCAGATCTAACCATTTACCTACAAATTGCATGAATTCATTATTTTTAATTGCTGAGTAGTACTCCATTGTATAAATATACCACATTTTCTGTATCCATTCCTCCTTTGAGGGATATCTGGGCTCCTTCCAATTTCTGGCTATTATAAACAAGGCTGCTATAAACATAGTGGAGCATGTGTCTTTGTTGTATGCAGGGGAATCCTCTGGGTATATGCCCAGGAGTGGTATGCCAGGGTCCTCTGGGAGTGGCATGCCCAATTTTCTGAGGAACCGCCACACTGATTTCCAGAGTGGTTTTACCATTTTGCAATCCCACCAACAGTGGAGGAGTGTTCCTCTTTCTCCACATCCTCGCCAGCACTTGTTGTCTCTCGAGTTTTTAATCTTAGCCATTCTGACTGGAGTGAGGTGGAATCTCAGGGTTGTTTTGATTTGCATTTCCCTGATGACTAATGATGTTGAACATCTCTTAAGGTGTTTCTCGGCCATCCGAATTTCTTCTGGTGAAAATTCTTTGTTTAGCTCTGTGCCCCATTTTTTGATAGGGTTATTTGGTTCTTTGGGGTCTAACTTCTTGAGTTCTTTGTATATATTGGATATTAGCCCTCTGTCGGATGTGGGGTTGGTGAAGATCATTTCCCATGTTGTTGGTTGCCGTTTTGTCTTTCTGACAGTGTCCTTTGCCTTACAGAAACTTTGTAATTTTATGAGGTCCCATTTGTCCATTCTTGATCTTAGAGCATAAGCTATTGGTGTTCTGTTCAGGAACTTTACCCCTGTGCCCATGTCCTCCAGGGTCTTCCCAAGTTTCTTTTCTAATAGTTTCAGTGTGTCTGGTTTTATGTGGAGGTCCTTGATCCATTTGGAGTTGATCTTAGTACAAGGAGATAAGAGTGGGTCAATTCACATTCTTCTGCATGTTGACCTCCAGTTGAACCAGCACCATTTGTTGAAAAGGCTATCTTTTTTCCACCGGATGGTTGTGGCTCCTTTATCAAAGATCAAGTGACCATAAGTCTGTGGGTTAATTTCTGGGTCTTCAATCCTATTCCATTGATCTACCTGCCTGTTGCTGTACCAATACCATGCAGTTTTTAACACAATTGCTCTGTAGTACTGCTTGAGGTCAGGGATATTGATTCCCCCAGAAGTCCTTTTATTGTTGAGAATAGTTTTAGCTATCCTAGGTTTTTTGTTGCTCCAGATGAATTTGAGAATTGCTCTTTCTAGATCTATGAAGAATTGATTTGGGATTTTGATGGGGATTGCATTGAATCTGTAGATTGCTTTTGGCAAGATGGCCATTTTTACTATATTGATCCTGCCAATCCAGGAGCAAGAAATATTTTTCCATCTCCTGAGGTCTTCTTCGATTTCTTTCTTCAGGGACTTGAAGTTCCTGTCATACAGATCTTTCACTTGTTTGGTTAGAGTTACGCCAAGGTACTTTATGTTGTTTGTGGCTATTGTGAAGGGTGTTATTTCCCTAACTTCTTTCTCAGCCTGCTTGTCCTTTGAGTACAAGAAGGCTACTGATTTGCTTGAGTTAATTTTATAACCAGCCACGTTGCTGAAGTTGTTTATCAGCTGTAGAAGTTCTCTGGTGGAGTTTTTTGGATCGCTTAAGTAGACTATCATATCATCTGCAAATAATGATACTTTGACTTCTTCCTTTCCAATTTGTATCCCTTTGACTTCCTTATGTTGTCTGATTGCTCTCGCTAGAACTTCAAGTACTATATTGAAAAGATATGGAGAGAGAGGACAGCCTTGTCTAGTCCCTGATTTTAGTGGAATTGCTTCAAGTTTCTCTCCATTTATTTTGATGTTGGCTACTGGTTTGCTGTAGATTGCTTTTACTATGTTTAGGTATGGGCCTTGAATTCCTGCTCTTTCCAAGACTTTTAGCATGAAAGGATGCTGAATTTTGTCAAATGCTTTTTCAGCATCTAATGAGATGACCATGTGGTTTTTTTCTTTTAGTTTGTTTATGTAGTGGATTACATTGATGGATTTCCGTATATTGAACCATCCCTGCATTCCTGGAATGAAGCCTACTTGATCATGGTGAATGATCGTTTTGATATGCTCTTGGATTCGGTTGGCAAGAATTTTATTTAGTATTTTTGCATCTATATTCATAAGAGAAATTGGCCTGTAGTTCTCTTTCTTTGTTGGATCTTTTTGTGGTTTAGGTATCAGCGTAATTGTGGTTTCGAAGAATGAGTTGGGCAGTGTCCCTTCTGTCTCTATTTTGTGGAATAGTTTGAAGAGTATTGGTGTTAAGTCTTCTTTGAAGGTCTGGTAGAATTCTGCACTAAAACCATCTGGTCCCGTACTTTTTTTGGTTGGGAGGCTTTCTATAACCCCTTCTATTTCTTTAAGGGTTATGGGACTGTTTAGCTGGTCTACTTGATGCTGATTTAATTTTGGTATTTGGTATCTGTCTAGGAAATTGTCCATTTCCTCCAGATTCTCCAGTTGTTTTGAGTATAGGCCTTTGTAGTAGGATCTGATGATCTTTTGAATTTCCTCTGTTTCTGTTGTTATATCCCCCTTTTCATTTTTAATTTTGTTAATTTGGATACTATCTCTGTGCCCTTTGGTTAGTCTAGCTAAGGGTTTATCTATCTTGTTGATTTTCTCGAAGAACCAGCTCTTGGTTTTGTTGATTCTTTGTATGGTTCTCTTTGTTTCTGCTTGATTGATTTCAGCCCTTAGTTTGATGATTTCCTCTCTTCTACTCCTCCTGGGTGAGTTAGCTTCTTTTTGTTCCAGCGCCTTCAGGTGTGCTGTTAAGTTGCTAGTGTATGCTCTTTCCAGTTTCTTTTTGGAGGCACTCAGGGCTATGAGTTTTCCTCTTAGCACTGCTTTCATTGTATCCCAGAGATTTGGGTAGGTCGTACCTTCATTTTCATTGAAGTCTAAAAAGTCTTTGATTTCTTTCTTTATTTCTTCCTTGACCAGGGTGTCATTGAGTAGAGTATTGTTCAGTTTCCATGTGTATGTGGGCTTTCTGTAGTTCTTCTTGCTATTGAAGACCACTTTTACTCCATAGTGATCCGATAGGAGACATGGGATTAGTTCGGTCTTCTTGTATTTGTTGAGGTCTGTCTTGTGACCAATTATATGATCAATTTTTGAGAAGGTACCGTGCGGTGCTGAGAAAAAGGTATACTCTTTTGTTTTAGGATGGAATGTTCTATATATATCTGTTAAATCCAATTGGTCCATAGCTTCAATTAGTTTCACTGTGTCCCTGTTTAGTTTCTGCTTTCCTGATCGGTCCATTGAGGAGAGTGGAGTGTTGAAGTCACCTACAATCATTGTGTTAGGTGCGATGTGTGCTTTAAGCTTTAGTAAAGTTTCTTTTACGAATGAGGGTGCCCTTGCATTTGGTGCATAGATGTTCAGTATTGAGAATTCTTCTTGGTGGATTTTCCCTTTGACAAGCAGGAAGTGACCTTCTGTGTCTCTTTTGATGACTTTAGGTTGAAAGTCGATTTTATCTGATATTAGAATGGCTACTCCAGCTTGTTTCCTGGGACCATTTGCTTGTAGAACTGTCTTCCAGCCTTTTACTCTAAGGTGGTGTTTGTCTTTGACACTGAGATGTGTTTCCTGTATGCAGCAAAATGTAGGGTCCTGTTTCCGTATCCAGTCTGTTAGTCTGTGTCTTTTGATTGGGGAATTGAGTCCATTGATATTAAGAGATATTAAGGAATAGTAATTATTACTTCCTGACATTTTGGGAATTGTTATTATTATTTGTATTTGAGTGGTTCTCTTCTTTTGGGTTGGATGAGATGGGGTTTCTATCTTGTTTCTTCTGGGGTGTTGTTTCCCCCCTTGTGTTGGTATTTTTCCCCTATTATCCTTTGTAGGGCTGGGTTTGTAGATAAGTATCTTGCAAATTTGGTTTTGTCGTGGAATATCTTGGTTTCCCCATCTATGGCAATTGAGAGTTTCGCTGGGTATAGTAGTCTTGGCTGAAGTTTGTGTTCTCTTAGGGTCTGCATAAGGTCTGCCCAGGATCTTCTAGCTTTCATGGTCTCAGGTGAGAAGTCTGGTGTAATTCTGATAGGTCTTCCTTTGTATGTTACTTGTCCTTTTTCTCTTACTGCTTTTAATATTCTTTCTTTGTTTAGTACATTTGGGGTTTTGACTATTATGTGACGGGAAGTATTTCTGTTCTGGTCCAGTCTATTTGGGGTTCTATAGGCTTCTTGTATATTCATGGGCATCTCTCTCTTTAGGTTGGGGAAATTTTCTTCCATAATTTTGTAGAAGATATTTGCTGGCCCTTTAAGTTGTAGATCTTCATTCTCATCTATCCCTATAATCCTTAGGTTTGGTCTTCTCATTGTGTCCTGGATTTCCTGAATGTTTTGGGTTACCAGCTTTTTGCATTTTGCATTTTCTTTAATTGTTGAATCCATGGTTCCTATGGTATCTTCAGCATCTGAGATTCTGTCTTCTATCTCTTGTATTCTATTGTTGATATTTGCATCTATGACTCCTGATTTCTTCCCAAGGTTTTCTATCTCCAACATTGTCTCCCTTTGCGATTGCTTAGTTGTTTCTACTTCTGTTTTTAGATTTTGTATGGTTTTGCTCAGATCTTTCAGTTGCTTGTTTGTGTTTTCCTGTAATTCTTTAAGGGATTTTTGTGTTTCCTCCTTTATGACTTCTACTCGTTGACCCATGTTCTCTTGTATTTCTTTGGGTGATTTTTGTTTCTCCCCCGTATTGGGATTCACTTTTTGCTCTATATTCTCCTGGATTTCTTTAAGTGATTTTTGTGTCTGCCTTGTATGGGCTTCTAGTTTTTGATCTATTTTCTCCTCTATTACTTTAAGAAATTTATCTAAGTGATCCTCAATCTGCATCTTTACCAGTGATTTTAGATCTGAGTCTTGTTTTTCTGGTGTGTTGAGATATCTGGGATTTAATTGTGTTTGTCTTGCAATGGCTTCTAGCTTTTGATCTATTTTCTCATGTATTACTTTAAGAGATTTATCTAAGTGTTCCTCTATCAGCATCCTGACCAGTGATTTTAGATCTGAGTCTTGTTTTTCTGGTGTTTCGGGGTATCCAATATTTATTGCTGTTGGGGAACTGGGTTCGGATGCCGCCATATTGCCTTGATTTTTGTTAGTAGCGATCTTACGTTTGCCTTTTGCCATCTGGTTAACTCTGGTGTTAGTTGGTCCTGTAGATACTAGCTGGTGCTTGACCCTCCTGTGGGGTTGTAAGGCTATTTCCCAGTGACTGGGATACCTGAATCACTGTCCTGCGGGGGTCTTGCTCACAGATTGCTGACGGGTGGCCTGAGTCCCCAGAGGTCTTAACCTCAGGATATCCCAGGTATTTGGTTCCGCCTGTTGGGCGGCTGCTCTGCACTGCTCCTGCTCAGGGTTCGCTGTCTGATATCCTGTTTCCCCAGGGGTCTTAAAGATGGGATATCTCAGTTATCTGGTTCTGCCTGCTGGTCCCAAGCTGCTGGGAAGCTGGCTGGGTCCGGTTTCCAGCTTCCCTGCCACTGGCTGGATGGGAGGCTGGTTCGGCCTCCGGCTGGGTCTGGGTACCTGGCACACTGGCTGACTCTGGCTTCCTCACCACCAGCTGGACGGGAAGCTGCAGGCAATATGGCAGCTGCCTGCAGGGAGCTCCGGGTCCGCCCCGTGCGCGAGTGCAGAGTGCACCCGCTATTTTGTGCCCAATTCCCACTCCAGGCCTGAGTCCCCGAAGGTCTTAAGCTCGGGCTGTCTCGGGTACCTGGTTCTGCCGCCACCGCCGGATGGTTCTGAGCACCTGGCACGCTGGGTGACCCTCCGGCTTCCCCACCACCAGCTGGGCGGGAAGCTGCAGGCAATATGGCAGCTGCCTGCAGGGAGCTCGGGGTCCGCCGCGTGAGTGCAGAGTGCACCTGCTATTCTGTGCCCAACTCCCACTCCAGGCCTGAGTCCCCGAAGGTCTTAAGCTTGGGCTGTCTCGGGTACCTGGTTCTGCCGCCGCCGCCGGATGGTTCTGAGCACCTGGCACGCTGGGTGACCCTCCGGCTTCCCCACCGCCAGCTGGGCGGGAAGCTGCAGGCAATATGGCAGCTGCCTGCAGGGAACTCGGGGTCCGCCCCGCGCGCGAGTGCAGAGTGCACCCGCTATTCTGTGCCCAACTCCCACTCCAGGCCTGAGTCCCCGAAGGTCTTAAGCTTGGGCTGTCTCGGGTACCTGGTTCTGCCGCCGCCGCCGGATGGTTCTCGTGGAATGATTTATTGGAGACGGGCTCTTGCTGTGTAAATAAGGCTGGCCTTAAGTTTAGAATCCTCCAAAGTGCTGAAATTAGGGATATGCTATTGCACAGATTCTTTTCAGCAATTAAATGTTTAGGTTCCATATACCTTTTAGATCTCTTACTTATGAGTATGTGTGTCTGCATGGACTTATTCCCTCTGACCCTAGTGCCTACCAGCACCAGAAGACATCAGATCCCAAGCTGGTCGTGAGTTGCCTAACTTGTGCTAGGAACACAATCTGGGTCCTTGGGAAGAGCTTCCAAATGCTCTTAACTGTGGAGTCATCTCTCCAGCCCGACATGTGCTTTTTAGAAATGCGCCTGTGTGCACAGGAATGAGCATCACATTCAATGTGTGATTTTGTACCGCACTGACCCACTCAACCGTGTATCACATCAAAGTCTATCAAGTCTCCACGCACTTCTCCCCACTCCCCGGTGATGCTAAGCCTATCTTTATACAAGTCATGTAAGAGTGAGAGTGAGGCTCTTCCTGACGAGTAAGGTGTGATTTCTGAGTTCTATCCATGAAAGGCACTGGCAGCTGACAGCCAAGATTGGAGGTGCCATTTGCATGCAAACTGACAATGAGCTGCTTATGATGTCAGTCACATGCAGTCTGCACAGTGAGGCAACATGGAGGTCTATGTGAAGAATTCCCCATTCTAGAATGTTCTACGAGCAGATGCTACAGATGGCGAGAGCAGAGTGTGAACGGTAGGTGTCAGGGACAACTGTGACAATAAGCCCCATTACACAGAGCTAATTTCCCAGTGTACTTTCCCCAGAGCATTGCCACCTAACTGTGAGATGGTCATTTCAGTGATGCGAATGGAGTTCAACAGCCTGAGGACTACACCAACGTGACAGCTGGGAGGCCCCAGAGTTCAAAAAGATGCCTCCAAGAGCCAAGAGATGACATCCTCAGTTTAACGGGCATTGGAATGACCACAGAGGGTATGAACAGCAGAGAGCCACCACCAGCTCACAGGAAACCCAGCACAAGAAGTCAGGTGATACAAGGCCTCTTGGAGCCTTCTCCTTGAAAAACATCTCCAGAACTCTTGACACCTATTCAGGGTACACTAAGGACAAAACCAAGACAGAATGGCTCATGACAAAGGTCTAGCCAGACTGGCCGTGAAGCACATGAATGTGCACTGTGTGGCATAACCCAGTAGACAGGCAGTCTCACTAACAGGCGATGGCTTGGGGTTTTACATAACTTGCGTTTTGAGACATGGGTTTTTGTGTAGCCCTAATACTTAGGATCTGTAGACCAGGCTGGCCTTGAACTCAATGAGATCTGTCTACCTTTGGTTCCCAAGTGCTGGGACTCAAGATTTGGATTTCCACCATCTGGCTTATATAACTTCTTTTAAACTTGGTTTTTTTTAACTCTAAGAGCTGCTAATCCTTCTAATGAGTGTACAGATATCTGTATGTTTGTGCCTGGTGCCCAGATGTCAGAAGACCAGCATCAGATGCCCCCCCCCCCACCAGACTGGAGTCACAGATCGGTGAGCTGCTACACAGGTGCTGAGAAACAAACCAGATCCTTTAGATGCGAAGCCAGGGCTCATATGACTGCAAGTCACCTCCAGCCCCCAAAAAGCTACCTTTTTTTTTTTTTTGGTTTTTCGAGACAGGGTTTCTCTGTGTAACTCCGGCTGGCCTCGAACTCAGAAATCCGCCTGCCTCTGCCTCCCAAGTGCTGGGATTAAAGGCGTGTGCCACCATGCCCCGCGTAAAGGTACTTTTTAAAATTATCTTAAACCATCTTTAAGGAAGATTAGCTGTTCCTTTTTATTCCTAATTATATAACAAGTAACTGTTACATAAAAGGTAGTTTAATAGGCAATACGTAGTAGTTTCAATGCCCTATTTTTGTGCACATGCATTCCTGTGTGAAATGTTCATGTGTCATAATGTACATGTAGATGATGCTCAGGTGTCCCTATCTTTTCACCCTAAAGTAGTCTCTTGTGCTTCCTTGCTGCTGTGCACCCCGGTAGGTTTGATGAAATTACAGACCATGCATTTCTATATTGGCCTTTACTGAAGTCCTGAGGATTTGAAATTCAGATCCTCATGCTTGTCCGATAACTGCTTTCCCCACTGAACCACCTTCCCAACCCCTTAACTTCCTCTTGGCTTATGAAAAGCCAAGACTTCAGTAGGGCTAGCAGCCTGGACAGCCTGACTTGGATCATGCTATTCCTAGAACCTGTGATTAGGATTCAGGCAAACTTCAACCAGGAGTCAGTGTAGTAATGCACAATACCAGTTTCCATAACCTAAATGGGAAATCTTCCGCCCACTCTGAACAACCGATGGGTAAGTAAGTACGTGATGTCGGTGAAGCCCCGCTCTAGTGGCAGCGCCAAGAAACCACTCTTCCACTCCATCTCTGAACTCCAGAGCACCACAGTGGTATCAGGAGGAACTGCTTAATGTATTCAATTAAGAAAACATATATAAGGGCAGGAGAGATGGTTTAATGACTAAGAGCACTTGCTGCTCCTCCAGAGAACCTGTTTAGTCCCCAGCATCGACACCATCTAGAACTTCAGGTCCAGGGATCTGATGCACTCTTCTGACTTCCACAGGATATATTCAGACACATAAGAATAAATCTACAAAGGAAGATAACATGTAAAATAAACTCATATTGCTCTCCTGGCATTATTCGTGTGTGTTTGTGTATTCATGTGAATATGTGCGCACACTATATGAATAAATGTGGTCATGTTAATTTCAGTTTTATGGTGGGTAAAAGACCTGCTAGCTCAATAAACTTAGCATGTGCCAGACGATGCCACTTCACAGTGAGAAAGCCAATCAACCAACTGGGCCCACTCCCAGGGTGGAGATTTCCCTTCCTAGCTCTTCTAGGTGGGCACACGGAATCCCATCAACACCCCAAGTTTATTTTAAAAGGTCCAAGTTTCCCCTCAGCCCATTCACACACGAGTTGTGAGGCTGGCTAACTCCCAAGGACAGGGCCAAGTACACTGGGCTTAATGTGACCGACTATTTTATGTGTGACAGTCTAAGCAAGGGGGTTACTGTTTGTAAGGGGAAGTGTGGGTCACGTCCACGGGGTGGAGAGGCACGGTTCCCTGACTTTCGGTAGTGAGAACCTGGGGCCCTCAGCTAGGAGGCAGTCCTAGCCACAGGTACTGGCATCCTGGTGCTGAAGAGTTTTTGCCTGGGAGAGCTCCTTAGAGAATGCAGGTCACATACAAACAGGTATTACAGACCCTTGTTTTCTTTATTACTACAAACAGGAAGCTAAGGGGGTACTGAACTTGTTTAGGAAAGCCTAGAATCGGGCCTAGGTAATAAAATACACGAAGAAACCACAACATCATGAAAATACATTTTCTTAAAAAAGCTTTCAGGTATTACACACAAAAGCAAACAAGTTTACCTTAAAAATATCAATGATCACATCAATAGGCTACTTCTAATTATAATTACTTCTTCAGGCAACATTTGTCTTTGTTTCCAAATACAGCAGCAGGTGACAAAACCTAGTATCTTCCAATGCTTACAGTATAAACATACATGTCTCAAACCACATGTTAGGCAGCTTAACTTAAAATGCATAGACTGTAAAATACATAAAATTTGACATTATTCAATAACTGAAAAAAAATCATAATTTCAAAAAAAAAAAATCACAAAACCTTTTATAGAGCACATATGAAAAGTAGTGTCTACTTCATGACGTCTGTCTCAGCCGGCGGCAGCTGGGCGTCTCCCAGGAGACGGGGAGCGATGCTGCCACACTGCACACTTGATTAGCTGCACTGATGAACACTACGAGATTGGAATGATGTTTGTTTTTGTTGTTTTTTTGAGACTTCATTTCCCTGTATAACCCCGGTTGCCCTCTAATTCTCTGTAGACCAGGCTGTCCTTGAACTGCCTCTGCCTCCCAGGGGCTGGGGTCAAAGGCCTGTGATATCACACTTGGCTCGTGAAAGATATTCATTTACACACATATACACACACAACCAGTTTATTAAGCCAGCCGCATGCCTTTAATCTCAGCATTTGGGAGACGGAAACAGACAGGAAGGTTTTTGTGAGTTCTTCAACTATATAAAAAGCTTCAGGCTAGCCAGAGTTACGTGGTGAGACCTCACCTCATGAAACTGCCCAAGACAGGTCTGCTCCCCACTCCCACCCCCCAGCTCTTACTAAAAATCACTTTTCATCTAGGTGGCTGGTAACGGGCGCCTCACCCGGGAGCTCCTGGAGCACAGGGCCCAGAGCTCCACCCCAGATGAGCACACGGGCCAGGCTCAGTCCTCAGATGGCTCTGCAGCTAGAAGCAAACAGGAAAGCTCAGTCCCGAGTGCCCATCCACTGTGGTTTCAGTTGGCAGAATTCTATTTCCAGGAGAGCATCCACTGCTCTCCAGCAGCTTGCTGGCTTAGTTAGGCACAGGCTTCTCTGAATGCTGAGGATATAAAGACCACGAAACTTCCAGAGTTTGTAATCTTGGCACTGGAGAAAGCTAGCTCGCAGTCACTCAGGGTGAGGAATACATGGCACCCACCAGTTGCTAAGCGTAGGCAACCAGTGAGGAGGAGGCAGAATCTTACCAGAAACAGAGCGGGGCTATCTTCAAAAGCTGTCTAGCTGAGGCCACACATGAGGTGTGTTGTGAGAAATGGGCTGTTGACCACTACTGACAGCAAGACCAACAAAGGCAGGAGGGGGGCTTTGTAAAGAACCGAACATTGAAAAACCAATGCCTTCAACCTCACAAAAACTATCCTTGTACACATCCCAACTATCTTTACTGTACTTATTTAAGAATTATTGAGGCCATGTCAACAAATTCTATAATTTGGACTCCTTTAAGATCAAACACTTATTGACAATCTTTTTCAGCAGACAGTCTACACTGTTCTGAAAGCAGGATTATTCTTAGGTTAAAACAAAAACAGAAAATCCTTTCCAGATTATTTTCCTCATTTGGCTACCATCTCTTCATTTTAGCATTTCTTGATTCTACCTTGAACCCAGAAACACCCTACCCTTAAGGCAACAAGAGAAATGTTCTGAAAACAAATAAAACCTGCTATCCCTTTGATTTCCATCTTACATTAAATAATAATAAACCCAGTAACTCCCAATCATTCAGTCATAAAGTCCTAAAAAACAAGGGTTTCATGGAAATCCCGTCCAGAGCACAGCACGCAGGGTGGGCCTTTAAGTTCTAACAAGAACACCAATGACCCTACAAAGAACAAAACCCAACACTGGCTGATGAACTTGGCAACTGATAATTATTGGCTAAAAGTTATGTAGGTAGGCAGGCAGTGACGAGATGTTCCAGGGCTCAGATGCTCAGGCTGGCAGGTCGGGTTCCATATCCAAGAAGCTCCCAGGGGAGAATCAGCAAGCTTTGTGGGAGTCCAAAAGATAGGATGCCATCCAATATAGAGAGGGGTGAGTGAAGGAGTTCCTCTACCTATACAGCGGAGGCCTCTTTTTATATTTTAGTGACATACTTGTATTAGTTAAGTTTAATTTCACCATTATACCTAGTTCTGCCAAAATAACAAAATGTTTCTTTCAAAACTGCATTGAGCTCCTAGGATAGGTTTCTTGCTCTGACAGAACTCTAGAAAAAAAAATGTTGGCATCAATTGCACTCAAACCAAGTTCCAAGGCTCATTTAAGAAGGTATCTTTGATAAATCTATGTTTTAACCCATGTGGTAGGAAGATGAGTGATGATTTTGGGTCTCTAGTCACTGCCACCGTAGCCCTGCACACCCGAAAAAAGCTCAAGAATCACACTTAGCTGTGGGGGTGAAGACTAGATCTGACTGAAAGCTGGACAGCCCTCAAGCCCAGGGGAGCAGGGTAAGAAGAGAGGCCGCAATGAAGCAGACTACACCAAAATGCCAGAGCCCACACCCACAGTGCACAGACAGACCCGCTGGGGTGATGACCACCTTCTCATTAAAAGGCCCCGAACACAGCAGGAAATAAATGCAGATCTCCTTTAGCGAGGTAAGTCGAGGGTGGGGATAGTCTGTCGTGCACACGGGAATGGCTGCTCCCTAGCCTTGCTGCTTCTGAGAGCCGCACAGAAGGCACAGGAGGTGCCAGTCAACGCTGTAGTCACTAGCACCGATCCAGCTGCTGAAGTGCTTGCAGGACCAAGCGCTGCTCCCTATGCCTGGTTTGGTGTAGAAAGGGGTCTGACCTATGGCTTTGTCAACCAAAGCTTTCTCTGTCAGTTCTCCTGTATGCCGAAGCCAAGAAATATTACAGGTGTATATACGTCTGCAACAACTCAAATGGGTTGTGGTTTAGTCATTGTTAGAATGTCCTTTGAATTCAGAGCATTTTTCCACTTTAAAAAAAGTCATAAATGATGTATGCTTTATTTAGCCCAGCCAGTAACTTGTTTCACTTACAAAGAAATAATGCAATGATAGAAATGAACCACCTTCTGTAATTGCTTTCTTAAGGAAACAATGATTTGTGAATTACAAATCAGATTGTTAAGAAGGCATGTGACATTGGCGTGTGGGCCCTGTTACTCAGATGGCTGGCTGGGTGGAGACCCCAGGCAGTGACAGTTCAGCAGTGGCCACCTTACTCATCTCGCCCACTTTCCTTATTTCTTCCTGAGGCTAGACTCAGAACGGGCAGTCTGACTACCACAGTAAGCCTTAAAATTCTTAAAATTTGGTGCATTCTTTTAGAGCTCTGTCAGAACAAGAACCCGTCCTTAGATCATGATGCAACAGGAACTTTGTTATTTGGGGAGAAGTGAATTAATGGTTGAATTAAACAGTAAACACACACACACACATTTATGTAGATAAATATAGTAAGAGGTTTGTGTAGGTAGGAGGAGCTCAAAATGTTGAGGAGTCATGTTTTAATTAAGTGATTGTTCTTAGTTCTGTGGTGGTGGTGGTGGGGTGATTATAAAAAGTACTTGACTTTTGTCAATTAAGTTGTAGATTCAAACAATAATCCATGTTATTTTAGATTTTGAGGGCATAGTTATACTTTAAAACAAATATTATCAAATGTTATTCAATACACATAATCACAGTAAGCACACTTGAATGATTTGCTTCTACATTTTATCTGATTGTACCCACGTGATATTCTACATATCCAAACACACGAAGCAGGAACTGAGGTGCAAAAGTTCTTTCACAAATGCCCTCAACCAACAGCGAAACCAGCCACTATATATGCTTTCTCGTGCATATATATGTACTTCAGAAAGCAACGCGCCATCTCTTCATCCACTGTCAACTTAATGGTAAGACTGCAACAGAAAAAAAAAGGGAAAAAAAATATCAACTTCTGTAATTGTGGGGATCTCTGAACACCAGAACCAGCAGAGTAACTGTCAGAACACGGCCCCAAATTGGAAATCATGTGAGATTTCTGAGTGCTTGTAAGAAAACTCCAAACCTAGACAGGAGTCTTGTGACTTGTTCTTCAGAACACACAGAACTGTTCTTGGATTCTGCTTCTGTGCCCCTCCCAGAATAGCAGACAGGGGCTCTCTTCAGATTACTCATCACAGCTGGCTACTGTTCTTTCTTTATACGTCTCCATGCAAAACATTTCTGCTGTCTTCAGCTTGCTGCTCCACATGAGGCTTGCCCTAGTGACTGTATCCTTACATAAATCCTCTCAAACCCAGAGTATACAGTGTCGGATGCTCTGATTAAGGTTGGAGATTGTGTGAGACCTTCCGTCACCTCATTTATCAGTTCCACTCTCCCAGGGGCCACTGCCTCTAGAGCAGTGACACGTGGTGCTCAGAACAGGAATGCTCACAGGGGAGTGAGGATACGGGGCAGAAACCGGGGCGGTGGGAGTGGGGAGGCGCTTCTCTGATGCAGAGCGTGCACATCGTTTTTTAAAGAAAGGAGGAGCACATGTACCGAAATCCTAACTATTAGATTGCTTGCAAGTATTCCTGGTTTCCAGAATAAGGAACCTTTAGGGAAAACTTCCTATGGACCTACCGCTCCATATTGTTATCAGTATCCTTTGGGTTGCCACGTGATTTTCATTTAATTAGCAAAATAGTTCTAAGCCCCGCCCAATTTCTTTGAGTGGCAAATGTGGCTCATAGATGAAGCCCATGCAAGTTTGGGACAGGACCTGAGGGGTGGTCCTGGAAATGCCTCAACTGAAATGCTAAGAGGACTAGCAGATGAGGACAGACAGAGCCCTTCCACGTTAGGGATGTGCTATCTACAGTGGCTTGGAGAACCCTTGGTCTAGTCTGGTAACACTCATATAGATCCCGCTGAGCCCCATGCTGATTTCACAGGAGGACTGAACGATGCTCCTGAGAGATGCGTCGGAGGGGAGCAAGTTCAAGTTCTTAGCTCTTGATAATGACAATGACGATCACCAAGGAATAATCACACCTCAGAGAGGAAATGCTATCGACTTCCTGAAATTTTGTAGAAATGTGAGAATCTACAAACATAGAGCAACACTAGCTGCTTTAGAAACCTATGTTCTTCAAAGCAAACTACAGAATCTTCACCAGTCACTCAGAGAACAGTTGGAAAATGGGCACACAGAATTCTTTTTCCCCCTGGAATTCTCGTTTTTTTAATCAATGGATTGTATTATTTCAAGACATGACAAAATCCCCTGCTATGTGTCAACACTACATAGCAAAGGCTTTCTCTTAGGCTTATATGAATGAATGCTGTTAGCCACTTCCAAAGAGGAAGAGCTACAGCCCATATGACATAATTCACGACATGCTACATACAAATGTACTTATTGTACCTGAGGTGCACAGATCAGATTCTGTGCAATATATGGGCCAACTAGTTAACAGAACTGTTAAATCACAAGAAACACTCAGTAGACGAGACAATTTAAAAACATCTTTCAAAAACCATTAGGAGACTTTAGAGATACCTACTTTTATGCAATAAACAATTTATTTAAAATTCTACAAGGAGGGAAGGCATTAGACAGTGCTCACATATTAAGAGGCAAAGGTACAACTACAGAAATCTGATTCCAGACTAAAAGGAACATTTGCATATAGTGTGGAACCTTCACTGCCTTTAAACTTATTTTCCCCACTGAATTGTTTGCTCCAGGTATTATATAGCACACGAAGATAAACCTTTGGAATGGATTCATTTATACCACAAGGGCCATAAAATCACAAGGGCCATAAAATGCTAACTTCATAGCTTACCCTTCTCCCTCAATTAGTAAATCAGGGGAGGACCTGATGTCAACAATTATATGGGTTTGATCCTGGCTATATTATATTATATTATATTACCTCCAACTAACAATCACCTCTTCAGAAAACCTGGAGAACTACAACACACTAATTCTAATGACTCCTAATTATGATATCTATATTAGCTGATTATCAAATTAAGAAAGGAGATGGGCTAGCTCAGTTACTGTTATTACCTTATCCACCCACTGGATATTCTGATGCAATTCATCAGGGGGTTGGAAGTACTAATCAGGCAATGTCTTTTGGACTATGAATAAGGGGAAACACAGCCACGGATAAGAAATTCTATTAATAAATCTTTTTTTGGTCTGATATTATTATAATTAACAGAAAGACTGGCCTTTAAAACAATTACCTTGTGAAATAAAAGGTATTGGTTCTCAACTCGTGGCTGCTAGTAAAGAGTGTTTAGGTCATGTCTAATTACTGACGATGGGCAAACTGCTGTTTTAAAACCTTTACTACAAGTACCTGATAGTATTGTTGCAAGAGATGTCCTGGAGCAACGGGGTGCTCACTTAACATTTAATACTCTATAGATGGAGTCTATAAAAATTATATGGAAGCCGGGCGTGGTGGCGCACGCCTGTAATCCCAGCACTTGGGAGGCAGAGGCAGGCGGATTTCTGAGTTCGAGGCCAGCCTGGTCTACAGAGTGAGTTCCAGGACAGCCAGGACTACACAGAGAAACCCTGTCTTGGAAAAAAAAAAAAAAAAAAAAAAAGAAAGCAGAAACTGGATGCTGCACCATCTTTGGTTGAGGGGCAACTTCAAAAAGGGCAAATAGAACCATTTCCATGGAAGCCCCCTATTTTTGTGATTAAGTCTGGAAAAACAGAGGTTGTTAACAGACTTAAGGGGAGTCAATTCTACTATGCATCCCATGGGAACCTTGCAACCTGGGATTTCTCAGCCATCTATGTTAGCTTCTTTTTGGCCTGTAATTGTAATTGATTGGCAAGATTTTTTAAAAACCATTCCTGTTCATTGCAATAAGAGAAAAGGATTTTTCAATACCTTATATAAATAGGGGGCCACACTAAAGATATTAACAGAAAGTACTCCTTCAAGGAATGATGAATTCCCCTACTATATGTCAGATTTATGTTGACAATGCTTCCCGTCCTCTTAGATAGTGTTAGCCTCATTTACACAGTTCTCAATATATGGATGGTATTCTTTTTGCAGGACTTAGCGTGGTAGAACTAGAAAATGTTTCATAAATTTAACAAGAAGTAATAAACTATTTGGATCAATAATAGCTCCTGAAAAGATTCAGAAACAACATCGCTGCTGTAATTTTAAGTCTTCTTGCCAAGTCCACAGCCTCAGTGGCTGGTGTGGCTTTGCAGACTTCTTTCCAAACTAAACACTCTGTAGAACAATGACATAAGTACTCTCATGAATTGTGGGTTCATCAGGTGGACATTGACTGAGGCTGCAGACAGAAGTAGATGCACTGAAGCATCTACTGTATCTTGTATTTTGTATCTTGTAATCTGTATCTTGGTTAAGTTAAAAAAAAAAATCTGAGTGTGCAACAAAGCTCCAGTTAAATTGTGAATGGAATTCTACTACATTTTGGGTTACTAATTTTCAACATAATGCTAGCCGTCAAGATTGGAAAAAGATCCAACAATATTTGAACGGAAATTCTATTCTTAGAAAGGATATTGAACAATTACAATACCAAGTGCTGGACACATTAAAAAAACAATTTCTATCTGACAATGTTTCTGATATTGCTTAAATATTAGCTGATAAACTGTCTGGCAGGATTCTAAAACTTTAGTAGAGTGTGACTCCTGTGGCTGGAGGAGACAGTGGTGCTTTACTTCTTAGCATTGTTTTAATTAGCATTGTTGGATTAGCTATTTACAAGTGTTGCTTTCATAAAAACATTTTGCAAACACGTACCTTATGGTAACGACTTAGAAGCTAAATTAAAAAATAAAAATGGTAGAGAAATAGCATGAGGTGACTGCTCCCAGCTTGCTAGCTTCAAGGTGACTTTAGGATATCTGTGAATCCCAGTACACTGGGACACTGGGATAGCATACTTTCTCAGTGGAGAATCCCGATGTTCTGCTAAGTAAGCTGCATGCCTGAAAAGTGCCCTTCAGGATCACCTTCTCATGAGAAAAATCTTTCGTTTTAATTAAACTAAACAACACTTGAAGATTTCTTAGTCTGCAGGAGGTTTGGGTCACCGTGAACCTAGATAACCTACTGCTTGAGAAACAAGCTGTTGAGAATTAGAAGCTGTGAGAACTCTTTATTCTGCTTGTCTATAAAAGATGCAGTGGTCCATGGTTGCTCTGCACCCCGTATTCTGATTACTGTGACACTATGCAGGGATCCTAAGGCACTAGACGCTGATGATGGTGCCGGATTGGAACCTTGATCTTAGTGGAGGTGCCTTACACACAATGCTCTCACTGTTCTAAGTTTATTGTATTGATCAGCTGTTTACTTATAGGATACTCATGTATCAAATGATAATTAGATTTATCAACAACATCTTAAAACAAAACTACTCTGGAATCTTGGGTTTAAAAAAATCAAAACGGAAGATACTAGACCATGGTACATGAATGGAATGTGAGACTTCCCAGTGCTTATGAGAAAACGCCAAGAAACCAAGTCTTGTGACCTCAATTTCTTCAAAAAACAGAGAGCTGTCCTTGGACTAGGCTTCCATGCCCCTCCCAGGCACGGCCTATAGGGCAAGTCTACTTCGGCTCGATCTGGTTAATCACAAGCCTCTAGAGACAAACATGTCTTTTTCTTTGAGTGGCGCATCCAGTACACAGGGCTTGTTTGCTCCGTGCAGAAGTGACAAATGGTGGTCTGCAAGAGGCAAGGCTGCTCAGTTCAGCATGACTCGGGAGCTGGTTTAGAGTCCAACCCTAAGTAGTTTAGGTATATTTAAGCACAGCACAATTTGGT
Organism: Apodemus agrarius; assembly: GCA_964023405.1. Taxonomy (NCBI): domain Eukaryota; kingdom Metazoa; phylum Chordata; class Mammalia; order Rodentia; family Muridae; genus Apodemus; species Apodemus agrarius. The sequence continues at coordinate 80,184,143 of OZ030013.1, forward strand.
GAAAAATTTCCTGGCAATAAATAACTCAGTCCCATGTGCAAAATGACGCTTAAGACAGGACTACATAAAAACACTTTGTAAAAATACACATGACATTTTCCATAAGGCGAATTCTACAGATTGACAGGTTCACCATTAAGTGTCTTGAGGAGGGTCCAGTGTGGTCTTGGCCACACAGACAGCGCAAAGGTCACTGGGTCATTAACCACACCTGCTCCCAGTCTTCTGGGAGGAAAACAGGTCATAATCTCCTCCTTAGAGGAGACAACCCTGTGTGGTTAACATCCCTGGTACCCCTAGCGCTCCCACAGCTCCCCAGATTTTTACTTTTCAAGGAGAAAATTGTGGCCAAGGTTGAATGCACTGTCCACATGGCTAGTCTAATACAGGCAAGCATAGGAGAATTTAAGAATAGCTTACAGAAAGGACCAAAGAAAGAGGAAAGCCATCTTAACTATGATGGCCACTCAAAGATGCAAAATTTTCTCTCTTTATGCAAATCATTAATTTGACCGTCCATAGTATGAGAAAAGCCTGGCACATTAAAGTACCACACATCAGAACTGTTGACAGAGTCCAGGAATAGGGGCTGGAAAGACCGCTCAGAGGTTAAGAGCACTGGCTGCTCTTCCAGAGGTCCCAAGTTCAATTCCCAGCAAGCACATGGTGGCTAACAACCACCTGGCATGAGATCTTTTTTCTGGCCTTCAGGTATACATGCAGGCAAAACACTGTATACATAAGTAAGTCTTTTAAGAAAAAAAGAATTTAGAAATAGACCGGTGTCTCTTCTGATATAGACTGGTCTTGTTGACTGCCGTGGGACACAATAGCCAGGTTATTTTCTAAACCACTGCAATAAGTTGTGCCACTGTAGGTACAATAATAGCAACTTTAGTAAGCAATACATCAAAAATTCCTCTTTTAATCTTCACATAACTCTAATTCCAATTATCAGAACTTTTAAAAGAGTACTTAGTTATGCTAAAAATCTGTTATTACTGCATGTGGAGTGATCAATTAGATAAGTCTCACCAAAATGTGCAATTAAATATTTGCATACCATCCTTTGTCTAGACAACTGGTCCCAAAAGATTTAAAAAAAAAATCCTTAGCATGACAGAACATTACACTATTTATTACTTTATCTCTCCCAACAACTCAATTGGGATCTGCATGGTCATGCTGAGAATTAACATGCAATATAGTTATTAAACACAACAGCATAATTTTTGGGTCATTAGTATTATATCCTTGTTGTTTCCCCAAGGTCTCAGCTTGATAAGTTAAATTCTTGATGTCTCCCCAAGTCACTGGCTTACTCTTCCTCTTGGGACGTCTTTTCCTGATGGGTTTGTCATCTACCTTCAGAAGCTTCATCTGTCCATTGGACTCTGGGGAGCTGTCCTGGTCAGAGTCATCAGAAAGGGAGCCACCTGGGACTTCGTTCACTTTCTAGAAAGACACAAGCATAGCCTCGCCCGGATGTTAGGTGAACATCAGCCCTTTCCACTGATAACTTTCTAGATCTTTCATTTAATATACACTTTAGGCTGTATGTTCTTTAGGGCAAAATGCTTTGGGGCTGCAGCAGAAGCATTACCCTTCAAAATGAAAAATCTAACGTTAGCATGGCGATTTAGGTGGCTGTTTATACCCTACTTGCCATTTACATACTTGATGGTGTTGGCCCTGTGGATTGTAAGGGATTCCTGAAAATGATTAATAGTCCATAAATTGCAAAATTCTTGAATGTATTTGTTAGCATACGCAGGACTATTATCAGTATTTAATTGTAATGAGAATCCTAGAGAACAGGGTGTATAATAAATAATGGCATCCAAGGTTGTTTTGCCCCTGTGAGCAGAAGCAACAATTATGTTAGAAAAAGTATCAACATATTTTAAAAGTATGCACATATTCTGAGATATGACAAGGATTAGATTCCATTAGAGGACAGCAGAGTGTGACAAAGAACAAGGCAGCTTCCAATGCTCTGTTAAGTTTGTTTACTAGGTACAAAATTGTCCCTGTAAAGATTTTATTTTGATGAAGAAGTTCATGGGATCTTTGAATGACCTGAAAAGAAACTATTAGGGACAAGGAGGTGGCCAGCACACTGGCTGAGCATTAGCAGATGTTAATAGATCTGGCAAATTAGAATGAGCATGAATACATTTTTAAAAAATGTTGAGTTTGTTGTCCTATAGACATCTGAAGGGAGATAAATAATTGTGACAGGAGCAGGCTTGGGTTTAAGTCTTCAGTTTTTAAGAGAATCATTTTGAGCACAACATGCAGAATCAGTTAAAATATTCAGTGGCTGAGAAACACCTAATACAAGCTGATGAATTTCGGTGAGTTCAGACTGTTCAAAATCTGAAAAGGATCTTTAAACTAATGAGTAACATGCTAATGTTACCTGCCAATCACAGAGCACCCATTTTACTTAGCAGTACTATGATTTCAGTAGGCTTTTACCAGTAAGTTGTTTAAGATGTGTCTTTCCCATCATTGAGTCTAATTTCTTATAAATAAGGAAATATAGATCATTATGGAAAATGTCATGCATAGACTTCTATACCATTATTTTGTTGATATAATTCCAGTAGGTGATGAGGAAGAAAGGCTCAGTAACTGATCAGGCAGTAAGCCATTAATCTAAGCTGCCTGTGCAGCAGCAGCAGCACTATCAACAGAACATGGAGGAGGGTGGAAGCAGGATGACTTAGCGTTGGTTCAAACTGTGGGAGTCCGACCCTGAGTAGTTTTTTTTAGGCATATTTAAGCACAGCAGAATTTGGTGAAAAATTTCCAATAAATAACTCAATCCCATAATAAAGCTAAGGACATAACTACATCTAAACTGTTAAGTACACATGACATCTTCCATAAAGATGAATTCTATAGATTGACAATTCACTGTCAGTGTCTTGAGGAGGGTGCAGTATGGTCTTGGCCACAGAGACAGCACAGAGGTCACCAGGTCATTAACCACACCTGCTCCCAGTCTTCTGGGAGGAAAACAGGTCATACATCTCCTCCTTAGAGGAGACAAACCTGTGTGGTTAACATTCCTGGTTCCACTAATGATTATCTGTGAGCACAAGGACCTCCATACCTCCCACATACCATCAACGTGTAGTTAATGACTCTGGTGGCTTAAAATAAACTTACTATATAATAAATGCAAACAACAAGTCATTTTACTGTGGCACAGTTTGCAAAAAATTTTTTTTGGGGAAGAACATGTATATATATCAAGACATTGTACTAATAAAAATTTGGAGGACACTTCAATAAGGTCTGTCTTCACTGCTGAGCTAATTAATCAATGCAGAGATCTGCTTTGGCTACCTGGTGGACGGGAGTTAACAGATTGCCTTTACCATAGTGGCAGGCTCAAAAACAGCAGGGAGAGCTGTGAGATGGGCAGTGTGTGCCCATATCCTCTCTAATAGCCCAGACAAGCTTTTTTTTTTTTTGGTTTTTTCGAGACAGGGCTTCTCTGTATAGCCCTGGTTGTCCTGGAACTCACTCTGTAGACCAGGCTGGTCTCGAACTCAGAAATCCGCCTGCCTCTGCCTCCCAGAGTGCTGGGATTACAGGCATGCGCCACCACCGCCCGGCCTCCCAGACAAACTTTTCCTTTAGCTGCACTTCAGCGTGATGCAGTAAATGGACATCAGGATTTGTAAAGCAGCCCCCGACTTGCACCATTCCGTCACCTAAGGGTGCTGAGGAGCACACTTCTCATCACAGTGCAGCGTCTCCAGGCTCCCCCTTTTCTATTTCTAGTAAAAGTATTCTTCTGCCCTTAGAAATGCTGCACCTCAACCTGAAGTTCTCACATCTACTCAAGTTTATATAGACTCACACCATTTTAAGTGTTGTATTAGATCTCTTAATTTGCAGTGACCTTCAGTTGTGCCAATGTGACTCTGACTACACAGGCAATACGAAGTTGAACACTTACGTGGGGGCCACCAGGCATTGGTGGAGCACCAGCAGGTCCTGAAGGCACTTGGTAAGGATTATTCAGAGTAGGATGGGGTCCTGGCGTGGGGTATGATCCTGCAGGGCCAGGATATGGTGCTGGTGGTCCCCAGGCTCCGGGTGGCACAGTGCCCCATGGGACAGGCGGTGCTCCTGACACTGGAGGAGGAACAGTGGGATATGGCCCTGGAGCTCGATACGGCATATTAGGATGCTGCGCCGCAATTCCTGGTGCCCAAGGTCCCGAAGAGATGGATCCCCATGGACCTAAAGTACCAGCTGCAGCTGGATCTGTGGGTGCACCATATGGCCTAGGTAGCTCTGGCATAGGCATATTTGGTGTAGCATATGGCCCTGTGGGGCCAGGGCCTGGCACAGCAGGGGCTGGATAAGGAACACCAGGTGGGGGACATGATGGTCCAGAAGGAGGAAAGGGTCCTGGGGGTGGTCCAGTCGGAGGCATGGAGGGATACATTCCGGTTGGTACTGGTCCAAAAGGCACAGTAGAGGGTGCTGCACTACTCGGTGGGAGTCCAGATGGCATTGCTGGTGGAGCACTCGGATTACTCCACGGGCTGGAGCCTGGCCAGCCTTGCGGAGAATGGCCAGCTTTTGTATTGGTCACAGCAGGTGGTTTGGCAGAGGACTGTTCAGGTAGCGCATCTGCCAACTGTAATGCAAAATAGGTACATCTTACCTCTAACCCAGGGGCCAGTCAAAGCAAACATGACGGCAATCCCACACAGACAATGCACACCACCCAAGGATTACAGCCTCTACTCTTCTGAGACCCTCTTAAAGAATTTGAGATGTTACCTTCAACATTAACTCTACAGTGCAAATTCTCCAAAACTCAACTGTTCGGTTTTTTTTGGATTTGTTTTTTTTGAGACAGGGTTTCTCTGTATAGCCTTGGCTGTCCTGGAACTCACTCTGTAGAACAAGCTTGCCTCGAACTCAGAAATCCGCCTGCCTCTGCCTCTCAGAGTGCGTGCGCCACCACCGCCCGGCTCAACTGTTCTAAGTACAGCAAATTCTAAGACTCTTCATTTCAGAACCGTAAAGAGAATGCTCTTTCAGAGGTCCTGAGTTTAATTCCTAGCAACCACAAGGTGATCCCACCATTTGTAATGGGATCGATGCCCTCTTCTGGTGTGTCTGAAGAGAGAGCTTCAGTGTACTCATAAAATAAAAATAAAAACAAAACAAAAACAGTTTTAGGGTTAAGTTCATCATTACATAAAGCTTTTTATATAAATACTTTAAAAATAAAATTTGTTCTTTTTGAGACAGGTTTCATGTAGCTCAGGCTGACCCTGAGCTTTAAAAGAACAAGTTATTTTTATTTATGTATGAGTGCATAGTGTTTGTTTTTTTGTTTTTGTTTTTGTTTTTTTTTTGTTTTTTTGCCAACTTGACACAAGCTGGATTCATCTGGGAAGAGTGAACTTCAATTAAGAAAACGCTTATACTAGACTGGCCTGCAGGTAAACCCTGGGTATTTTCTTGATTAGCGTGGGAGGTACCATGCCTGGAAAGGTAGCCCTCGGGAATATAACAAAGGAAGCTAACTACACTCCAAGAAGCAAGCCAGAGTTCCTCCAAGGCTTATGTTCTAGGCCCTGCCTCCAGCCTGGCCTTGAGTCCCTGCCCTGGCTGCACTCTATGATGGACTTCGAGCTGGAGGAGGAAACCAACCTTTCCCTCCCAAGTTGGTCACGCTCTTCATCTCGGCAACAGAAAGCAACTAGAACACTGTGCTGTCTTGAGTTCAGACACATCGCATGCATGCAGGAGCCAAGGGAGTCAGGTCTCCTGAACTGGAGTTCCGGGCGGCTGTGAGCCTCCGGATGTACAGTGGACCCAAACTCACTTTCCCTGCAAGAGCACAAAGTACCCTTGATAACCACGGAGCCATCTCTCTAGCCACAGCCTTAAATGTGTAATCCTGCTGCCTCTACCTCTCGCGTGCTGAGATTATAGGTGTGTACCACACCACTATGTTGGGCCAATAACTCTCAATAAATGTTGGGATTATAGTGTTACTGCCAGACCAAAGAGAAAAATAACAAAAAGTTTCATTAAAGACTTTATAACCAGCTGGGCAGTGGTGGCGCACACCTGTAATCCCAGCACTTGGGAGGCAGAGGCAGGTGGATTTCTGAGTTCGAGGCCAGCCTGGTCTACAGAGTGAGCTCCAGGACAGCCAGGGCTATACAGAGAAACCCTGTCTCGAGAAAACCAAATTCACCCCCACCCCACCCCACCCACCCCCCAAAAAAATAAAGAAAAAAAGACTTAACAGTTAAAACCACGTTTTCAAAAAAGTGTTTTCTCTATCAGGAGAGGGTCTCACTGCACAGTTCAGGTTCACCTGGAACTCACTCTTCCTACCCCAACCTGTATAGAGCTGATATCACAAGCATATACCACATTTCTTGCAAGGACTGTTAAAAAAAAAAAAACAAAAACAAAAAAAACACAAAACTTTAGCAAGATTCAACTTACCGAAAATTCATCTGACATTTTCCTAAAAAAAAAAAAAAAAAAGTCAAAATTAGTGTTTATATTTTCTTATACATTTAAGAAAGATTGCTTTTGGTGTATACATTTTACTTACATGGAATATTTCTCATTTCTTGATTCTAGTGATTGATTAAGATGGGGTTTCTCTGTGTAGTCCCGGCTGTCCTGAAACTCTTACACCAGGCTGGCCTTGAACTCACAAAGATTCCCCCTGCCTTTGCCTCCTGACTGCTAGAATGTTTTGTTTTATACAGGAAAAAATTCCTACTAAAATTAAGATAACCATACCAATTTTATTCTTCTCATGATTGTGTATTATCTACCAGTGGGCTCTCACTGCCCAGGATAATTTCAAACTCCTGAGTTCAAGCAATCCCATAGGGCTAATATCCTTGGTAGAAACTCCTTCAACCTTTCATACATACAACAGCTCAGCCAGACCCACAATGTACTGATTTCTCCTTCCTTTCTTCTTGGTGGGGAGGGGCACCAAGGTAGGGTGTATTTATTTCGCAACTTCCAGGTCATAGTTCATTACTGAGGGAAATCAGGCAGGAACCCAGTGTTTTAAACTAAAGCAGAGGCCATGAACAAATGCTGTCTAATGGCTTGCTCAGCTTTTAAAAAATTTTTATTTTTGATATTATAATCCCCCTCCTTCCTCCAAGCTCTCCCATATACCCATGCTTGCTTTTCAAACTCATGTCCTATTAAAATTGTTACATATTTGAGTGTATGTGTATGCATGTGTGTGTGTATATATTCCTAACTACAACCCGCTCAATATGTATAATGGTACTCGTTACTGCCTTTTGTGGCAACATAGGTTCTTTTAACATTGGCACAGCAAATGCACACTTATCAAATCTAATTATGCATAATCAGGAAAGAGCACCAGGAGTGGACTAGAGCCCAACATGCAAACTGACCTAAAGCCCACATGGCACAACCTATGCGTGACCTTCAAACTCTCCGTCTACCTCTGGATATTGCTAAATCTCGATAAACCCAGGCCCTGCCGATAGCCACTTCCTGTGACTATTCCGCCCTCACTGGATGGTGGAGCACTTGCATCACCTCACGGATCAACCACAGAACCAGCGACGAGTCTAGGCCTCGTTTGTGCTAGGCAAGTGCCCTAACCAATCTTTTTTTTTTTTTTTTTTGAGCACGGGATCTTGTGCATACCAAGATCACTATCCTTGAACCTGGTTTGCAGCAGAGGTCGTCCATGAATTTCTGGTCCTCCTGCCATGATGTCTGGTTTATGTGGCTTCCATCCCTCACCACCTTGAAGTGTGATCGACACTGGATAAAGATTCAGTGTTCACCTTAAGCTCTGGCCACTCTAGAAGACGGCCATTCCTTTTCCGTTACCTGATCCCTGCTGTCATTTTTTTAGTCTGCTTTTATTGGTCACTGACTTTGTAAGACCAGAGCAAGACAGCGCACGCGCACACACAAACACACAATAATTTAATAATTAGTAATAACACATCACTCCATCTATACCATTTGTCACATGGAAAGAACACTAGCTGTTTTATGAGACAAGAAGAGGTCCTCTTAACTCTCATAAATAGTATTTCTTTTTGGTATTAAAAATTTTAATCTTTTGTAGCTACTTGTGATCTCAATTTTGTGCTTATCAAAGATAACCAATTTAAGAGTATGCTTGTGGCTTAACATGTTTAGCATTCCTTAATTCTTCTAAGTAGTAATTAATAAATTAATTCCTCCTCAACGGAACATGTTACTTTTAAAACTCTTGCTGCTACTAACAGTATTAACTGAATGTTCACTGCAACACAGATGCTATTTCCACCCCAGCCTATGGCAGAAAATGAAGGTCAACTTGCTTAAGCAGAGCAGAGGAGAAAACCCAGGTACAGTCTGACGCCAGCTCAGCGGCCCGGCCGGGGTGTGATTATCCTTACAGGGATGGAGGACTCTCCCCTGTCCACTGCAGGAAGTACTCACACGGAACTAGGATCCCTTTGCATTTTAAACACAATTGTGCCAGCTACCTTGTTGTTTCTTCAAATATTCCTGAATTTCACGGTTACTTTTCCCAGGGTTTTGTTTTGGTAAATAAACAAAACACCTAGTGTTCTGATAGGAAATACCTATTAATCGATAAGTTTGGGGGAGAGCGGATCTCATCCAGAACAAGGTACAGGCATGTACCGACATGTGCTTTCCTTTTTAAATAGGGTGTCATTGTTCCCAGGCTGGACTGAACTTGGGCTCAAGAGTCCTGTCCTAAGGCTGGGCGGTGGTAGAGCACGCCTGAAATCCCAGCACTTGGGAGGCAGAGGCAGGCGGATTTCTGAGTTCCAGGCCAGCCAGGGCTACATAGAGAAACCCTGTCTCGAAAAACCAAAAAAAAAAAAAAAAAAAAAAGAGTCCTGTCCAAGCACTCTGATGGGTACCTGGGACCCCCACATCCACCTTGATGTACCTTTCTTTTCAAAGAGGTTTCTAGCTCCTTTTCATGTGGATCCAAATAGGTCCCTCGAGCCATTTCTCTAACTGGTAACTCCTATGTGAGCAGAATATAACTTCTGCAAGCTATGATATTACTGGCTTACTTTCTTCCCTGAAAAAGTTTTTCTCAGTTGATTCTACAGTTTGCAGGCAACGGTTTTATCATATTTTCCCAATACCAACAGATCCTTTTTCTTTTGCACCAGCTAGGTCTCAAGTAACAAAAGGTTAAACAGTAATGGTAGAACATGGATCTTGACGCTCTAATGCTCCTGAAAATGTTTCTGGTGTTTAAGCCTGATTATTGTTTTTAGTTTGAGGTTTTGAGACAAACACAAAACACACACACACACTTGGAACTCTTGCTTATGCTGTGTTAGTGTACGTGCCCAGAAGCTGGCTCTGTGATCGGACACTGTACTCATACGGATCCCTTAACTCTCGCAGTATAAATTGTCTGAGGTGAACTATTGCTTACCTCACTCATTCATTTCTTCTTTTCTCATATATTATATCCCAACTAGTTTCCCTTCCCTCCTCTCCATCTTCTCTTCCCCACATCCACTCCTCCCTTCCCTTTCAGAAAAGGGCGGGCCTCCTAGGAATTTACATGGCATAAAAAGTTACAATAAAGATTAGGCACATACGCTCATATCAGGTGGAACAAGCAATCGAGTAGGAGGAAAGGGTCCCCAAAGTGGGCCAAAAGTGTCAGCCAGCCCTGCTCCCACACAACAATAACACATATGCAGAGGACCTGGTTCAGACCCACACAGGCTCCTTGATTGTCTAGTCAGTCTGTGAGTCCCTATGACCCTGGTTAGTTGAGTCTGTGGGTCATGTTCTTTTGGTGTCTTTGACCCCTCTAGCTCCTACAATCCTTCCGCCTCTTCCTCAGGATTCCCCGAGCTCTGACTAATATCTGTGGTCCACCTCAATTATCACCTTCTAGGACCCACTGCCTCTTGAGCAGTGACAAGTGGGGCCCAGAAAAGGGACTTGTTTAATTCAGACTGTCCAAATGTTCAAGGAAGATAAAGAGGGTATTAGTCACAAGGAAGAGTGGCTAGTTCCTTGAATGAATATAAATTAGATGATGAAACCTTAAAATTGGGTAAAAGAGTCAAAAAAATGACAGCTTTTTTTCTGTCTAGGCACAAAACCTAAGGTAAAAACAGTGTCACCAATAGCTATGCTGGTGATGACCCTCAGATTCCCTAGTGGAGTCTCCTTTAGCTATCTATCTACCCTCCACGGCCAGAATGACCCTGAAGCATGGGGTCAATCCAGTCTTATGCGGACTTAGGAGAACCTTTGGAAATGCCAAGTTTACCACCCAGGCAAGTTAGGACACTGCAAGGAGACAGAATTCACCAATTCCTACCCAGCATTGTGTGCTATGCTTGGTATTTCTAATGCAATTTCAACAAGATAAAAATGCTTATCTGCACTAACCTATCTATTTAAAGAGGGGGAGATGGTACCGCACAGTCCCCACATATTATCTCTCAAGGCGACAAAAGAACTTTAGCTATTTGAATCTTGATTCAAAAAAGCATTTTTTTTTTTTTTTTAAATCCTGTGGATTCTTCACTGCCTTTAAGCCTACTCATTCTCCTTACTAAATGGTTTTCTACGGGTGTTATATAGCACAAGAATAAACCTTTGGAATGGATTCATTTATAATACAAGGACCATAAAATGTTAACTGCTTACCTTAACCTTCTTGTTCAATTAGTAAATCAGAGGAGGCCCTGATGTCAACAATTATATGGGTTTGATCCTTGCTATATGACATTACCCTTAACTATCAGTTTTTAAGAGCATTACAGAACTCTATAGATTGTCAAATTTCATTTAGCTATTACGATGGAAGGAGATAAAATCATTACCCAGCTGGTAAGCTAAGGGATTTTTCATACAAACTGAATTGTGATTTAAAAACTGTCCAACCTTCTCCTATTCCACAGGAAGATACTTACCTAAGGGTATAGAAAGGACCCATGGTCTAGATATTCAATCTATTAATACTTTTCTTCCTCAGCCCAACAGGTGGAAACGGCTGTTTTGATTCATCTATTATAGTTAATTCATAAACCCATATTGTTTCAGATCCTGCTTATGTTATAGGATTTTTTTCCATTAATAGAAACTGCTTTAATTTTGTCTTCAATTTGTTATGCTTCTATTACTACAAGAACCACATCTGGTTAAAACCCCGCACTCATTCTTTTTTTTTAAAAAAAGATTTATTTTATTTATTTATTCTATGTATATGAGTACACTGTATCTGTACAGATGGTTGAGAGCCAGCATGTGGTTTCTGGGAATTGAACTCAGGACCTCTGCTTGCTCTGGTCCTGCTCGCTCCAATCCCACTCGTTCCGGCCCAAAGATTTATTTATTATTATATGTAAATACACTGTAGCTGTCTTCAGACACTCCAGAAGAGGGCGTCAGATCTTGTTACGGATGGTTGTGAGCCACCATGTGGTTGCTGGGATTTGAACTCAAGACCTTTGGAAGAGCAGTCGGTGCTCTTAACTGCTGAGCCATCTCTCCAGCCCAAAATCCCACACTCATTCTTTGTCAACTATACTCACACATACTAACCTTGCTGGTTTTGTTGCAGAAGGAAATACGCAAGCTGATGCATTAATCCGCCCTAATTTTACTTTTCCAGAAGAAAACTGGGAAGGGTATACATCTGTCACTGCAGACGGACACACTGAAACACGAATGGATTTTTTCTTCAGCTCCTCCAACTCCAAGCATTAGGAACAATGGTGAGGGCAAGGAGACAGTGTAAGTCACCAGAAAGATAGCAAAGTCCAGCGAAAGGGCAAAGGGAGATGCCAACCAGATCATCAGAAGTCATGTCTGCCTACCTGGGGTCAAGCTATGGCCCCATACTCCAAGGGAGAAGTGACTTTACTAATGAATCCAAGTTTATACCTAGATCTTGGGGCCATAATAAACTCATTCAGTCATCCAAGGAAGGGACTGCATTTAATTTTTCCTTGGAATTAGAATCACTTCCTATTTGCATAACACAGAATAACATTTGTAAGCCTACTAAAGGCAGGTATGGGCTTATGTTCTACAAGATACCAGATTTAATCATGAGACTCTTTTCAAGCTATTCTCTAGATTTTTTTCTAATAAATATAATGTAGCCAATAGTGCTAGACATAGTTTGGATCCCTGATCTTAGTGGCAAAGTATTACTCATAATACTTTCACTGTTCTAAGGTTACTGTATTTATCATGTTGATTTATAGGACACTCATGCATCAAACGATAATTAGATTTATCTACAAAAACTCAAAAACAAAACCACTCTGGACGTCTTGTGTTAAAAAAAAAAAATCAAAAAGGGAATGATGCCAGAGCATGTGTAAAATGGAGCCCTTTGAGATTTCTGAGTTCTTATGAGAAAATTCTAAGAAACCAAGACGTGTGCCCAGTTTCTTCAAAAACACAGAGTTGTTCTTGGAATACATTTTTGTACTCCTCCCAGATATATTAGGTAGGAATGAGTTTACTTCAGATTATTCATTACAACCAACCACTGTTATTTGTTTATATGCCTCTATGGAAAAACATTTTTGCTGAGTACAAAAATGATTGTACACTTTACTCATGTGCCTCCTCTTAACCCTCAAGAGCATAAACTGTCTGGAGCTCTGAACAAAGTGCGTTATTACCCTTTAGTCACCTCAGTTATTGGTTCCATTCTTCCGGGTTCCACCCTCTATAGCAGTAAACAATACTGATGTTAGCTATCACCATGATGAGGCCTGGGCTAGGTTGAAGAATGTTATAATATATGACGAGGTGGATGGAGCTCTTGGTCAAGAGCACGTTTAATGTTGGTGAGATGGTGAACACCTATAATCGTCTGGAGGCATTGGTACTGAGGCAGGACTGAGAACTTGAGGCTACCCCGTATATTACACACTTAGGCTCAAACACAAACACACCCCTTCTTTTCTTTTTGCACAATTACAAGCTTTTAGTTCAAAAACACTTTCCCATTACTGTTTAAAATGTAAGATCTTATTCAAGAAGGAAGAAAAGCATATACTGATAATCACTTTCTCGGCTTCTCTAGCTTCCTTCCCTTTTTAGATAGGGTTTCATTGTTTTCAGAGTGAAAATCACTTATTTCTTTACATTAAAAATAGAAAACGTGGGCTGGAGCGATGGCTCAGTGGCTAAGAGTACTGACTGCTCTTCTGAAGGTCCTGAGTTCAAATCCCAGCAACCACATGGTGGCTCACAATCATCTGTAATGAAATCTGATGCCATCTTCTGGAGTTTCTGAAGACAGCTATAGTGTACTTACATATAATAAATAAACAATTTAAAAAAAAAATAGAAAACGTGCCTGGAGGTGGTGGCGCATGCCTGTAATCCCAGCACTCTAGGAGGCATAGGCAGGCGGATTTCTGAGTTCGAGGCCAGCCTGGTCTACAAAGTGAGTTCCAGAACTCACTTTGGGCTACACAGAGAAACCCTGTCTCGAAAAAAACCCAAAAACCAAACAAAAAACAACAAAAACAAAAACAAAAAACCCGTGTAAATTTCTTTTGCCAGTCACTGGAAGAGAAAAACACAACATGTCAGTAGATTTCATGGTCTTTAAGGAAATCATCCTCATTCAAAGTTTAAGAAAGCTAAAACTCTACTGAGTTATTAATGACACTCGGCAAGCAACATTTTGGAGGGGAAAGCCATCAAACTGACAGGAGACCAAAGAGACATGAACACCAACCCTTGGTGACAAAAGCGAGGTTAACAATCTTGTATTAAGCTGAGACTCTGTGATACCTCATCACCAGCTGAAGCTCAAGAATCTAAAGACAGACACACACACACACACACACACACAGACAGACAGACACAGAGACCACACAGATGAAAAATCAGGATGTTTGATTTTTGTATGGGTGAGATAGTGTTAATTGTGAGATTCACCAGAGAAAATCCAATCCCACCATTTTGGGCCAGATTTGAAGGAAGCTTTATTAGATGTCAAATACTGACAGAGACAGACTTTGTCAGGTGCATTCCCTGGAGCCTCAGCTGAGGGCCCAGAGACTCATGTTGTAGGGGCTTTTATGGACAAAACTCATTGGCCACCATACTTTCCCAAAAGGTTTATTATTTTCCAAGAACTACAACTCAGCATTCCAGGATGTTGCCTGGTCCATGGATGGATGAGGCTTACAGATTAATTTTGGGTATTCCATTAATATATATTATGTTGAAAGCAGATTCTGAATTAGAATTGTCAGCTTTTTGTACTGGGTAATTTATCAGATTATATTCCATTTTATAACTGGGTAACTAGAAAAGCTTGGAATGTTTTGAACTTCTAAAGTTCATAGCAGGAATTCTTACAACTTACTCCCATTTATTGGAACCCAAGCTTTAGAGTAATTACTGGGCTGATAGACATTCTTGAGAAGTGGGGTCTCTGCAGTCTGGAATAAAGACATGCTCCAGGATAAGACCAGTGTGTGTAGAACCAGAGGGAGAACAGTCTAAGGAAAAGCAGAAGCAATTCGGGTTGGCTGGAATACCAGAAAGCAACAGGAAGGTTTAGCAGAGGGTTTTGAACAAGAGTGCTAATACTTCATAGTATTTAATACTTTAAGAGTGCTTTATAGTTTATTTGACGGGGTCAACTTCAGTTTCTTCATGAAGTTAGAATGGGATACAGTGCTACATGGGAACTAAACAGGACTTGATCTGACCCAGTGACTACAACTGGAAAATGGCAGACAAGCAACAAATATCCAATTCTCTCTACTTGCCATTTTGTTATTATTATTATTAAATTTTTTTTTGAATCAGGGTTTCTCTATGTAGCGCTGGTTGACCTGGAACTCACTTTGTAGACCAGGCTGGCCTAGAATTCAGAGATCCGCCTGCCTCTGCCTCCCAAGTGCTGGGATTAAAGGTGTGCGCCACCACCGCCCGGCCATCTACTTGCCATTTTTTTTTTTTTGGGGGGGGGGGTTTCGAGACAGGGTTTCTCTGTGTAGTCCTGGCTGTCCTGGAACTCACTCTGTAGACTAGGCTGGCCTCGAACTCAGAAATCCGCTTGCCTCTGCCTCCCAAGTGCTGGGATTACAGGCGTGCGCCACCACGCCCGGCTCGCCATTTTAAAAAAATTTTTTTTTTTGGTTTTTCAAGACAGGGTTTCTCTGTATAGTCCTGGCTGTCCTGGAACTCACTCTGTAGACCAGGCTGGCCTCGAACTCTGAAATCCGCCTGCCTCGCCATTTTTTAAATTTTAAAAGGTTCACGTCCATGTGAGTTCCCAAGAAGGCTGGAAGTGCTGAAGTCCCTGGAGTTCTAGGCGGCTGGGAGCTGCGTCCTGCGAATGCCGGGATAGAACTCCAGTCCCGTTAAGAACAGTGCATGCTTTCAACCCGAGCCATCTCTCTCCACTCTCCCATCTTCTCCTCCTCACTTATACACACAGAACAAAAGCCACCACAGTAGACTGCCTGTTCTCTCAATCTCATACATGAGAGTAAATGGGTATTTTCCAGAGATTTGCTGAGGCTTATATAAATCTGTAAATAAATCTCTTAAGTCACTGCCTGGAACTGAGCAAAAACTCAACAAATGTTAGCTTTTAGAACTGATACAATATGGCCACAAGCCTTGTCTATTTTCACAGCAGAAAGCAATAAAAAAAAAATGCAATCTCCTAAGTACTGCACAAACTAATTTGGTGGCAAAAGCCCACCCAACAGTATTTATCCATTTCATTTTCCACCCATCCCCCGGCTACAGCCTGAAATATTTACAACTGCTGACTTTTTTCCTTCCCTAAAGTTTTGGGAATTGAATTTAGGACCTTGTGGCAAGCCAGGCCAGCGCTTAATCACTCAGCTACAGGCCCACCCTGTGCAAATATTAACAACTAATTAACAGTCCCCAAGCCTAGAGCTCCTCCATAGTTAACAGTCACAGAATCTAAAGATTGCTGAATTCCTAAGCTTACTGACCCCAATGCTCAACGTCAGTTAAGAGAATCAAGATGGCCCTGATTCTTTCTGTCATGAAAAAGAACATTCCAACTTCGACAACTGCATTAAAAAGTTTTTGAAGCAAATTGCTGTAGAGAGCGGCTCCTATATTCCACGAAAACTGCCCTTCTCCCCACCCAAGGAGCACCACTCACAAAGACTTTTGAAGGCGACTGCGCTTATGAGGGTTAGGCCTCACAACAGGCCTTTAACACATGGGGGAGGGGGCCACACGTGTGTATTTCTGTAGTGGGCTCTAGCAAATCCACGGTAGGGTCTGGTTTTGATACTTCAACTTTAGGATTAGTGAAAACATTACTTTCGATTTTCAAGGTAGGGAGGAAAAAAAATGGTTCAAGCGTTTTAGCTGATCGCAAATCCTTCAAAAGGAGAACGTCACTCAGCTCATGGCACCGTCTATCCCTGGTAGTCATTTAACGAATGGGTAATTTCCAACAGCGAGAACCATGTCACACAGGCGCCAGACCCTCCTGTAAGGATTCGGGTACCTCCACTGCCGCTTTTATTAGAAATTAGTGGCTGGGATACCGGTGGAGGGGCATGGGGCGAGGGGTGCCCATCAAGCTGTCCTTTAGGGTTAAGGGAACAAAGGGAATCCGGGATCAACCGGAGCGAACCAGCCCCCGGCCGGTCACGCCGGCAGGATGTGGGGGAGGGTCGCCCGCTCCCGCCCTACCCCCACACTCAAGTCTGGCAGACATGGGCGCCCAGGAACCCGACGGGCGCGACATTAGATCCCTCGGTTGCATGGTTCCCGGTGGACCCTCCCCATCGAAAGCTCTAGAGCCGCCAGGCCCCCCGGGGACTCCGCGTCTTCGCGTCGTCTCCCGCCGGCCTCGCGCCCCGCCGCAGGCGCCCGGGCGGACTCACCCGGCAGGATCCGCGTCCTAGGCGCAGCACAGGGGCGGCGGTGAGTCCAGAGAGACTGGCAATGGAGAACCGCTGAAGGCCTGATGGACCGAGGCGGCAACAACACGGCTCCTCCTGGCACCGGAAAAGGAAGCGGGGAGGCCGGCCCTGCCGCCCGTTATTTCCGCCCGCCCCGCCCAGCTGCACTGCGCCTCCCTCTGGCTGCCCAGAGACTGCAGGCGGGACCGCGTGGCTCCTGGAGCCTGGGCTGTTCCCCAGGGTGGAGCGCGGGACTGTTTTAAAAGACAGGAAGGAAAGCCCTTGGCCGGTGATGCTCACTGTAACCCAGGAGCTGGAAGCGGATTTTGGATTCTCTGGGTTTCTGCAGACAGGCTCCAAGCTGTCAGTAGTCCAGCTAAAATTGAGGGTAAAGAGATGAGGGAAAAGGGAAGTCTTTCTAAAGGTCTTGGGAATGAAAACTTTTTTAAAGCATCTGTCTGCAGAGACTGAGTATAATTAGAATTTCGGTGCTGTGGAAAGATTGGAATGTTGCAGGTCCAGAGGCAAATTACCTTATTCTTGGGCCACTGCTAGCCGTCCAGAACCTCAGTGTCAAAACTAACATCTTGTGGCAATAAGATTAAAAACCTTTTAGAATCTATTAACAGGCAACTAGCTTCTGCCAATCCAAAAGCTAAGAATGTCATACATAAGATAATGTCTTAGGTTCATAGAAAAGCTACCTCTATCTTGATGTACCTATCCAATGTATCCCACAGTGTGTTTTAAACTTTGCCTTGATTTACGACATTCTCTGTTCTGTAAAACTAAACATCTCGTGAAACTGGTTCCATGTTGGGACATGGAATTTGAGGTAACCTAAATTTGTGTTCTGGGGCCATCGTCATTCAAAATGGCTCCAGAATAAGCTCTTATTCTCTTTAAGTTTAAATTGAGAATAATGGTTCTTTTTTGTTTGTTTGTTTTTGGTTGTTTTTTTTTGGCTTTTTCAAGACAGGGTTTCTCTGCGTATCCCTGGCTGTCCTGAAACCCTCCCCCCCCCAATACAGTTATGAAGTAGCCATGAACTAATTTTCTGATTGGGGGTCACCACACATGAGGAATGGTATTAAAGGGTCACAGTATTAGGAAGGTTGAGAAACCAATGCTTTAAGATGAGAGTTGTTGGCTTTTGAGACTGGCTTCTGTTTCTGGGAGACTCAAAACTGACACACCAGAAAACAAAATCTAAATATATATACACACATATATGTGTATATATATGTATGTGTATATTTTCCCTTTCCAGACTTTTGATTTGATATTTCGATGTATGTAGGTTCCAAAGAAACCTGGGACAAGTGCCTGTGGTTTCACTAGCACTTCTGGCCCTGCCCGCTACAATAAACCTGTCTGACCTCTGACCTCCATGATTTCATTTTCGTTTTCTTCTTTTTTTTTAATTTTCGAGACAGGGTTTCTCTGTGTAGCCCTGGCTGTCCTGGAACTCACTTTGTAGACCAGGCTGACCTCGAACTCAGAAATCCACCTGCCTCTGCCTCCCAAGTGCTGGGATTACAGGCGTGCGCCACCACCGCCCGGCTCATGATTTCATTTTCAGTGAGCGCTCTCCTATCTGGCCTGCTCTTGTCTTCTGCTCTCTTTATCTCCACCTCTGCCTCTTCCACCCCCCCCCCCCCCATGGCCCTGTTCAGTCTGGACCTTTCCAGATGAGGCTGGCTGTTCTCTCCCTCGTATCCACAATAAAACCTCACTCCTCAACCATCCCAAAAGTGGTCACGGTCACGTCCTTACTTTCATTCAAAGGTAGGAAAGCTTAAAAAAAAAAAAAAAAAAAAAATCAACCAAAAAAAAAAAAATCAACCAAACAAACAAAAAACTCACTGGCTTGAATCGTGGCTCAGCAGGTTAAAGTGCTTGCTGTACAAGTTTGACAATCAGAGTTTGACCCTTGGAATGAAAGTAAAGGATAAGTAACTCCACAAATTGCCCTTTGACCTCACACCTGCTAATCCCCCCATCCTTCCCCAGCTCCCAACCCCCAATACTGAAACCAAAGGCTGGGGCCAAGGTTTTGGATTACCAGGTAAAGGTCCTTGCAAAAAAATCCTGACCACTTTGATCACGTAAACCCGTGTGTGCAAACCTAGGGAGGCACTGTGGTAACTCCAGCATGCCTGCAGTTGGAGGCTGAGAGGCTAAGCCTCAAAGCCAAGCCACATGAGAATGAGCCCTCAAAAAGTTGTCCTTTGCCGGGTGGTGGTGGCGCACGCCTTTAATCCCAGCACTTGGGAGGCAGAGGCAGGTGGATTTCTGAGTTCAAGCCTGTTCCAGGACAGCCAGGGCTACACAGAGAAACCCTGACTAAAAAAAAAAAAAAAAAAAAAAAAAAAAAAGTTGTCCTTTGACTTTTGCAAGCATATGATGGTATGTTCCTGAATTTAACACATGCACACAAATCTTTAAAAATGACAAAGCTTTTGGATTTCATACATTAAGATTGAATTAAGTGAAAATTTATTCAGATCAAAAATTTTAAACCCACAGAAATATTTGTCAAGATTAGAAAGTGAAAAGAAACAGTATGGGTTACACACCATGATTGACAACATAGCTTTGTGAAATCATTAAACTCTGATATCCAAGTGTTATAGTTCATACTTGGCTCATACAAATTTATCCAATTCTAGCAAAGCCAGCACAATTTAAATAAACTTTGAGTTTTACACCATGACTCTTAAGTCTGATAGCGTAGATTTATAACCATGGCAAAAATGATCTTTATTTCCTGCAAATGTAATCAACTTTCCAAATAAGGCAAACATCAGTTTACAGATTTTATGAAAGGCAGGCAGAAACTCCAATTATCTAATTGTAGGGTTTAAACCACAAATCCAAATTGTTCTATTATCTCCATTATCAGAGCAAGTCCAGAAAGCTTATTACAGACAAGTGAATGTGATTTTGTATGCCCCATAAAGGTGCTATTTTAAAAATGTGTCATTCTCAACTAGTACTGAACAAGCTACTCAGTAATTATTTTCAACTATGATCCAAAGGACACCTTTTACTGAATGAGCATTCAGGAGACCAAGGGACAGTAGCATTACCTACATTTCACAGGAAATGAAGACAAAGGAGGATTTAGGATTAAGCAATCTGTTCAAAATTACAAATTAGACACACTAACTTGAAGTTAGTTTTGTCCTAAAGCCTGTTCCACTGGATAGCCTTTACATTTGTCTTCTTTCTTCTTCTTCTTCTCCTCCTCTTATTTTCTCAAGACAGGCCTGGAACTCAGAGAGATCCTCCTGCTTCTGCCACCCAAGTGATGGGACTAGAGGCCTGTGCTACCACACCCAGCTAAATAGGCTATCTTAACATTGTTTTGCCTCCAGGATTGTCTTATAAAAAAGTATGGGCTCTGTGAAATTTGCTCTGCCAAAATAAAAATATAGTTGCCTACTGGATTGAGATTATAGTTAAAATGACAAATACTTTTAACGAAAAGAGAGAGTAAGAGATCTACTTCAAAGCATCAGTTTCACAGGAAAGAAGTACTCTATTACATGGATCTATAAAATGACCCAAACTTCAGAGATTGAAAGTTGATAATTTGATTTATCTTAATGGCTTTAGCTCATGAATAAGTGATAAATGCTTATGTGTTTTTCTTATAAAAAGATGAGTCTTATTTACACATTTGTTCTATGTTTTAAAGGATTCCTAATTACTGACATTCTTAATCTTATTTATAGTAAGTCAAAAAAACCTTAAGCAAAAGCCATTCTTTGACCAGAGTTCGCCATTAGCTGAATGTCAGCAAAGAATACAGGTTGCTTACCAAATCAATAAACCTAGCCACAGGCTGACTAAAAGCTTCCTTTAATGTTCCTACCAGATCCCCTTTAAATTAACATATCCCCTCCATTAATTATTTAGGCCACTGACACGGTTATATATCAGAAAAATCACATCCAACTCTTCATAGAAAAAGAAACTTTTAAAAAGAATCCATTCGGCATATTTCAGTAATCATAGCATGACTCAAGATGTAGGTCTAACAAAGAACAGAAGGGTCTGTCCTAAAAAATCCTCAAGAGAAATGGAAAAGTCAAGTTCATTTCCTGGTTGTGCTGGATGACTCCCAGAGCAGCTGGCGCCTGGTCCAGAGAGCTATTAGCGATAAAGTGGTTCCCTTTCGCTGTCAAGGCTTTTTCCCTGAGGTAATGCCTAAATTCTTAATTTTAATATTTTATCGTGTTTCTTTTAGTTCCATCCTCTCTCACAAACTCTACACGTTTCCACCATACCAACTGCTTTCCTTTCAGTTGCTTTTCTTTCTTCCTTCTTTTGTTTTTGTTTTGAGACAGGGTTTGGTTGGCCTGAAACTCACTCACTACTATGTAGACTAGGTTGGCATTCAACTCTGAGAGACTCGTCTGCTTCTGTCTCCCCAGTGCTGAGAGTAAAGTTGTGGGCATCAAGCCTTGCACCAGACAAATTTTCAACTTGAATTAATATTATTCAAATGTTCCAAAATTCAACTTAAGAGTTTTAACATTTTCATTTAATTTAGATTTCCTTGCATACTTCTTAAAATTTATGCTAATTTAGCACAAATTAGTTGCATTTTAGCTATTTAGCTCAGTAAATATATTTTAAACTTTTTATGAGTTAGGTTTTGAATATTGATGTTCGTCACAAGAACACAGTGAATGTGGATTTCTCTAAATTCCAATCCCTAATTTTTTGTCACTCTCTTCTCTCTCCTTCACAATAAATAATTCTCTCCCCAAGTCTTTATATATCTCTCCTTTCCAAACTTCTTCTTCTTATAGCAAGTACCAAAGGAAGGGCACAGAGCATCCCAGAGTATACAGGTCTCTCTCTCGTCCTCATTTAACACACATGCCAAAGCTACACGTATGGCAGTATTTTGAAAATATTAACAGTTGTTAATACCTTAAAATTGAAAAGAATAAAAAAGCCAGAGAAAATATATCATAAGCAATCAGTCTGAAGTATATTAAAAGCTACTGATTTACTTTCATATAAATACTAGTTTTACCACTATAAAAGACATATTTCACTTTTCTTTATAAAACTACCTTTTAACAGAATATTCATAAGCTAGTCATCCCTTAGATAGTTTTGTACTGATAAAAAGTTACTTTTAAAAGAAAAATGTTAAAAATAATTGTTTCACAGAAACAGAAGGTTTTATCAAATTCTGATATAGAGCTGTAATTATGAGTAGAGTCTTACCACACTATAAATTTTCTTTCACCAAAGATGGATACTTAGGCAATGTTATACTGGCTCATAAGATGAGCATCTCCGGAACTACAAAAGTGCCACAACTAAGTGAGGTAGTTGGGACTGTTTACTGTCAGGGAAGGCCAGCATCATCTTTAGACACTTGGTTACCCTGGCACTGGTGTTCACAGCCTGAGCCCCATTACAACTCTCAGAGGTACATCTTGAGTGGCTACCTCTCACAGGGATCATACCATCTTTAGACCACTGAGAAAAAAAAATCTAGAAGAGAATGGTAAAAGATTTGTCCCATTTAACTTTGTTAATTGTTGAAAAATTTAAAGCTATTAGTTCTTTTTGGGGTGGGGTCAGGGATATTGATAGGGTCTCACTCTTTAGCCTAGGATATTCCAGAACTCATGGCGGGCCTTCTGCCTCAGGCTCCCAGGTTTTGGGAATACAAACATGAACTGCTCTAATCAGTAAAAGCTATTGCTGAAGACTGTTTTTACATTAACAGGTCCTCAAGACTGGGGAAGGCTACTTTAACATATATACAACAAGAATAAAGATTTTTTTGGAGACAAATTCTCAGCATCTAGCTCTGACTGGCTTAAACTTGCAGCAATCCTCACCCCCCTGGCTCTCAGGTGCTAGGATTAGAGGCATGCATCACCGTGCCAACAAGAAACATTTGTTCTAACTCAGAAATGTAGGAGTTAATGTTTAGTCAGGTTGAAACAAATTTTCTAGTACAGCTTAACTAACATCAAGAAATATATTATAAAAGGAAGGAAGGAAGGAAGGAAGGAAGGAAGGAAGGAAGGAAGGAAGGAAGGAAGGAAGGGAGACCGAGGGAGGGAGGGAATTACTAGCCATGCATGGTATTAGACACGGTGTCAGATGCCTTCAGTACAGCCCTTGGGAGGCAAAGGCAGTAGTATTTCTCTGAGTTTGATGACAGCCTGATTTACTCAGCAAGCTATAGGAGAGTCAGGATTACAGAGACCCTGTTTAAAAAAATAAAAACAAAAAACAAAATCCAACCAACAAAAACAATCAAACCAAACCAAGCCAAGCATACAGCAACAACAAAAACAAAGAAAAAGAGAAAGGAAGGAAGGAAGGGAGGGAGTGAGGGGAGGGATGGAGGAAGGGAAGAAGTCTATCTATCCATTACTAGCTGCTCATGGTAGGTCAAACCGGTAATCCCAAAAAGCAGGCTGAAGAAGCTCAAATTTGAGGTCAGCCTAGGCTACAGGAGAGACACTGTCACACACAGAAAAAGATAAGGAAAATAATTAGTACAATATTTAAAAGAGGCAGATAGCTCAGCACAGTGAAAACTGGGCACTCGGTCAAGGTCAGTCACTGAAGAGAGAAACAGGACACCCCTCCACTGTCTGGTTACGCTAGGCCCGTGACGTCATGTCAGGGAGCTAGTGCCATGCCACATATATGTTAGTTCTGAAGACAGAAATGATTATTTAGGATGTAAAATAATTGCATCTTTATTTAAGTTCAATTTAAAATAATGAGAAACTCGTCATTTTTGTTACTGGTGGATACAGGAGCTGTTTAGAAACTATGTATTTTCCCCTGGGAACCAGAGTTCCTAAAACAGAGCTAAGTAGATGCAACAGTCCATAAAATAACAGAGAAATCTCAGGTCGGCTTAGCAACTCCACGCTCCTAATACTGCTATTCTGCTTCGTAAAGCTTCCAGTAAGGAAGGAACCCAAGCTCCACTCACCTCTGGCTGAGGGGATGCTGTATTTGGATTACCTGAAAATCCCGCCAAGCTGCAGAACAGATACTCCTCTAGGACGTGACACCTTCATTGGCTAGAATAACTAACTAACTTGTTTATGTTAATATTTAAAATGAAAATACACTAAGATTCACTTTAAATAATTTTGTTGTTTAACATTCCTACTGGCAAATTACAAAAGTCAAGTACATTATAATGAATTGATTATAATACTCTTTACTGAAGATCTTCAAAATGAAAAGAGAATAGGAAACTATTCTGTCATACAAGAATACTGATAGGATAGATTAGCAAAATATTTCACATATAGGAAAGAGCAAAGACTATTTAGAAAATACAGAATATTCAAATGTATACACGATACCTTTAAATTGTAAATATGCCTGGACCATGTGTAAATTAAGGGAAAAAGTATACAATTTATATGATTAAAAACAAAAACTAAATACCTGCTTAAAAATATATAATAAGTGTATCATAAAAAAAATAGATCTGGAATTAAAACTTAGGGCACAGTTTTATTTTGGATTCAACTGCCTTTGTACAAAAATTCAAAGAGGCATAAGAAAAATAAAATATTAAATGAAAATATGTATGCAGGTCGACATTCTAACTTCTCCACATCACTGCTGCTCCGGTACATCAATCCTGAGTAACCTAACTTTTGATTTATAATGGTATTCCTTCAGATACAATTTCATAGGAGAAGGAATTGGAAGGGCATCGATGCCATCGTAAGTTGTACAATTACAAATAACTGTTCTGCAAATATGCTGCAAGGAAAAGGGGAAAGTCCGGATTAGTGGAGTAGATAAAAGTGGCTCAAAGAACATACAGGCGCTTGGGTCCTTATAATGTTCTAGGAGCCCAGTAATATCCGGAGAATGGAAGACACAAGGATCATGGGCATCAAAGCTAAAGTTATGATTCCACTGTTCAATTCTAGCATGAAGAGAACGACTATAGCGTCGAAAACTAACGGAGAATAAATAATCTTCCTGTGCTGAATCTCGAAGTAAAAAGGTGCCCTCTGGCTTGCCTTCTAGCAGAGCCTCGGCTGCGTATTTATCCATCACACCCCAGTAGCACGGATTGTTGCTGATCTGAAGAAGGTCTGGAACGAGGCAGTGGACATAATCAATCTGGGTGTGGAACTTAGGAGGTGCCTCCAACTGCAGGATTTCGTCATCCATTTCCCACCTGGGCTTGTTCCTTTTTCTGGAGCTTGTGCACAGTGCTATAATTTCATCCTCTGAATCCATATCACTGTCTTCTATGCTGTTGTTTGTGACCAAGTTCATCACAGAACCAGTTATGTGACCACCTGTACACGAAGCACTGTTGTTAGTTATGACACACGGCTGGACACTGGTATGTGAGAAACAGGGTAAGTCGTCTTCTGTGTTTCTTCGTTTCAGCTGAGCATCTCTCAAGTTACTCTCAGATAGGTCTGCGCTCACCCATTCATCTGAATTGGGACTTAGAGGAACAGTGTGTCGTTTAATAAAATGCCACCTAAAGGCTAAATCTGATCGAGGTGGGAAAGGGCACTTATCTAACATGAGCTCACTGATATGGATCTTTCTTTTAGATGGCAGCCCCGGAGAGTGCCGACCGCTACAATTCTTTATTGGAAAACACTGCCCCACAGCATCCTGCAGCTTCTGTTTGAGGGATCGACCTAAAAATCTATGCCCACAGGAATGATCTAAGTCCAACTCAATGGACGAGCAGCTAAGCTTCCTTTCCTGGCTCCTTAGAGGGATTTCAGCGTTCTCAACAGTACCTACAGCTTCAGATTCAGAGCAACTCTCACTCTTTTTGGACCAAGACAACTTCTTTCCACTCCACACATAACCATCCTTCCTGTCAGCACTTCGACTCCGACTTGTTTTAGGCCGCACATCTACATTTTTACTATTGTTTTCAGCCATTTTAAACGAATTCTTTACGATTTCCAGTGTTATAAATACTGTGTTTTCAGCTTTTCTAAGATGAAGTTTCTTCTGGGCACTTTCTGGACGAATCTAAGAAAAAGTAAAAAGGAAATCGTTAGCAACCTGTTCACCTATGCTTGACTGTACATTATGCCTTACTTGGACCCAAGATGAAAAGCCTGATTGGTACATGACAGGGTACTGGCCATGCTGTAAGGCAGCCCCAGGTGTCTTGTTCCCACTTTAATGTACTGCTCTACCATATTGGGATAAAACAGTCTAGCACCATGGAGGCAGAATAATGGATTCATTTGTCACGGCTAATTCTCAGTCTATGTCCTCTCTCAGCCATAATACAAGCTTGGGTAAAACTAATCCTAATTTTGCAGTATACCTTATGCCTATTTCTCCTTCCCTTATTTTTCTCTTATTGGTTTTCTGAGACAGCGTCTTGCAATGTAGTCTTGACCAACCTGGAAATCTCTATGTGGCCCAGGCTGGCCTTAAACTTGCAACATTTCTCCTGACCCCAACTGTCTGCTAGAATTGCAGCATGTGCCATTTTATGCGACTTTCACTTTATTTTTCTTATTTCACAACAGGCCAGTGAATTTTTTTTTTCTTTCCCGAGACAGGGTTTCTCTGTGTAGTCCTGGCTGTCCTGGAACTCACTCTGTAGACCAGGCTGGCCTCGAACTCAGAAATCCACCTGCCTCTGCCTCCCAAGTGCTGGGATTACAGGCGTGCTCTACCACGCTGGCCAGTGAATTCTTTATAAGAAGAAATAGTTATAAGTCTATGAGCTAGTGGTTGAGAACTAATACCTTGTATTGTTTCTTCTCTTGTTTCTATTTCACTGATTTAAACAGTTTTCTTTTAAATCTACTTATTTATTATATGTAAGTACATTGTAGCTGTCTTCAGACACTCCAGAAGAGAGGGCATCAAATCTCCTTACAGATGGTTGTGAGCCACCTTGTGGTTGCTGGGATTTGAACTCAGGACTTTAGGAAGATCAGTCAGTGGTCTTAACCGCTGAGCCATCTCTCCAGCCCAAGAATAGTTTTTTGGGTTTTTGTTTGTTTGTTTGTTTTGGTTTTTTGAGACAGGGTTTCTCTGTGTATCCCTGGCTGTCCTGTAACTCATTCTGTAGACCAGGCTGGCCTTGAACTCAAAAATCAGCCTGCCTCTGTCTCCCAAATGCTGGGATTAAAGGCGTGCACCACCACTGCTCTGCCCAAGAACAGTTGTAAAGTTTTTAGTATTTATTAAGTAAATAATTACCACAGAGCAATAGGAATGCCAAGTAAATATTCTTAAATGATTTTTGCCAATTAATTTCAATAAGCGGTTATATCATTATCATTCTATATAGGTTTTAAAAGTATTTTACTTACATAATACTCTTATTCTTTTTTTTATAAAGATCTTATTATTATATGTAAGTACACTGTAGCTGTCTTCAGACACACCAGAAGAGGGCGTCTGATCTTATTACAGATGGTTGTGAGCCATCATGTGGTTGCTGGGATTTGAACTCAGGACCTTCGGAAGAGCAGATCAGTGCCCTTAACCACTGAGCCATCTCTCCAGCCCCTCTTACATTCTTGATCACTTGAAAATAAGCAGGTAAGTTTCTACAAGGCATTCCTTGGCTACACATACTAGAATTTATAATGAATTCACATAACTATTTCTAAAAGTTTTTCAGTCATTTTCAATTCTATTTATGTGCCAGTGTGTTTATGTGTACCATGTGCATGCAGGTGCCCGAGTAGGTTAGAGGTATTGGGTCCCCTGGAACTGTAGCTGTAGGCGGCTGTGAGCCTCCCGGTGTGTGTGTGTGTGCCAGAAACCAAACCCAGGTCCTCTGCAAGAGCAGTAAATCTCTCAACTTCCCAGCCTCCCTTTATTTTTAAGTGAAACCAAAGTTAAACTAGGAATTGAGAGTCACAGTCCTATAATTCCAAATATTTTGTATATGAAAGCTGAATTTTGTATCTAAGAAAACTCAGTCACTTGATATGCTAATTATGATTGTTTCTTAATTTTAGAACATTAAAAATCTCAAAAGCCAAGTAATGTGGTTAAAGACTAATACATTTTCAAAGTAGTATATTTTAAAATAAGATCCTATTTTACCTAACTTTTCAGGCAACACCATCACTTAGTACTGCCATTAGACTCAGCAGTATTTTTCCCCTCAGAACAGAGGGACGTGAGTTTCCACAGTCAAAGAACCTGCTAAACAGTACATCATTCTAAAAGCCTAGAATTCTAGAAATAAAGAAGACGGCTTGAGGATCCGTAACCTATATTCTCAAATACTTTTCAAGTGTGGCATGTTGTCACCAGTGGAAGATCCCACATCTGACCACATAGTCGGCTGCAGGCAAAACATGGGCACATTAAAAATGCTGTGTGAGCCGGGCGTGGTGGCGCACGCCTGTAATCCCAGCACTTGGGAGGCAGAGGCAGGCGGATTTCTGAGTTCGAGGCCAGCCTGGTCTACAGAGTGAGTTCCAGGTCAGCCAGGGCTACACAGAGAAACCCTATCTCGAAAAATCCAAAAACAAAACCAAAAAACAACAAAAATGCTGTGTGAAATTACTACCACACCTAGCTCTGAATTCTTAAAAACATAAAAATTCAATCATACCGTTCTCAATAACATGGTTCCTGTGGTGGTTTGAATAAGGACGCCCCCATGAGCTCATTTATTTGAATGCTAAGTCAGTAGAGAGTGGCATTATTTAAAAAAAAAAACGATTAGGAGGTGTCTCAGTCAGGGTCTCTATTCCTGCACAAACATCATGGCCAACATGCAAGTTGGGGAGGAAAGGGTTTATTCAGCTTACACTTCCACATTGCTGTTGATCACCAAAGGAAGTCAGGACTGGAACTCAAGCAGGTCAGGAAGCAGGAGCTGATGCAGAGGCCATGGAGGGATGTTTCTTATTGGCTTGCTTCCCCTGGCTTGCTCAGCTTGCTTTATAGAACTCAAGACTACCAGCCCAGAGATAGCACCACCCACAAGGGGCCTTTCCCACCCTTGATCACTAATTGAGAAAATGCCTTACAGCTGGATCTCATGAAGGCATTGCCTCAAGGGAGGCTCCTTTCTCTGTGATAACTCCAGCTTGTGTCAAGTTGACACACAAAACCAGCCAGTCCAGGCAGTGTGGTCTCGCTGGAGGAAGTGTGTCACTGGAGGTGGGCTTTGAGGGTTCAAAAGTCCAAGCCAGGCCCCAGTGGACTTCCTCTCTTCCTGCCAATGGATCCAGATGTAGAACTCTCAGCTGTTCTCCAGCATCACGTCTGCCTGCATGCTGCCACATTCTCTACCATGATGATAATGAACTAAACCTATGAAACTGTAAGCCAGAGCCAATTAAAAGCTTTCCTTTATAACAGTTGCTATGGTCATGGTGTCTTTTCACAGCAATAGAGCACTGACTAACAAAGCTCCAAATAGCCATTCATTCATTTTTTTCCAAGTTTCTTCTACTGTTCTGATCATTACTTCTTACAAGGCTGCTGGTTAGAACCCAAGGCTTCATGCATGTTGGATAAGTGCTCTACCGTAAGCAAATTCTTGGAATTTAAACCAAATTTTGTATAGAGGAATAAGAGATATATAGAATGATTGGGAGATTTTGTCACCAATTTTGTGCAGTAAAAAAAAAAAAAAATCACAGCAGGACTCGGAGAGATGTTAACAAACTGGAGATAGTTAACAGTAGTAGAGAAACTCCCCTGCCTCTTTTTCTTTTTTAAAGAAAAGAATCATTTGGGAGAGGCTGCTTTGGATCCTGATTCAATATTAATGTTTTATGAAGGGAGCCATGTTATACACAGCCTTGGGAATCAACAATGACATTTAAAAAGAAAGCCATTATTTCTTAATGAGCAAGAGGCAAATGTTTAAAAAAGCAAGTTTACGTAAGCGCCATTTCAAGAAAGCAATTTTCCACATTCAACTGGCATGACAGTGATGAGAAAAAACAGTGTCCACCTGCTAATTTCACTAACAAAAGATGTAACTAATATTTTTATTGAGTAAGGCTAGGAAGGTAATTTTAGTTCAAGAGTTTTACAGAAAATAAAAGTTAATGATGAAAGGGTTAAATATATGGAAACTAATTTGTATTTTCTATATTGGGGAATGACAGAGAATGTTTTATGTGTTATATAAATTATTCATTGAACTACTTATGCCTACAATGCTGATACACACTTAAGACTAGAATTCTAATTTCCAGTACTAACTTAAAATAAATTTGATGCTCTAAAGAGTAATTCAACATAATAAATAATTCATAAATACATTATTATTGCGATAGCAATTCAGTCTAGTGACCTTTCCAAAAAAGGTGTGACTCCATGTATACCTGCAACCACCTGCCCCAAACTTCACCAAAACATTCAGATTATAACTTGATATTTAAGTTAAATGACATTTGGGCTTCACTAATGGAATATGCTGGATAGCAGACTATAGAGGAATTCCTTGAAATATTACATCAGAAAAACCCAAACAGGTTGTACATGAAAAAAAAAATTGAGATTAAAAAAAGCTTTTCATTCTCTAGTTTTTTTCCCTAGTAAATTATTTTTTTAATTTCTAGCAAAAAATACGTTAAATTTCTACTAAGCACTAAGTATATCCTTTAAAGAGTTAGCTAGGGCTTACAAGGATGAACTGGATGATAATTCAAAAAAAAAAAAAAAAAACACCAAGAAACAAAATCCCAAAGAAACAAAAAGGAAAACCACAAACACAACATTAAACCCAGTCCTCCTCTTTGCCCTTCCGTTTCCTCCACTCTTTTCCAAGCAGAGCTTGGACTGATTCCACAATAGCTCTAAAATCCTGTGTAGGAGAAAGTCTCAGTGCTTTATCATACTGCATGGGGACAACTGTTAACAGTAATGTATAGTTAAAAGTATGCTAAGATAAACTTTAATTTTCTTACTATAAAAAAGCTATGTTAAGTTTAGAATAAATCATTATGTATATGTCCACCAAAATTACATTGTATCCAATAAATATATAAAATTAGTATTTGTCAAAATAAAATAATTTGACACAAATACTTATTTTGGAAAAAAGGGTGGTGGTGTCTTTGTTAAACAAGTTTGAGAAAGTCTTCTGAAAGACCACCTGTACATTAATGAAGCTTTTCAGTGTCCATTAAGTAAAGAAATCTGCTTAAGGCACAGATTCCTGTATTTACCAAAAATACCTTTTATAGAACAGAATTTGGAAAACATTAAAATGTATGTAAATTCCATGAACTTATGAACTGAAGATAAAATCATTTATCAACTGAAGTCACCTACTCTAGAATAAAGGTCAACTAGAACAGTAATGACTGGATGGATGTATATGTGCTCTAGGTAAGCCCAGGGAATAAGTGGTTCAGACCTGGGATTCTACCTGGGTTTGTATTACACACACCCATCTTCTGATAATGCACTTAGCAGCCTAGCCCTTTCTGCAGGTGCTATGAGCATACCCTTCTCTGAACAATGATGCATCAAGCAACCCGCTAGCAACACAGAACTCCAACCCGAATCAACCCATACCTACACCCTTTCCAATCAGCAATCAGTGATGCAGGTTTCTCTTCCCATAATGAACAAGGAACAGTTTCTATTCAGATGTATTTACAGTACATCCTGGTTCTGATCCAGTGTAAACTGACTTTAGCTACAACTGTAATAAAGCAAAACTGTGTCAAGTTAATTTTTGGAGAATCTCCTATTTACTCTCTTGTGTCTATGCATACTTGGGTGTGCATATTATTAAAATCAGATGCATTATGGAAAGAAGCAACAGTAGAAAAATGACTTATGAACTAATCTATCAATCAAAACAGGAAATCACGCCACCATAGCCCTTATGACAAGTTCTTTCTGCTGAGCCCATTGAAGGAAGCCCTAAACGGCGATTGGGCTGTTGAGTGCCTTGGCTCATGAGACCCTTGCTCTCTACAGTACATTAGGAGCTTTTCTACTGCTTTGTTTAAACTGTTTCCTTGCTATTTTCACAATTCTGTGTGAGCTTTGATTTCAAATTCTTGAATAAGAGGCCAAGAATCTGGAAATGCTCAACCCTGGCCCCCAGCCCTAACCACCAGCAAAACCTGGTGTTCTCAATGGAAGAGTAACAGAATCTTAGAAAACAGATTTTTTTTGTTTTTGTTTTTGTTTTGTTTTTTCGAGACAGGGTTTCTCTGTATAGCTCTGGCTGTCCTGGAACTCACTCTGTAGACCAGGCTGGCCTCGAACTCAGAAATCCACCTGCCTCTGCCTCCCAAGTGCTGGGATTACAGGCGTGCGCCACCACCGCCCGGCCTAGAAAACAGAATATTTAAGGTATGCTATTAAAACACTTTATGGAATAAACTGAATAAATATATTTTCCTCCTAATCTGTATTTTTTAATTACAAGATAGTACAGAGTATTCCAGTACGTTTAAGAATGGGGTACAGATCTCTAGTAGAACTGATTCAGCATGCATGAGGCTCTGAGTTCAATCCCCAACACTGCAAAAACACCAAAAAGTATAACTCTGATTAACCCAATTTTCTCATGTGTACAATCAGGACACAGTTTTACACAGTCATAACTAAATGTATGAAAACAACATTTATTGAGATTAATAAAAATATTACTGAGGAATTTTCTAAAAATGAGGCAAACAAGTAGCAAAAATTTAAACACACACACACACACACACACACACACACACACATATATTTAAGGCTAGGAACTGCAGAAAAATATACATGCATGGTTGTACACGCCCGGAATCCTGGCACTTGGAAGGTCATAGTCAGCTGAATCACAAGGGAGCCTGATTCAACAAAACAATGATAAAACAAAACAATCGGAAATCAAAAGCTCCAATATTTCTAAAATATCATAAAGCACAAAGCACATTGCAGTTTAGTTAAATGTGTTCCTTTAAACAAGCTTGATTTTTTGTGTTTGCTTTAAGATTTACTTATGTGACGCCGGGCGGTGGTGGCGCATGCCTTTAATCCCAGCACTTGGGAGTCAGAGGCAGAGTGGATTTCTGAGTTCGAAGCCAGCCAGGGCTATACAGAGAAACCCTGTCTCGAAAAACCAAAAAAAAAAAAAAAAAAAAAAAAAAAAAAAGATTTACTTATGTGTCTGTGACTGAGCACAGGTAAGCGTTCCACATGTGTGCAGGTAATCCCGGAAGCCAGAGGAGGGTTTCAGATCTTCTGGAATAGTGAGCCATTAGATGTGGGTGTTGGGACTTGAACCCTGGTTTTCTAAAAGAACAGCAAGTGCTCTTAGCCATCTCGCCAATCCCAGAGCTTTAAAGTTTAAGATTCCTTAAAAATATTGAATGAAAATAAATTTTTAGTGATACAATTGTTATAGTTTCTTTTAAAAAATATTTTTTATTTTATTTTGTGTGTATGGGTCTTCAGCTTGCATATCTTGTCCTGGGACTTGAACCCAAGTACCCTAGAAGAGCAATCAGAATTCTTAGTTAAATTCTGAGCCATCTCTCTGGCCTGCTCCTCAAGCTAACTTAACCAATATTTAAACAAAAATCTAGTCAAGAGTTTTTTGTTTGTTTGTTTGTTTGTTTTTGAGGGGGTGGCAGTCTCTTTATATAGTCCTGACTGTACTGGAACTATGTAAATATTAGTAAAATGTGAATCTAGATCTATATTTTTTAAAGTTTTAATTTTAAAAGCTATGTGTGGTAGCACAAACTTATAATTCCAGGACTTAGGAGTGTAAAATAGAATATCCAGTTTAAGGTCAGCTTAGACTACATAAGTCTGAGACCAATACCTGTCATAATCTGTTTTATTAAATTCTGACTTTTATGGCAAGAACTTTATCTAGAGGTAGTATAGCAGCCTGCTTTGGATAAGTAAAAGATCTGGAGTTTGACATGAAAGGTATGTGACTCTGATGCATCAGAACATTTCTGAGTTTTAGATTTCCACTTATAAAACCCTCAATATTGCCAGGTGTGATGGGGAATGTTTTTAATTACAGCACTTGGGAAGGATGAGAAGGCTGAGCTCTGAGTCTAAGCCTAATCTACTTAGCTGAGTTCTGACCAGCCTGGGCCACATAATGAGAACGTGTCAACAAAACAACAAGAGCAAAGCCACTAAAAGGCCCCAGGGGTCAACCACGACTACTATTTTGCTAAATGGGCATAGTGTGGAATTGCCTTCTCAATTCTTACCTCTACACCAATAAATTAGTACAACTCTCAGAACATCTCTCAGAAGTTTCTTTGTATAGTGGATGGCAGTTAACATAATAATTCTCCATTGATGCAGTGTTCATCCACAAATGGGGCATTCAGATCACATGCACCCCAAAACTAAGGGACCACTGTGTAAGGTAAAGAGAAAGATCTTAAGAGCCAGAGATTGGAGCCAGGTGGTGGTGGCGCACGCCTGTAATCCCAGCACTCTGGGAGGCAGAGGCAGGCAAATTTCTGAGTTCGAGGCCTGCCTGGTCTACAGAGTGAGTTCCAGGACAGCCAGGCCTATACAGAGAAACCTGTCTTGGGAAAAAAAAATCCAAGAGTCAGAGATTGGGGAGAACTGGAGTGAAACTGCCTTCAGGCACGTGAGGCCCACCAAATCCATGAACTCAGCTGCCGTGGCTGCCTCGACAAGATGAAGCCAGCTAACATGCTTGTGTGGAGTGGAGAGGCACTTCTGAGACATTCTTATAAGCGATGGCTTCTAGGGGAGAAGAGTCAGATTTCTTAAAGCATTAGGCAACCATGCTCCAGTGGATGGCCCTGTACTCCTGAGTAGACCGGCAACACAAATTGGACAGTGGTATCTTAGTAAGCAGGGCACTGGGCCTGGAAAGAGTTAGGGGAACAGTGACATGGTGGTGGTGAATATGATCAAAATGCAATGTGCGAAATTATATTAAAACTTGAGAATACCCGTCTCTATATGCTCAAAGTCAACCTAGTACTGACAATGTAATAAAAGGAGCAAATCCCAGCTGTTTTCAGCTAGAGGAAGTAGGTGGCTTAAGAGCAGAGGGACTTTTACTACACCTCTTTATACCTTATTGGACTTATACAAGTATTATTTACTCCCAGCATAAATATGTTATTCACATTCACTCATAATTCATTCAGAGAGAGACTAAAAAAAGTTACCTTTTCAATACCTGGTTTTCTTTAGCTATTGTTGCCCTCTTTTCCAGCTTCTTCTTCCATAGTAAAAATGGTTTTTGTGTTTTTCGAGACAGGGTTTCTCTGTATAGTCCTGGCTGTCCTGGAACTCACTCTGTAGATCAGGCTGGCCTCGAACTCAGAAATCCGCCTGCCTCTGCCTCCCAAGTGCTGGGATTACAGGCGTGCGCCACCACCGCCCGGCGTAAAAATGGTTTTTATACCAAGTATATATTGTATTAAAAAGGCATTTTAGTGGCCGGACTGGAGAGATGGTTCAGTAGTTACAAATATTTGCTGTGCTTGCAAAGACCCCAAATTCAGCTCCCAGAATCCACATTTTGCACCCCACGATTGCCTGTAACTCTCCAGAGGATTTGATGCCCTCTTCTGGCCTCTCTGTAGGCACTGCACTCACAAACACCCCTACCATGCACATTTTTATAATTAAAAAGAAAATCTTGCCGGGTGGTGGTGGCACATGCCTTTCATCCCAGCACTTGGGAGGCAGAGGCAGGCAGATTTCTGAGTTCGAGGCCAACCTGGACTACAGAGGGAGTTCCAGGACAGCCAGGGCTACACCGAGAAACCCTGTCTCGAAAAACAAAACAAAACAAAACAAAACAAAACAAAACACAAAAAAGAAAATCTTAAAAAACAAACCTCTTCTGTAGACAAATCTGTTATAGTCTCTTAAATAACTGTGTAGGATCATATTATTTATATATAAAATTATCTTTGGTAGAATGCTAATACACCTATGTTTTCTCAACCTATTGTCCTTGAGAACAATACTATTTGTGAATCTCTAGGTATTAAAGTGGTCATAGCAGTGCAAACTAAACTTCAGTGAAATTGACTCTCTGATCTTGGCATTGTTTTTAGTTAGTTTATTCAGATACCCACACCAGTGAGATATGCACTGGTAATAACTCACTTGGGAATTTTTTTTTCCGAGACAGGGTTTCTCTGTGTAGTCCTGGCTGTCCTGGAATTCACTCTGTAGATTAAGCTGGCCTCGAACTCAAAAATCTGCCTCCCTCTGCCTCCCAGAGTGCTGGGATTACAGGGGTGCGCCACCACGCCTGGCTCACTTGGGAAATTTTGGTACCCATATGAGAATTACAGGCACACTGATTTTTCAAACGTTACGTTACTATATATAACCTGATAATTTTGCAAATGTAGTACTTTAGTTATGCAAATTCCAATACTTTATCATCCTGTACATATTGCTTAAAATCCATCACCCTCAACATGCTCATAAACTTGC
Organism: Apodemus agrarius; assembly: GCA_964023405.1. NCBI lineage: Eukaryota > Metazoa > Chordata > Mammalia > Rodentia > Muridae > Apodemus > Apodemus agrarius. The sequence goes on from OZ030013.1 coordinate 80,220,541, forward strand.
TGAAGGCAACATTCACAGTTTTGGATGCACTTAGCATTTGAAGGTTTTATAGGCTAACCCCACTTTAAACAAAACCTAAAGTGCCTAACTAATAACATGAGGCCTTAATGTTTTAGACATTCATGAGTATCTTCTATGAACTTCAATACTTTGGTGGAACAGCTGGAGAGATGGCTCAGCGGTTAAGAGCACTGATTGCTCTTCTAGAGATCCCGAGTTCAAATCCCAGCAACCACATGGTGGCTCACAGCCATCTGTAATGGAATCCAATGCCCTCTTCCGGTGTGTCTGAAGACAGCTAAAATGTACTCATATACACAAAAAATAAATAATTTGGTGGAACTAAGCATCACCCCTATTTTAGAGATGAGAAAGCCAACACTCAGAAAAGTAAAGGCACACACTCACACTCAAGGCCATACAACAGGTTAGAGTTAAAGTTAAAAACAAGAATTGGTTAATCTTCAGGCTTAAGCTTACTCATACCTGGGAAATCAGCAAAGGACATATTATCTTAACCTGTGGATACTGGCTTGGTTGCTAGGGCAGAGAGAATAGGCAGGTGTGCTGACATCATTCATAGTTTTAAAATCAAATGGTATTACAGACACTGTCTCAAGTATTTACAGGTATGTAAGTTTCTGAATGTTGAGCTCTGAAAAGCATTACTTTGAAACCCCATTACGATAGATTCAATATACTAATGAGTATCAGCTCAACTTGAACTTCACACTGTACCTAATCATTTTTATTGTACAGTTACCGGGCAAAAGAATTATAAACTGGTCCTTATAAAAACGGAATAATTTCAAAATAAAAGTTACTCAGAAGCCATTGTCTCAGGTACCTTTATTCTTGTGGGATTTTAACAATTGGAGTATTCTTTTTTTTTTTTTTTTTTTTTAAAGAATCTCAGGTTCTACTTGAGCCATCTATGCTTCCTTTTTTTGTTGTTTTGTTTTGTTTTGTTTTTTTAGAGACAGGGTTATGCTTCCTTTTTATTCATATACAAATCTGAGTGTCTATTTGGAACCCTAGTTCTTAGAAATGCCTTACAAAATGCCACCATTGCATGAAGACCACGGTTTGAGTAATAACTAAACTTGCAATTTTTTTAGAAGGCATCTAGATCAACCTGTGTAGATTTCTCCAGTGATAAAAATAAGTCTGACTGAAACTGTACAGTGGGTACCACAAAAACTCCGTGAAATTCCCTAAGATAATTTTATTGAAAATCATAATTGCCAACAGAGACCAATTTATTAATATGGAGAACGTGAAGAGACAAGAAAAGCATAAACTTAACGGGCCAAGACCTGACTTAGCAGAGGATGTGTTATCGACTGCAACGATGAACAGAAACCTTTAACAATATAAATTAGAACTCTTCTTTTAGCTCTAAAAGCAGTTGGGTAAACTTTTGGGTTGGAACGAAATAGGAAATCCAAGTTAACTCTTTTAAGCATTATTTAGCTGAAGTCGCAAGAAACAAGAAACAACCCATCCTTTATTACTACAGAAATGACAAAGTGAGGGCACGAAGGTGTCAAGAATAAAGGCTTGACAAGGTCTGTCTCTAACCATGTCCTGAGGAACTCGATCGGTTCCAAGAGCCTAAAACGGTTGCTTGGGAGGAGATCCTGAAAGGGTGGGCGTCAAACCCCAGCCCTCACCGCCACCCTTCCCCCCTCACCTCTCCGAGCGAGGCTCAACCGGAGCTGTCCGAGCGACTGCCGCCATCACCGTCGCCCTCACCCGGCGCTCGCTCAAGCGCGGAAGGGAGGCCCGGCCACTCCCGCTTCTCGTGTAGCTCCCGCAAGGCGGAGGCCTGTCTGTCAGCCCCCGCCCCTGCTCGACGGTCAGTCCAGTGTCAGACTCGCCGCCGTCTCCGCCTGCTCTCCAGGGACCGCCGCCACTTCCGGGTTCAGCTCCCACCTTTTCTTTCGGAACGGCCCCAAGCCACCGGCTCTCGGCTTCGAGGCGGCGCGCCTCTGACGCCACCACCCGGCGACCTCGGTCCGGACCTGCGCTGGGCGGCGGCGGGCCGCGCATGCGCACGGGGCGAGCACGCCAGAGCGCGGGAAGCTGCTCTGTGAGGATTGCCCTTCCGTCGGACCGGACGCCGGTGCACCCGGCTGCTCCTGGCTCGCGCTGCCCGTGCTTGCGGAGGAGAAGCTTGTCACCTCCCGGGCGTGTGTGACATACCTTCCGCCGCATCGTGCTGTGACCCCTCGGGTGAGGAAACCGGGATTGCACGGCGCGCAGAGGACGACCTCCCTCCTGAAAATACTAGTTCTTAGAAAACGGCTCAGGTAGGTAGGGAAAGATGCCGGCCACACAGAAGCCCATGAGGTACGGCCATACGGAAGGACACACCGAAGTCTGCTTTGATGATTCTGGGAGGTAAGCGCCTTTGGAAACTCAGGACGGTTCAGGCGTGAATGTTAGCCGGCACTCTCGGCACGTACAGTCAGTCGAAGATGACCGGTGCAGAGGGACAGAGGAAGGAGCAAACAAGGAATGCCTCTGGCCTGAGACTTGTGTGCTTTGAACGGTCGAGGTACTTCTAGGATCTCAGGACCATTAAAATCCTTTACCCAGAGGGAGTGCCTTCCCGCCACTCATAGTTTCACTCGGTGTCATGGTCACCGTGTGGGCCAGTTAAGCAGCAGCAGTTGCTGTTATTTGCAATGACTGCCTTGCCCAGGAGATGGAATTTTGCAGCTTCCTCTTTCACAGTGTTCCCTGCGTATTAGAGGACATAATGTAAATGTCTAGTTTAGGGCTCAGTACTGAGAAGTCACTTACTGTCAGCACCTGGTGCAGTCCTGAGGCCCTACATTCGCCACCGTTTACTGGAGATAGAGGCTTCTCTAATAAAGGCTGAGGGTAGCATTTGTAATGTACATAAACATTGGGAAGGCAGTTTGAGGTTATGCAGTTTAGCTAAGCAGTAGTACTAAGCACTCCCTAGGCCTGTGACACCCCCTCCCCCCATGGGCTTCTGAAAAGGTTTACCAACCAAGAATGGGCTCCCCTATGTGGAATAGACCTTCAATCCAAACAGCACTGGGTTCCCCCCATAACTGCCGTGCCACACATGTTCTCTCAAGTGGACATATCTTGCTTAGAAGCTGGTGTCCTAGTGAGGGTCTCATGAAGCGCAGGCTAGTCTCAAACTTGATATGTAGCTGAGGCTGCCTCTGCCTTGCAAGCACTAAGATTATAGCCAGTGCTACCACCCCTGGCTAAACACTTTCCTATGACTCCCTCTGGTTTTCCCATTTGGGAGTTAACCCTTTTTTTTCCTTCTAAACATTTATTCATACTCCTTCTCTTTTCTTTCCTTCCTTTTTTATTTAATTTTTTTTTTTTTTGCCATTAACCCTATACTGTTTTTATTTAATTTACAGTTTTATGTGTGTCCAGATAGGACATAAACAGAATGAACAAAAGCACTTGGGAGGTGAGAATTAGAAAAACAAGCAATAACAGATTCATGTAGCTATTTTTTGTTTGTTTGTTTGTTTTGTTTTTTTCGAGACAGGGTTTCTCTGTGTAGTCCTGGCTGTCCTGGAACTCACTCTGTAGACCAGGCTGGCCTCGAACTCAGAAATCCGCCTGCCTCTGCCTCCCAAGTGCTGGGATTACAGGCGTGTGTCACCACGCCCGGCTTCATGTAGCTATTTTAATAATTATTTTGGGATACTGGATCTCATATGTACAAACATGTGTTATAGTTTCTGTGTGTCACAGGCTTGCCCTGGGATGTGATGGTGACTGAGCAGACATAGTCTGTGCTGTTGGAGAAATTACGTACTCATCTTTCTCTTATGTTATTACCAAGAAATAATTTCATGCCAAGGAAGAACTGTAGAGACCATTAAACTCATCTTCGTTTTAGAGAATGGGAAGTTAAGAGTCTGTTATTGATGTTTATATGAAAAGAATATTCGCTAATGTCTTGATTTTTCCTTGAAAATATATAAAAGTAGCATTTCCTAAAGAGTTCCTGAAACTGGGTGACATTTACTGTGTGCATGTCCTTCACAGTTACATTGTGACTTGCGGAAGTGATGGCGACGTGAGGATGTGGGAAGATCTGGACGACGATGATCCTAAGTCCGTTAACGTTGGAGAAAAGGCGTTTTCGTGTGCTTTGAAGGTACTTACTTCAGTTGATGTGAAGAAATGATGGCATGTGCCTTTATGCTTGGGTGGAAAAATTATATAAAAATATAAATTTCTCCTTGCTGCATTTCCCTAGATCTGTATCCAGAAGGGGGCATCAGATCCCTTGGGGCTTGAGTTAGAGGCAGTTGTGAGCCGCCTTATGTGCTGGGAACCCGACTCTGGTCCTCTGGAAGAGCAGTGAGTGAGGGCTCTTACCTGTGGAGCCGGAAGTGAAACTTTCTTATAGAAGTTTTGAATATATCTGACGCATCTTTCTCCCTGCCCTTGGGTTTTGCTGTTATCGTTATTGTTTGTTTCTTGAAACGGGATCTTCTACAGCCCAGGCTGGTCTCAGACTGACTGTATAGCCAAGGGTGACCTTGAGCTCATGGTCCTCCTACATCTACTTTTTTTTTTTTTTTTTAAAGATTTGTTTTGTTTTCTTTTTTGTTTTTTTTGAGACAGGGTTTCTCTGTGTAGCCCTGGCTATCCTGGAACTCACTTTGTAGACCAGGCTGGCCTTGAACTCAGAGATCTATCTGCCTCTGCCTTCCAAGTGCTGGGATTAAAGGCATGTGCCACCACTGCCTGGCTTTTTAAAAAAGATTTATTTATCTTGTGAGTACACTGTTGATGTCTTCAGACACACAAGAAGAGGGCATCAGATTCCATTACAGATGCTGCTGCTGCTGCTGCTGCTGCTGCTTCTTCTTCTTCTTCTTCTTCTTCTTCTTCTTCTTCTTCTTCTTCTTCTTCTTCTTATTCTTATTCTAATTCTTCTTCTTATTATTCTAATTCTTTTTGTTTTTCAAGACAGGGTTTTTCTGTATAGCTCCAGCTGTCCTGGAACTCACTCTGTAGACCAGGCTGGCCTCGAACTCAGAAATCCGCCTGCCTCTGCCTCCCAAGTGCTAGGTTTACAGGCATGCACCACCATGCCCGGCTCCTGCTTCTACTTCTTAAGTGGTCGGATTATAGGCATGCACCACCATACTGGATTTATATGATCCATGGGATATCAAAACCAGGGCTTCTTGCATGCCAGGAGAGCACTCTACTAACTGAAACCCATCTAGGGTCTACACATTCAGCCCAGCCAGTATCGCTGTTTATAACAAAAATTAGAAACCCTTGAGGGAATTCTCAGGAATTTGTTCTATAATATTTGTAGAACCACAAATTAGTTACACAGCTACTAAAATAGGACATTTTGTATATCTACATCAGACATTTATAATGAAAAAAAATGAAAAATATTTGTTACAAGTTTTCAAAATACAAATGTGTTTTCATGGGTTTAGGAAAAAGTTAAGATGATATGACCTCCCAATGTTAGTAGAGATTACTTCATAAGAGTAGAAAACTTCTCTTTGCTCAGGGCACTTTTATGTTGTCTTTTTTCTCCAATAATAGTTATGCATTGTCTTTTTAATGAAAGTCTATAAGGAAGGAAAAGAAAGTGAGGTCTCATACATTAGTTTGTAGCAAATTACTACAAACTCAATGACTTGAAACACTACACTATTGATTCACAATCCAGGAGGCAAAAAGTCCAAGATTTAAGGTAGCAATAAAGTTGCTGGTCTCTGAGGGATGTTTCTTGCTGGTTGTCATAATCCACATCAGTTTTGCCTCCATATCACTCATCTCAGTAGTGAATTCTGCTGTTAGTCTTTATACTGTTCCAAAAGGCACAATTGTACTGTGGAAGCAGGGCTGTGCTGTATTTTGATGCCTTCTGCACTGAAACTGTTTTCTTTCTCTGTAGCCTCTAGTCTCCTCATATTTATGATAAGTGGCATCCTTGAAAATACAACTTCTTACCAGAAGTAAAAGAAAAATTACAGGCTAAAGATTGGCTTGTGGAGGTAGCACTATGTTTTTTAAACCTAGGAAATTTCTCTCACTAGTGTTTAGGAAAATTGTATACTGAAAAGTTCACTCGCCAGGCAGTGGTGGTGGCGCACGCCTTTAATCCCAGCACCTGGGAAGGCAGAAGCAGGTGAATTTCTGAGTTCGAGGCCAGCCTGGTCTACAGAGTGAGCGCCAGGATAGTCAGGACTATACAGAGAAACCCTGTCTTGGAAAACCAAAAAAAAAAAAAAAAAAAAAAAAAAGTTCACTCTGCATGAACTACATTTATAAGGTTTTGTAGTTTTTACAGGATTTTTCATTATAGAGATACTATTAACTGATTTGGATTTGTTATGTCAATGTCTAACCTTTATTTTTTTTCTTTAAGAATGGAAAATTGGTCACTGCAGTTTCTAATAATACCGTCCAAGTCTATACATTCCCTGAAGGAGTTCCCGATGGCATATTAACACGCTTCACTACAAATGCAAACCACGTGGTCTTCAATGGCGACGGCACTAAAATTGCTGCTGGATCAAGGTGAGCTCAGCGCCATGCAGTGTCAGAAGAGTGACAGTTTTAGCACATAGAACACTGTCTACCTTTATTGTCTATATACACATATATAATATATAATATATATATATACACACACACACATACATTCATATATCTTCTATGCTAAAAAAGGTCAGAGAAAGGTGATAACTTGTTACCCGTTTAGAACCAAAATCAGGATTTCTGCAGAATCAATCTCCTCTCTCTCTCTCTCTCTCTCTCTCTCTCTCTCTCTCTCTCTCTTTCCCTTTTTCATTTGGTTTGGTGTATTTTGTTTTCTTGAGATAGGGTTTCTCTGTGTAGTTTAGCTGACCTGGAACTTGATTTGTAGACCAGGTTGGCTTCTGCCTCCTGAGTGTTTGGCTTAAAGATGTGCACCACCATCCCCAGCTCCTGTAGAATTTCTTAATCTTAATTCTCCTTATAGAAAAAAAAAATGAACTCACTGAATGCTGAGGTGGAGTGTGATATAACTTTCTAAAATGGTTGTGACTGTTGATTAGATTAGCAATAGAAGCTTAGAAGTATCCAGAGAAGCCATGTAGGCAGTGCTTTTATTATCAAGATATGAAGTTTTGACGTATGTTTTCAGAATTTTTATTGAACAAAATTGAAACAGCAAGTTATTTAATTTGTGTAAATTAATTAGCAAGTAGACTTAAAAAGAATTATAGCACTCACCCTTGGTCTTGAAATATTTGAGCCAGGCTTTAGAAGAGGCTTTGTATCAGCATTTATTCGTGGATTCCTCTTAACTGTTTACAGTGATTTTCTGGTCAAAGTTGTCGATGTGATGGATAACAGCCAGCAGCAAACATTTCGAGGACATGATGCCCCTGTTTTAAGTCTGTCTTTTGATCCTAAGGATATCTTTCTGGTAATTCTTTCATTCCTTTTTCATTTTGTTGGATGTGTTTACAGCTGTGAGAGAATTGGAAGAAAAATTTACCCTATTGGTAAAAGACTTTAAATCAGTTGAACCAATTTCTATGTGATATTATAGTTATAATAATTATATACAGTTATGCACACACAGTAGGTGTAACTATAGGGAAATAATTTGTTTATTTCTGCAGGCATCAGCTAGTTGTGATGGAACTGTCAGAGTGTGGAATATATCTGACCAGGTAAAGAAATAAAATTGAATTTAAAACATTTTGTCCATTTCTAGGATTTTTTTGTTTGTTTGTTTGTTTGGGTTTTTGTTTTGTTTTGTTTTCGAGCCAGGGTTTCTCTGTGTAGCCCTGGCTGTCCTGGAACTCACTCTATAGACCAGGCTGGCCTCGAACTCAGAAATCCGCCTGTCTCTGCCTCCCAAGGGCTGGGATTAAAGGTGTGTACCACCACTGCCCAGCCATTTCTAGGATTTTTGAGCATTACATATATTTGATCCAAATTAGTTATTCATCTTTTTAATCTGTTTCTTGGAGTAACATTAAAGCATTACTTTAATTATCCCAAAATAGTCTGACATAAACATAAACTCGTTGAACAGCAGTTGTTTTTAGCCCAACTCATAGGAGGAACCAAAAATAGTATTTAACTTTTAAGCTTGATAAATTAAAGGCAATTTAGTCATTATATTTCCAATATAACTACCCTGTTTCAGGCTTGTATTAGATGTTACTAATAGAGAAGAAATAAATAAGACAGACCACATTTGATTTGCAGAGTCACATAAAACTTAAGCTTCCTTGAACCTAGCTTGGTACAGGTTTTAAAGACAAAATGAGAAAGAAAAAAAAAAGCTCTCCAGATGGGCAGAGGGAACAATCGGGTCTCTCTGAGGTGATCAGTGGGTCTGTCATTCATAGAGATACTGTGACCTTAGTCGCCACTATGCCTTCCCAGGCTGCTTTGAAGTCAGAATTCTGCCTCTTTCTAAATCCTGGGATTATGAGCACATATAATGGGCATTTTTTTGTTTGTTTGTTTTGTTTTTGACTTTTTTTTTTTGGTTTGTTTGTTTTTTTTCAAGACAGGGTTTCTCTGTGTAGTCCTGGCTGTCCTGGAACTCACTTTGTAGACCAGGCTGGCCTCGAACTCAGAAGTCCGCCTGCCTCTGCCTCCCAAGTGCTGGATTACAGGCGTGTGCCACCACGGCCTGGCTGTTTTGTTTTGTTTTGTTTTGTTTTGTTTTGTTTTGTTTTGTTTTAAAGAAGGAGCTCAAGATCAAGCTGGCTCTGTACTTTGATGAGCTAAGTGAGCACTCATACATTAAATAAGTAAAATTAGGAATATATATCTTCCAATTGTGTTTCATAATGCCAAAGTAAAGTTGAAAGACATTTGTTTGTTTGTTTGTTTGTTTGTTTAAAAAGATTTATACTCTTCTTGCATCTGAAAGACTTACAAACAGTGTGGGCTAATTAGGTGTGATAAAGTGTATTAAGTTGCTTTTATTCAAGACATAACAAGTAGAAGAACCACCTGTTAAATCTCGGTTTTGTGTCTGTTTTGAGAGAATTTTTTGATAAAGAGAAGTAACTTTTCATTTTTTAAAATCAGACTTGTGCTGTTAGTTGGCCAGTACTGCAAAAGAGCAACGATGTGGTGAACGCAAGGTCCATCTGCAGACTCGCATGGCAGCCCAGGAGCGGGAAAGTGAGTGGGGCTTGGCTTCACACTCAAGTCCGGCCTGTCGGTCCTTGTGGGTGGTTAGTGTGAGAAGTTGGGTGTTCTATTGCAATTTTTGTTTGTATTATATATTTTAGAACTCTAAGCCAAATAATTAATCCTGAAATGCTTCAAGAAACATTTCGACTTTAAAATTTTTTATCATGTGTATGAATGTGATATTTGAGTATATGTGTGTGATATTTGAGTATATGTGTGCATACCATGATGTAGCGAAGACAGATTCCTTAAAAAGATGTATAGATTCTTTAAAAAGGAATCTATAAAAACTTGAGTTGTGGACTGGAGAGATGGCTCAGTGGTTAAGAGCACTGATTGCTCTTCCGAAGGTCCTGAGTTCAAATCCCAGCAACCACATGGTGGCTCACAACCATCAGTAATGAGATCTGACGCCCTCTTCTGGGGTGTCTAAAGACAGCTAAAGTGTACTTACATATAAATAAATAAATCTTTTTTTAAAAAAAGTTGAGATGTGAGCTGGCAAGATGTCTGTACCAGGGTATAACACTTTTCCCTCGAGACACTATAAATGTTCCCTTGGGCTTTCATAAAAGCGAAAGAAGGGATCTTTTCAAATCGTGTGTTTTACAGAATTAGTTTTATATTTTTCTTTCCATTAATGCTTAATGGAACAACTCTGAAACAGGATTCAATGCAGTGTTGCAGAGATTTGGAAGTCTTACTCAGAAATAATGAGACATGTGCACTACAGTGTGTGTATAACAAAAAATATACCATTCCATGAGATTGTAAGTGTGCTAGGTGTCCATATATAGGGAACTGGTTAAATAAATGTCCATAGTCCAGAAAGGAAGACTATATAATGGTTAGAGTAAGGAATGTCTGTTATCTCCTCATGACATAGACTTTAATATATATTAAGTACAAACCATCAAGCTATAAAGTAGGTATAGATAGAATGATAATGCTTATTAATAAAGAAATACTTCTATATATGAATATTTAAAAAGACACAAATACTTATGCATTCTTTGTTGTATTTTGAGAAGGAGCTTATGATCAAGCTTGCTATGTAGCTAGGGAAGACCTTAAAAACTCTTTGCTTCTGCCTGAGTGCTAAGATTACAGGTTCACAAACACCCTGCTTGAATTTGTACTTTTATAGTCTGCTTACCTGTGCTATTTTGAGTAGTCATGGCTTTGATTTGGAGAGACTTTCAGAATAGACCCTTTTTTTTGTATCATGTGAATATTTTCTCTTTGACACAGGACTAGTTATGTAGCCCAGGCTGTTTTGAAGTCAGTATTCTCCTGCCTCTTTCTGAATCCTGGCATTATAGGCATATATAATGGGCATGCTTTTTTGTTTGTTTTTTGTTTGTTTTTAAGAAGGGGCTCATGATCAAGCTGGCTATGAACTTTCATGAGCTAAGTGAGCATTGAGAGTATAGATTGACCCAGCCGTGGTGGTGCACGCCTTTAATTCTAGCACTCCGGCGGCAGAAGCAGGCAGATCTCCAAGTTTAAGACCATTCCTGGTCTACAGAACAAGCTCCAAGACAGCTGGGGAATTCACTTTGGTCGCATATTTACTAAAATTGGAATGATATAACAAATTTAGCTTGGCTCCTGTACAAGGATGATACATAAATTCATGAAACATTCTATATTTTTTCAAATATTCTATAATGTTATATGATACTTTATATGCTATTTTAAAATTATTAGATTTTTAGTTAGTTTTTATGTGCTTGGATCTCTGTGGTTCAAACCAGAGTCTGAGCCACAGAAGCCAACAAGGCGGAAGGAGAGGACGGACTCCACGGTTGTCTGAGCGCTCTCTGACCGCAGCGTGCGTGCTTGCTCAGGTGCAGACACAGTAGGTACCATGTGCAGGAGCTACTGTGCTGCTGCTTGGTTTTCAATTGAAAGTAACCGAGTGATGGTCACTCATTTTTTTTCTTATCAAAATTTCAAATCAAGTTTTGTAAGTAGCAACTGAAATTGAAATGTGATCTTATATCCTATAAATTTAGCTAAATTAGTTTTTCTCTGTAAGTTGAATTTGTGTAACTTTGCCTTTCCCAATAGTTGCTAGCAGTTCCTGTGGAAAAATCTGTTAAGCTGTACAGAAGAGAAACTTGGAGTAATGCATTTGATCTTTCAGACAGTTCCATCTCTCAGGTAGGCTTTGTGACAGAGTAGTAACTCTTGAGAAGATTTAATGAAAACTTCACTAAAAACTGTTGCCAGATATGAAATGTGTGGGCTGGAGAGATGGCTCAGTGGTTAAGAGTACTGGTTCTTCTTCCAGAGAACCCACGTTTGATTCCCAGCACCTACATGCTAACAACCCTCTGTAACCCCAGTTTCATAGGATCTCATGTTCTCTTTTTTCCGCCCCCTTCCCTTTCTCCCTCTTGCTTCGGCCCTGCTCCCTCCGGCCCCTGATGTTCTCTTTTTGGCTTCCACAGTCATATATGCAGATGGTATACAGGCACACAAGCAAGCAAAACAGCTATTCACATAAAAATAAGTCAATAAAAGAAATAAGTTTATAGGAAGTAAAATTACTCTTAGTGCCAAGTACTGGAGACACATACCTTTAATCCCAGCACTTAGAGGCAGAAGCAGATGGAGGCCAGCCTGGTGTCAGAGGTCCAAGACAGCCAGGGCTATACAGAGAAACCCTATCTTATAAAACAAAACAAACAAACAAAAACCCAAACAAACAAACAAAAACCCCTTAGCTTGATATTAGAGTGAATTATACTTGAGTTTCAGTTCAGTAAGACTTGTGATCTCATCTTCAAAACTTATATAGAAAAAAAGATTAATTTTTATTTTATTTTATTTTATTTTATTTTATTTTATTTTATTTTATTTTATTTTATTTATTTATTTTTTTTTTTTTTGGTTTTTCGAGACAGGGTTTCTCTGTGTAGTCCTGGCTGTCCTGGAGCTCACTCTGGAGACCAGGCTGGCCTCGAACTCAGAAATCCGCCTGCCTCTGCCTCCCAAGTGCTGGGATTAAAGGCGTGCGCCACCAACGCCCAGCACTTTATTTTATTTTTTAAAGATTTATTTTGTTTGTTTTTCAGACAGGGTTTCACCATGTAGCCCTAACTGGGCTGGAGCTCCCTAGGTAGACTAGGCTGGCCTTGAACTCATAAAGATCCACCTGCCTTAGCTTCACTGGGATTAAAGATGTGTGCCACCATGCCTGGCTAGGTTTATTCTTTAAGTGAGGTGTGTGTGTGTGTGTGTGTGTGTGTGTGTGTGTGTGTGTGTAATTGGACTATGTATGTGCCTGGTCCTTGCAGCTAGAATAGGGCTCTGGATCCCCTGGAACTGGAGTTCTGAAGGTTGTGAGCTGCCATATAGGTGCTGAGAACTGAACCCAGGTCCTTAGCAAAAGTAGCCAGGTCTCCTAACCGCTGAGCCACCTCTCCAGCACTCTGTTATTTCTCCTATTCTGTCTCCAGCTCTCGCTCTCATTTCTCCGTCATGTCTGTTTTTTCAGTTAAAGACTTAGGGGAGGAACAGTGCCGTGCTAAGGTTCACCTCACTTACTGGCTGTCTTCATTTGGTGGTGAATGTTAGGAGGATTCCTTGCAGTTGTTTTGTTTGTTTGTTTACTTGTTTTCCTTTATAGGATAACATTGTTTTATATTTCATTTTTTAAATTAGGTAGGTATTAATTTTCTCTTGGCTAACAAAATGATATGATATATGCTAATAGCTGAACTTTAATGAAGAAAGTTAAAAATAAATATACTTTATTGTATTTTATATATCAAATGTAACTAGAATAACTCAGAGTAGAGATTTAAACTATTTGGGGTAATAAAGTGAGTAGTTTCAAAATATATATTATTATTATTATTATTAACTTTCTTTGTAGACACTGAATATAGTAACCTGGTCTCCCTGTGGGCAGTATTTGGCTGCAGGCGCCATTAATGGCTTAATTGTAGTTTGGAATGTGGAAACCAAAGACTGCATGGAAAGGTACAATTTATTGTTCTTGTCTAATTAGAAAATATTTGTACATTCCGACTGTTATTCAAAATGAAAATAGTTTCTAGATTATGAAAGCCATTGGCTTTTAGAATAGTTACTTGTTTACTGTTTGTATGTATGTGTACACTGTAGAAGCTTGCATGTCATAATGCACTGTAGAAATCACAGGATATCACATGAGTAAGTTCTTTCCTCCCATTGTGAGGGTTCTAGAGATCAAGCTCAGGCATGGTGACAAGCGTCCTTACACACTAAACAATCTCCACCAGACCATGTAATCTTTTCAAGTTGAAATTTCACTAGAAAGTAAAGAAAAAGCAGTTTTTATTTGTTTATGGATGGTGCTAAGGATTGAATACATGAATGTTTCCTGAGTCACATTCTCCAGTCCATATCTTTAAAGGCACTCACTTCTTACTTTTTAGGGTAAAACATGAGAAAGGTTATGCAATTTGTGGCCTGGCCTGGCATCCCACTTGTAGTCGGATATGTTATACTGATGTGGAAGGGAACCTTGGAATTCTGGAAAACGTCTGTGACCTCAGTGGAAAGGTGTCAAGCAATAAGGTAATGGCAGTATAGGGGTGTCTTTAGTGTCCCTTCATGGTCACCACATGTTATCGAGGAAATTGGGGTTCTGCTTTGTGGGTTCTTAGTCTTAATAAAAGAATTTAAACTTAGAAGGAAGCTTGAGAACTATTTTATTAGAATTTAACGGGAAAGCAATAGAAGGCAGGCTGAAATCCCCATTAGCTGCTGAGAGGAAAAAAAGAGTCGTGTCTTTAAATTAGGCATGGAGGAGCTGGGTGTGGTGGCACACACCTGTAATCCCAGCACTTGGGAGGCAGAGGCAGGCAGATTTCTGAGTTCAAGGCCAGCCTGGTCTACAGAGTGAGTTCCAGGACAGCCAGGACTACACAGAGAAACCCTGTCTTGAAAAAACAAAAAAACAAAACAAAACAAAAAAAAATTAGGCATGGAGGTCAGCAAGCAGCTGTAAAAAAGGGGTGCGGGGGTGGGGTGGTGGTGGGGGAGGTGGTGGTGGGTGCTTCCAGAGAAACTGAGGAAGTCCAGAGTGTCAGAAAAGTTCGCCTAGTCTTTCGCCAGTATTTGAAAAGGAGGTGAAGAATTACATGTTGTTGTTTTAAATGAAAAAAAGCAGACAGATTTACCAGGGCTGTATGGTGACAGCACCTTAAGTGGCTGCCTGTGTACGGTGTTCTGTCCCCCTAATCCTGGCCTGTCCCCTGAGTACAAGGTGTTTAAAGTAAATGTATTTCCTAATTGTTCCTAAGTCATAGGTATGTGCTTACTTGGCAGAATTTACACATGTCTTTAGGGATCTCCATGGGTTGGTGGCTGACTGTCATCCCAGCACGTGGTAGGTAGGCAGCAGGATCAGAAATTTCAGGTCAGCCTCGGTAACAGAGTACATTTGAGGCCAATAAGGGGTATATGAGACCGTGTTTCAAAAACTGGGAATCAAGGCTCTACATTTATGTGCAAAGTACTAGGTTTATATCCAACACTACATTAACAGCAAAAGAAAAAGAGCAGCCTTTTGCCTAATTGTGTTTTTCTAAGTGATTTACTAATACATTGTAATTTAATTTTTCAAGGTATCAAGTAGAGTAGAAAAGGATTACAATGATCTTTTTGATGGCGATGATACAAGTAGTGCTGGCGACTTTCTAAATGACAATGCGGTTGAGATCCCTTCCTTTTCAAAAGGAATTATAAACGAGGATGATGATAATGATGACCTCATGCTGGCTGCAGACCGTGACTTGGGAGATGATGAAAACTCAGTTGGTATGCCTTTGACTTTGTGCGTGTGAGAGTCCCCCAGCTGAAGAGTTTTCCAGATGTTAGTAAGAACTCAAAGATGGCTTACTTAGTATCTAGAGGTACATTCTAAACCCTATGTTAAGAAAGCTTCAGATCAACAATCTAAGCCTCTTTAACAGACTATAAAAGATATACCCCAAACAAAAGGAAGTAATAGAGATTAGCTCAATTAAATTGACAATGGAAAAGTTAGAGAGAGGGCTAGGATAGAGGTGCTTATGCCCAGCCTCATAACCTGTATTTGAGTCCCAGATCCTACAAGGTAGCAAGAGAGAACTCACTTCCTGGCTTATCCTCTGACCCCCCCCTCACATGCACCATGCGATGTGCATATTTGCACTCCAAGGTACACAATAAATTTTTAAAACAAAAAAACCCGGCATGGCTTGTCAGGTAAAAGTGTCTGCCAGTAAATCTGACAACTGGAGTTCAGTCTCAGGGAGCCACAGGTACACACCAGACACTTATCATCCCCGCCGTCTCCACACATCTTTAAGGAGACAGTGTTGTGTGTGTGTGTGCGCGCGCGCACGCGTGCACACACACGCGTGCATATAACAGCATACATGGAATTAGTTTTCTCTCTCCAGCTTTACATGGATTCTGAGGACCAAACTTGGATTACCTGGTTGGCAATGCAAGCAGCCTTAATTGCTGAGTCTCCTCACTGTGTGTGTGTGTGTGTGTGTGTGTGTGTGTGTGTGTGTGTTTAAAATGAGTGTTTGACTGTAAGTGGGTGGTAACTAACAATGCAGTGACTACTAATAAAACCCGGTGTCGCTGCCTACCTTAGTGTAAGGCACCATCTGTTCCACCTCAGGGCTTCTGCATCATCACTACATTCCTTGAGCATGGAGGGCACGGCGGAAGAGGCTAGTACTGTGCCAGCCATCACTAACTCCACGAGGAATATCACTGTAATACTCCATAATGCTTTTCTTTTCCTAGGTTGTTAATTTTATGATTTTCTTATAATTCTTTTTATTGTAGATGTTCCAATGCTAAAAGCTGATCTTCACAAAGAGGAAGGGGACAATGATCAGGCAAGCAGCATTCACAATCTCCCCCTTATAAAGCCCCAAAGGCCGTTTTATGATGGGCCCATGCCAACACCGCGACAAAAGCCGTTCCAGTCAGGTTCTACACCCTCGCATCTCTCTCACAGGTTCATGGTAAGCCTTCAGCTACACCTACCTTTTAAAAAAATACTTCAGCACTGGTTTTCCCTATAGTTTATTGGACAGATTAAAAAATAATTTTAAAAACCTTGCTTAAGTGGGTTAGAGCATTTAGTTGATCATAATTTTATGGTAGGTTTATTTCATGGTTAACTAAAATTTTGAATATTTTTTTCAATATTGAAAAATTTGTTGGTTCTGTTTTGCAAGATGAAATAATATAAAAATTTGACTATATATCTTGTAATACTTGTTGGCATATTCCCAACCTTAATTCTCAGGATCTCACTAAGTAGCCTGGAACTCACCATGTGGACCACATTGATCTCAGATTTGTGACACCTTTCTGCCCCTGCCTCCTGAGTGCTGGTATTATAGATAATGTACCCTCATGCTTGGCTCTATTTTTTTAATATAAAGTATTATTTGGATTTTAAAACATAAGATATGATAAGTACTATAAAAAAGAAGAGCTCTTTATATTGCCTCCAGGAGTATAGGGTCCATTAGAACAGAGATTGTTCTTTTTTAAAGAACTAGTCTCTTAAGGGCTTAGCAGTTTTGAGCACTAGGTAGATTCGATTCACAACACCCACATGACAGCTCACAACTGTTATTCTAGTCCCAGAGAATCAAATGTCCTCTTCTGGCCTCCACTGTGGCACACAGACATTACGTGCAGATAAAACACCCACACACATTAAACTAGAAAACTTTTAAAGCAAAACCGAAAACCTAGTATCTTAGTATTTTAAGCGAGGTACAACACTGTAGGTGTTCAGTATGTTTTTTGAATTGATGAATGAGCATTCGCTTTTTGCTTCAAATTTGAGAGCATGCAAAATTTAGTATGTTATTTGCTAGTTATTTTATGTTTTTCTTTTTTTTTTAGATGATTTATTTATTATATTTATATGAGTACACTGTAGCTGTGTTCAGTCACTCCAGAAGAGGGAGTCAGATCTCATTACGGATGGTTGTGAGCCATCATGTGGTTGCTGGGATTTGAACTCAGGACCTTTGGAAGAGCAGTCAGTGCTCTTAACCACTGAGCCATCTCTCCAGCCCAATTTTATGTTTTTCATTATGCAAATTTTGTTAGATTTTTATTGAAGACATAGTCCTGGCATGAAATGTGAAGTGGTGTTTCATAATAAAACTTTATTGTTAAGAATCCTCACTGAGGGCTGGTGAAATGGCTCAGCGGGTAAGAGCACTGACTGCTCTCCCAAAGGTCCTGAGATCAAATCCCAGCAACCACATGGTGGCTCACAACCATCTGTAATGAGATCTGACTCCCTCTTCTGGTGTGTCTAAATAAATCTTTGGGTTCAGAGTGAGCGGGGGCCAACTGGAGCAAACAGAGGTCCAAAATTCACCTCCCATCAACCACATGAAGGCTCACAACCATCTGTATAGCTACAGTGTACTCATATACATAAAATAAATAAATAAAATCTTTAAAAAAAAGAATCCTCATTGGGTAATATACATCTTAGTGTCAATATTGTGTTTATAGTTATGTTTAACATTGGGCCCTTCTGGCTTTCGTGAGCACCAGATGTGCCCGTGGTGTACATACATATATATATGCAGGCAAAATAGTTGTACACATTGAAAAGAAAGGAAAGAAGGCAGACAGACAAGGATCGAGTCTATAGTGTACATCAGTGAAAATTAAACTTTCCAAATGTTACTAATGTTGTTTATAATTTATATATTTATCCTATGACAAACCAGTTATCTGAACAGAAAAATAAATCTGTTGTCATTTACATCTCTAAGTAGAATCTTTGAGGTATTTGGAAGAATTTAATGTTTTAGTTATTGAAAGGCCAGTTATAAATACTTGATTAATTATATTACTAATGTAATTTTTAAAATGTTAAACGCTCCACTTGCTAATTAATTATGTGACTTTTTATAAAGGAAATAATAATTAGTCATTGAACCTCTACTATTACTATTGCTTCTTAAAGCTATGCTGAATTAGATAGAATATGGTAACTTTAGGTACAGACTAAGTTATATTGAGTCAGTGTCTTGAAGTATATATAGTCTTAGGAGTTTCTGATTTTCTTACTTGATCTTACGTACTTATAGTTGTGGAACTCTGTTGGGATTATTCGCTGCTATAACGACGATCAAGACAGTGCCATAGATGTGGAGTTCCATGACACCTCCATCCATCATGCAACGCATCTGTCGAATGCTTTCAATTACACAATGGGAACTCTTTCCCATGAAGCTATTTTGTTAGCATGTGAAAGTGCTGATGAATTAGCAAGGTAAATAAGGAGAATCTGGCATTATTGAACTTTTAGATCAAATTGTATAATTTATAGTATGGAATATCAGAAACTAGAATTGGCTGTAAATACCAGTACACCTCATATTATGCTTTGCTCTAGTTGTCTCCTCATTGTGTCTTCTGCATATGAAAATGATAGGATATAATTTATAACACAAAAGAGATGAGACTATATTTTATATCGTAACAATAGTTATTACTATTGTAGACCACTCATTCATAAAGCACTCAGAAAATGAAAGTTCCCTTCATTCCCTAAAGAAAATCCCCTTTAGAATTCTTTCAGAACTACTAGTGTGAGCTAGGTAGTGGTGGCGCACGCCTTTAATCCCAGCACTTGGGAGGCAGAGCAGGAGGATCTCTGTGAGTTCAATGGCCATCTCTGTGCTAAGTGAGTCCCAGGACAGCTAGGGCTATAAGGGAAACCCTCTGCCTCAAAACAAACAAATAAACAAAGAGTTAATAGTTTGATATCTATCCCTTTTGACATTTGTCTCTGAATCCTCCTTTAAATTTATTGTAGTAAAGTGTATATACAATAAAATGTAACCATACTTCAGTTTGATGAGTTGACAGATTTGTCTATAATACAAAGTATAGAATATATTTTATCATCTGAAAAAATTATATTTTGGCCTCGGGTTTAGTTTGTTTGTTTGTTTGTTGGGTTTTGTTTTGTTTACCATATGTTAGATTTGAAATCTTAATTTGAAAAAGAAAATTTTCAAAGGAAGATAACATGAAAATGTAATATTTGTCAAGTTTTTCTCTTTGCTTAGTGGATTGTGGACTAGTTTATATGGTTTGATATATGGTTTGATGATGGTTATCTTTTTTGTTTTCCTTAGAATGATTGTTTTTTCTTTCTCAATTCCTTTTTTTTTTCTTTCAATGGCAAATTGCTGCTTAAGGTTTTGATACTTTGTATCTTTTTCAAGTCTGACAGCACCCACACTGCCAGGTCATAGGACTGGGGTATTGACAGAAAACACAGACTCAGGCCATTCAGTAAGGAGAAAATGCCAAAGCTTTACTGAGGGATCAGCAATATATACTAGAGGCCAGGAAGAACAACAGGAAAAAACAATCATAGCCATAGGTCAGGCACCTGGGAGGTCCCTACCACACCGGGTGTGAAAACAGGAATCAAATTAAGCTACAGGATGTCCCGCAGGATGTTTCCTGTGCAGACCGCTCAGCTTGGGGCGTTGAGCTAAGCTCACCGATGCCCAACACAAGTTTTGGTTGTTATTTTGTGTGCACTTATGGTATGGAAACACTTTATAGACTTTACCTCCAGTTTTCCATTTAATATTATCTTATAGGCATATTCTTATATCTTCAAACACTCTTTAAAAATGTGAGTTAACAGTCTCAGTGTAGATCATTTTAAATTTATTTCATGGGCTTGGGATGTCGTAGAGTGTTTTGGTTATCACCTTAAGGCAATGGTTGTATCCCTGGTACTAGACATGCACATCCCAAATGAATTTCATAATTATTTTCTTTAAAAACAGTTATAATAAAATAGAGAAATAAACTTTCTTAATGTGATTAGTTATATATAAAACTATCACAGATAGCCACGGTGGCTCACCCTTTAATCCCAGCACTCACAGAGACAGAGACAGGTGGATCTCTAAGTTCTAGGTCAGCCTGCTCTTCAAAACAAGTTCTAGGACAGCCAGGGCTACACAGAGAAATCTTATTTCAGGGAAGATGACATAGAACTTCGGTCATTCCTGCCTTGTTTTATTTTCTAGCAAGCTGCACTGCTTGCACTTCAGCTCTTGGGACTCAAGCAAGGAGTGGATGGTCGATATGCCCCAGAACGAGGACATCGAAGCCATATGCCTCGGTCTAGGGTGGGCCGCCGCGGCCACCACGGCCTCGCTCCTCCGGTTGTTCACCATTGGAGGTGTTCAGAAAGAAGTCTTCTCCCTTCCTGGACCTGTGGTATCAATGGCGGGACACGGAGAACAGCTTTGCATTGTTTATCATAGAGGTAGGTTTTTCCTTGTCTTACTTACACAGTATGGTGTCTTAACTTGCTTTAAGCTAACTTTGGTAAAATGAAACTACTTGAATTTTTGTTGTTGTTGTTGTTGTTGTACCTCATTTTGTTTTGGATTGTATACCTCCTATTGCATTTACTAAGTATTTTCATCATTGTAGTCTTTGACTTTAGAAAATGTTGTGATATTGGTAAGCAAGAAAAAATAAGTATGCTCCACTGTATAAACTACTACTCAGGGAATTCGAAGGTAAAATTCGGTTATTTGCTTGTATAAAGTTTATCTTTTGGCAAGTACATTGTTCAGTTTAAATACTTCAGAAATAACGTACAAGTTCTAGTGCAAAGGACCAAACCAGCTAGGAGTGACTTTCAGAGGTCGGGACCTCCTTTTCCTTGCTTTCTGTCTTCATTCTCCACCTGTCTTTTAACACCGTAGCAAGGTTAGTGATCAAGGTTATTGTTTAAACACTCTGGGGGAAAGTACTATCCTCTCTTGGCTTATATGACATTCTTGTCCAACTATTTTGCTCGCTGTCCTTGGCTTTTTTTCTCCATTGGCTTTTCTCCATTGGCTACTCCTGTGCTTGCTTTTGGTTGTAGTTAGCCTCATCGTCCTTGGGACTCTCCAAAGGTCAGAACCTTACAACCTTGCAGTCTGTTTGACAGCATAGCTACAAAAAATAGATTTTTTTATTGCTGTTTTGTACATATCTGCAAGTGTAACTGAAACAAAGGTATCATGGACAATATGTACTCATTGATTTATCTTTTTAAAAATGTTGCTTGAAGCCGGGCGGTGGTGGTGCATGCCTGTAATCCCAGCACTCAGGAGGCACAGGCAGACGGATTTCTGAGTTCGAGGCCAGCCTGGTCTACAGAGTGAGTTCCAGGACAGCCAGAGCTACACAGAGAAACCCTGTCTCAAAAAACCAAAAAAAAAAAAATGTTGCTTGAGCTGGACGGTGGTGGTGCACGCCTGTGATCCCAGCACTCGGGAGGCAGAGGCAGACGGATTTCTGAGTTCGAGGCCAGCCTGGTCTACAGAGTGAGTTCCAGGACAGCCAGGGCTACACAGAGAAACCCTGTCTCGAAAAAAAACAAACAAATAAATAAATAAATAAATAAATAAATGTTGCTTGCAACTCCAAATTGATAATCATGACTCGTGTCAAAAATACAATTTGAAAGCTTGTGGTGATGCACACCTTTAATCCTAGCACTTGGGAGGGAGAGGCAGATCTGCTGTTAAGTCCACCCTAGTCTATAGAAAAGTTTCAGGTCAGTCTGAGCTATAAGGTGAGATCTTGTCTCAGAACAAAAAATCAAAAAAGACACCCCAAAACTGTTTGACAAACTTCTTTAAGGGATTTTATTTTAAAATGTGGTTTTAAATATGTATGTCTGTGTCTTCTAAATTGGTATACCAGCCCTGTCATAACCATGTCTCTGGACTTTCATATTCAGTCACTCATTGGAAATCTGTGTGTTATGTTTTAACTGGCCTTTTGAACTCATTTACATTCCCCCCAAATTATCTGTTTAATAGTTTGGTCACCTTCATAATTAGTCTGTTAACAATTGATATTAACAAAAGCTCAACCATACAACTATAAGCCACGTGAAGTCCATCAGTATAGTCAGAACATGTTCCGTTCTGTGGTGTAGCCCATTCCAAGTCGGCCTCGTTTCATTCCATAAACTAACACCCAGACATGTCATGTTGCAGTGCTGGTCGTAGTAGCTTCCATTAGGCGTGTTACAGTCTATTGCATAGTTGCCTGGACGATCTTTTAAAAGCCTAGACAGTCCCTCTTTTCTGCTTAAATTTCTCTGACTTCAGTTTTAGAATAACAATCAAGCTGCCATAACAAGGCATTTTACTGTCCAACAGGCTCCGAACTTCATCTCTTTCCCCCACTTCATGCCTCACCGTTGTCTCTTACCACTGGCCACTCTATCCTGGGAACACTTATCCTTATTTCTGTCTTAGGAACTTTCTGCTAGCTGTTCCTCTTTCATTGCATCCATCTTTTTAAATATGAGCTCATATGAGGTTATATGGGTCACAAACAAAAATTAGCAACAGTAAAAGCCTTCTAAATGCAACCATAAATTAATTTAAAGTTAAGTGTGCACCGCGTCTGTAGTATCTGTAGCAGTTTGTCTATGGTGAACGGCACTGCAGCCTGGGTTCTGAGTGCCCAGATGCACACTAGGAGCTGTGCCTGCCTGCCAGTCCACCCCGGGCACCAAAGAGCGCCACCTGAAGCGGCTTGGCTATGATATATGTGCTATGACACAGCATGTTTGCTGTACATGGGAAGTCTTCTACTCTTACAGAAACATACTGGTTTAATTATTGGAAACAGACAGTGTTTTCCTATATCATTCCTCAGCAAGTAAGAATCAAATATGGATTGGACTGCGTCAAGATGCTTGATGGTAAAACTTGCTATTTTAGTCTCATAAAACATGGTGAATGAATTTTGACTTGGGATTACGACAGTGTTCAACCATTTCTGAATGGCCCTGTTTTAGTTTCTCTTTCTGTTGTGACGCATTGAGCTAGGTGGTGGCAGCGTTAGCCTTTAAACCCAATACTCAGGAGACAGAGTTTAGAGCCAGTTTGGTCTGCTGTTCCCATAACAGCCACGGCTCTGCAGAGCAGCCCTGTCTCCATCGCACCTGATATAGCCAGCTGGAAGGCGAATGGTTTATGCTGGCACAGGCCATTGTGCTGGGGCTGTGAAGGCAGCTGGGCTTACTAAACTAGCCGGTCTTTATTATGGTCACAGTCAAGAAGCAGAAAGTAATGGACACATGCTGCACAGTTCCCTTAGACCAGGATCACAACAGGGTAATGGTACCAATTGTGGTCTCCAGAAATGTTCAGTGTAATATATTATTCTGCTTCTAATGTATCAGAAAGATTGCTCATATGGGTTAACCATAAAAATGGTGCTGTTTTAAGAATGTGTCCTGGGCTGTGGTACTACATGACTTTTATCCTGGCACTTGGGAAACAGAGGCAGGGGGATCTCAGATCCCTGGTCTAGGAATTGAATCCTAAGAAAAACAGGATTAGACCAGGCTTAGAGAAGTTGTGTCTCAAGACATCCCTCCTTCCCCCCTCCCAAAAGAAGTGTCACAAAATTAATGCACAGAAAATAATTTAGATGTGTTACAGCTGAGTAACCTGGTGCCTGACACATACACACATCTCTCTAGGTACAGGGTTCGATGGAGACCAGTGCCTTGGAGTTCAACTGCTAGAGCTGGGGCGGAAGAAAACCCAGGTTTTGCACGGCGACCCTCTTCCTCTTACAAGGAAATCCTACCTTACATGGCTGGGGTTTTCTGCTGAAGGCAAGATAATTTTCGTTCTTTATATTAAAGACATATTTCAAGAAAATAATTTATCTCAGTCTTAATTGACTTAAAAACATTCTATATTTAAAAGTTTAATTCTAATATGGATCAAAACTTTAGTTGTTAGGAGAATAATGGGTATTTCACTATTCATGAGAATTCTGATGAGAAAGCTTACAAAGAAGATTATATTTTTCTTATATTTTATTGAATTATGTGTATCTATGTGTCTGAGAGTCCAGAAGAGGACGTTGGATTCTCTTGGGATGTAGTTAACAGGTAGTTGTGAGCCGCCTTTGTGTGCCCTGGAAATAAAACTGTAGTCCTGTAAGAATGGCGAGTGTGCTTAACCACTGAGCCACTTCTCCAGCCTTCAAAATATGCCTTTCTAATATTTTTCACTATATAGCAATAGAGAGATACAAATCACTAATAAAATAAACATGGCTTTTCCAGTTAATTCTATACATGTTAAGAAGTTTCTAGCCGGGCGGTGGTGGCGCACGCCTTTGATCCCAGCACTTGGGAGGCAGAGGCAGGCAGATTTCTGAGTTTGAGGCCAGCCTGGTCTACAGAGTGAGTTCTAGGACAGCCAGAGCTACACAGAGAAACCTTGTCTCGAAAAACAAAAAAAAAAAAAAAAACAAAACAAAAAAAAAAAAAACAAAGAAAAATTACTATTATAGTCCAGCAGGGGGCATAACTTTCACTGAAACTGTGTGTGTGTGTGTGTGTGTGTGTGTGTGTGTGTGTGTGTGTCCTTTTAGAGACTGTAAGTCAGATTCAGAGTATTTTCTTCATTTGGGTCTCTGTGGAAATGAATTTTACAGAAAGCAACTCTGAGTTACCTCACCCAACTTTAGCTTTTGAAATTAGAGTTGACTCCTTGGTATACATTTTGAAAGGTTTATTTAATCACCCTTGCAGTTGATTTCTTTGCTCTGGGTGTCTAGGCACTCCCTGCTACGTGGATTCCGAAGGCTGTGTTCGAATGCTTAACAGAGGGCTCGGAAATACATGGACTCCCATATGTAACATAAGAGAGCACTGCAAAGGAAAGTCGGATCACTACTGGGTGGTTGGTGTCCATGAAAACCCCCAGCAGCTGAGGTGGGCCATCACAAAGTGTCCAGCTTCCTCTTTGTATGGGACTCTATACCTGTATTTATTTGCTTTTCATCTTCTGCCAACTGGTAAAGGGAAAATTAAAATGTGGTCTATCTGCATTATTGGGCTGTGGACAGGTATAAAGTACTGACACATGCTTATAAAGCAAATGAACCTTGAAATGTCACATAGTAAAAGAAATCAGAGGACTACTCGTTGTATGATTCCACTTATGAAAATATCCAGAATGGTTATCTGCAGAGACCAAATAAGGTAGTAGAAATTCCTGTATTCTAGGCATCTCTAGGCAGATTATAAGGCAAGAGCAGGAATGTTTGGGGATGTGGTCGTTGGCTTGTGGGGATTTGAGGAGAGAAAATACAGTCTTATTTTAGACAATGCAAGATTGAATTTAGTAGAAAGCCATAAAGGTTTTAATGCTTATTTCCACGTTCGCCTTTATAGAATCTGCAGAATTCCATTGTTAATATATTTGGTGTTATATAAACTATGTTGGTTGGCTGGGGATGTGGCCTAGTGGTAGTGCCTGCTTAACAAGCCGGTGGTCCTGAACTCCTTCTACAGTACAGGGGAAAACATTTTTATTCATTTTTTTATTTTTTTTGTTGAATTCTTTTTTATTTTTTTATTTTTTTTTATTGGATATATTCTATATTTACAATTCATTTCCCTTTTTCTGGTTCCCCACCCCCAAAGGTCCCACATGTCCTTTTCCCTCCCCCATTTTTATTTTTTAAAGAAAAACCCTTTGCATGTGTTGACACAGCACTCAGAAGGCAGGAGCTGGTGGGTCTCTGTGTTTGAGGTCAGTGTCGTCGTCAGAGCAAGTTGTGGGTCAGCCAGGGTTATATGAGACCCTGGGTTTTGTTTTGTTAACTTCTTAATCAGTGTTAGGATGTATAGCTGTCTTTATTAAATTTCTTTATTCAATTTCTTTTATTTCTAATTCTAGAAATCAAGTTACTTAGTACTTTGAACTAAAGAATGCCTATTACATCAACAATGAGTTATATAGTTTGAACCCATGAACCCTCTCTAGTGCTTACTCAGGATGACTCACTTTGTTACTAATTGTTTTTATCTTCTTATTTGAGACTGTCTAATATGTAGACCAGGCTGCCCTCAAACGCAGGGATCCGTCCGTTTTGCCCTCCAAGTACTAGGATTAAGGTTGTGCAGTTCACAACTGTGGCTCTAGCCCCACTGGGTCCAGTGCAGTTTTCTAGCCACTGTGGGCACCTTACATACATGCATGCGCAGATCCACAGTCAGGGTGCAGTCAGAGTTAAAAATAACTTTAATTTAAAAGTTATTTTGGGTTTCTTAAGGCTTTTTTTGTTTGTTTGTTTGTTTGTTTGTTTGTTTTGTTTTGTTTTGTTTTTTTTCGAGACAGGGTTTCTCTGTATAGCCCTGGCTGTCCTGGAACTCTCTGTAGACCAGGCTGGCCTCGAACTCAGAAATCCGCCTGCCTCTGCCTCCCAGAGTGCTGGGATTACAGGTGTGCGCCACCACCGCCGGCAATTTTGAGTTTCTTAAAATTGAGTCTAATGTAGCCTAATCTGGGCTAAACTCAAGTAATAAGGAATAGCCTCAAACTCCACGTCCCTCAGTGCTAGAATGTTTGTGCTACTACACTTAGGGTGGTCTTACACAGTACACATTTGAAACACTGAGATGCTAAGAAGTCTGCTTATGGGCTCTGGGGAAATGGCTCAGCAATTAAGACCACTTGTTGCTTTAGCAGAGGACCTGGATTTAATTCCCAGTACTCACTTACATAGTGGCTCACAACCTCCAGTTCCAGGGCATGCTCTTCTAAACTTAATGGGTTTGAGGCATGGATGTAGTACACATGATACTTATATATAAAAAAATGAATACATCTCAAAAACAAACAAACAAAGCCAGGTAGTGATGGTACACACATCTTGAGTCTGGGGCTGGTCTGGTCTACAGAGTGAGTTACTGGACAGTCAGGGCTACACAGAGAAAGTTTGTCTCAAAAAGCCGGGGGGACGGGGGACACTAAACATCTGCTTATGAAAATGCATTTCTACCACGTTCAGTGGAATTGGGGAATTGGGACCCCAAGGCCAGCCTGGTCTATCCATTGTTATTATGGCTCAAAAACAGAGAGGGAAGATGAAAATAAAATTGTACTTAGTTTTGTGCATTGAGATAGGGTTATTTTCATGCTTTTCTTAGTTTTATTCTAAATAAATAAAGGTTTTTTTTCAGAGGTTGGAAACTGCTACTTAGTCATTGCTTTTTCCTTCTCCTTTTGAGACCTTAAGGATTTGAGCCTGGCTGGCTTCAAATTCATGATCTTATGTGTCAGCTTCCCGAGTGTAGAGACTGCCACCTCCCAAGAGCTGTGCACCCCGATGCCTGTCTGTGTTGTACTGTTTATTTACACGCACGTAGAGATGACTGATTTGTGTGGCTAGAGATATCTAAAGACCAGGGAAGGAAGCCTACAACTTTCTTCAGGAGTCTACTGCTGTGTTTAATGACACTTAGCTGCCCTGGCTCGGGAAAGCTCATTAGAACTTCTCTAGGCCTCTGCTTACTCTTGGTGGTAAAGATAGTGTGGGCTGTGTTACTCTGAAAGGCTGCGAGGTCCACAGCTCAGTGCCTGAGTCAGATACAGCCTGCTGTGTAGCCAGGTCCTGTTGTGTAGACTTTGTGCCTTCTCCTCAACTTCAGGACAGAAAGTACCCATCTAAGAATTGCTGCGAAGACGAAATGACTTTGGAATACTAATTTTTGGGGTGGGGGGTGGGAGACAGGGTCTCACTATGTGGCCCTGGCTGTTCTGGAACTCAGTTTGTAGACCAGGGAGACAGTAGAGAGTCTGGCCAATTTGGGGCAGAAAGTAAGCCATGCCAACTGCAGAAGATTAATCTATACATTGGCCTGTTTTCTACAGTTTTTTTTCAATTCTTCATTTAATATAATAACAAAACAGATTTTGTGATTAGTTTGAAAGACAATTGAAGTAACTTTTCCTCCTTAGTAAAGTGGTTCACCCTTTCACATTTTCTACTCCAAATAGTTTAAACATCCATAGACTAACTCTACTAAATGAGCAGCCAAAATGTGTGATTGTTCCCCCACCCCTAATTACTCCATAAGGAAAAGCCTGAAAGCTAAGAAAATAAGAAATATTAGTGTCCTGCTTTGATGTAGAATGACTTGGAACGTTACTGTTAATAAAATCCCAATCATATCTTCTTAATTTTTGATGAAATCGGTCAAGTATTTGAGCTGGGAGAGGTTAAACAAAAGACTGGTTCCTTTACAGGCAGAGTGCTCAGCGGCACGTACTGTTGGACCCCCTTTTGGGGACCCCTACTCTAATCTCGGGATGGCGCTTTCCCAAGAAACTCGAGAGACCAGCTTGATGCAATTGCATGAGGCAGTTTTAATATCAGAGCTCCAGGACGACTCGTATCTCACGCAGGAGACAGAGGAGTCGACCCCGAGGCTCAGAAGTTAGGGGTTTATATAGGAAAAGTTAGGGGGTTTGGCAAGGTTACACATAATTGGCTGATTTAAACATTAACAGGGAGAATTGGCTCGCAGTTACATCAGCAAGCAGTACGTGCAGATTGGTATTTCAGCAATGTGGGAAGACTGCTTATTTTGATTAGCAAGAGGTCGGGTTAACCTCAAACTGCATCGAGGGGGAGACTGGAGACCAGGGGGCCCAGTCCAGATAGCCCATGACTCAGTGGAGAGTGGAGATTGTCTAGGCACGTCCCTTATCCTTCATGGCCAGTTAGTTCCCAGAATAATTCAGCAGCCTTATTTCAGGCCTGCCCGGGCATTCCCAGGCCTATCCTGCTCTGCTGTCTCTATCGTGGGCTCTGAAAAATTTAAAACTCCTTTCAGTACTTGTGTTCTTTTTTTTTTTTTTTTTGGTTTTTCGAGACAGGGTTTCTCTGTGTAGCCCTGGCTGTCCTGGAACTCACTCTGTAGACCAGGCTGGCCTCGAACTCAGAAATCTGCCTGCCTCTGCCTCCCAAGTGCTGGGATTAAAGGCGTGCGCCACCACCACCCAGCTGGTGTTCTTTTCCTTTCCATGAATGAACATGTTCTGCCCTCTTCATTCACCAGGTAGCATTCTGGTGCTTGTAAGTACGTGGCAGTTACCCAGCAGATTTTCACATCTGAAATATTCATGCTCCTCTCTCATGCTCTGTGCCATTGTCTCTATAAAACTGTGAAGGAGAAGGAAGAAAATGAGATCCTATGGTCCAAAAGGAAAGGTTCACATCTCATGACAAAGGGGCGTATATCAAGTGAACATCATTTGTGGGTGTGGCTGCTTTTTAATGTTTCCGGTGAGCATTTAATATTACTAGGATTGTTTTGTATAAAGTTTCAAACCTAAAGGCCTGTTAGAATAGTGTTACTGTTCATAGTTCCTAATTTGTGAAAAGGTTTTATTTCAGCAATTTTTGTGATATTGTAAAGTCTTTAGCGTGGGACTTTTTTTTTAACTAACAGGTGCATCCCTTGTAAAGGTTCTCGGTTTCCTCCCACCCTTCCACGACCTGCTGTAGCTATATTACCTTTTAAGCTTCCTTACTGTCAGACTTCAACAGAGAAAGGCCAAATGGAGGTATGTAGATGCCTTAATACTCTAAATTTGAAACTAAATACCTGTTACACAGACAATTTTAGATCATCACAGTGTCAGTGTTGGGTATTACTACACTATGATTAAATAATGCAGTAGGGCCTTTTGATCACAAGGCTACCTCATGTGGTTGCTGTCACGGCTTCCAGGGCTTTTTGCAGAGGAAGTGGCTTTGACTGGGTGGCCCTCACCAGGGGCGGAGCTTCCCTGGCAGGGTCAGGTTAGCCCTCTACACAGACCATAGACTTGTCCTGTTTTTAAAAGGCATTTGAAACCTTGCAGTTAGGTATGCTAGTTGGGAAGCAAATCATCTGCAGAACTGGCTTACAAGTTCTCCGAGGACTAACCATGTAGGAAATAAAAATGTTGTACACAGACACAAACACCTTTTTTTAAAGGCTAGAACATAAAGCCAGGCTATTATTAGCACATTGAAATTCGAATTGTAAAGTAAGAATATATAGAAAGGAGGGTTTCAGAAAATAGTCTAGAGCTGGCTTCTTAAGGGATACCTAACGCTTGCCCAGTATTAAAGGGATGTTCACTTTTATGTCCTTCTATCCATTTTCCAGGAACAATTTTGGCATTCTGTTCTGTTTCACAACTACCTTGATTACTTGGCTAAAAATGGTTATGATTATGAGGAGAACATTAAAAACCAGGCAGTAAAAGAGCAACAGGAGCTCTTAATGAAAATGCTTGCGGTGAGTAAAATATGTTGAAAAATTAAAGTTTAATTATTTTCTTAGGTTGAGAAAAAAATTTTTCTTTTGAAACAGGTTTTTTATATGTAGCCCTGACTGTCCTGGAACTTGCTCTGTAAACCAGGCTGGCCTTGAATTCAAAGAGATTTGCCTGCTTCTACCTCCTCGGTGAGGAAAGGCATGCAGCAGCATGCCCAGCCCTAGGTAGAATTTCGTAAATAAATGTAAATAAAGACTAAATTCTATCATCTGGGTTACATAAATTTTATTTTTTTCCCTTAAAATTTCTATCTCACTTTTGATGTTACTGTTAAAATATTTGAAACACTTCACTATAGCGAAGGCTGTAGGTGGGCGTGTAAGCCTTTCTGATGTGGTGCCTGCTCACTGGGCTCCAGCGATGCTCCAGGTGACCTGCAGGAGGGAGAGCCAGGGGTGGGGCTCTGACTCATCTGTGGTATGGACATTGTGGATTCCAGGTCTCCGTCCTTAGACTTTTTGATTTCCTGGCCTTTTGACATCACCAGTGGCTGGGTTTGCTGCCCTGACTTCTTTACTACATTTCTCTGGTTCATTGTCCTCCTTTCAAGCTTTTATTCATTGAAAGGAATGTAATCCCATGTCCTCTCCTGGATGGCACTGTTGACCTTTGAGGAAAGTGACCGTTAATTCATTCTAGCCACTGCAAGAATGACGCTGCCCTCTGAGTCAGAGTTTCACTTTGCTTAGAAGTGCTTCTTCTGGAGAATACCAGCAATCTTGAGGAGGCTTGGGTGAAGATATAGAGCTTCTTCCTCATAGGTCAGGTGTGTAAATTACAAAATGCTCCTGCACCATGAGTCATAAGATCCCTAGTGTCCCTCAGAGTGGCAAGAACTATTTTGAGCTCAAGTTGTCATGTAGTGGATTGTCAATTCAATCCAAGGGAGTGTTTTCTTTTCTTTTCTTTTCTTTTCTTTCTTTCTTTCTTTCTTTCTTTCTTTTTGTTTTGTTTTGTTTTTTTCAAGGCAGGGTTTCTCTGTGTAGCCCTGGCTGTCCTGGAACTCACTCTGTAGACCAGACTGGCCTTGAACTCAGAAATCTGCCTGCCTCTGCCTCCCAAGTGCTGGGATTACAGGCGTGCGCCACCAACGCCCAGCCAAGGGAGTGTTTTCTAAGATGCATTAAATGAATGTTCCTTCCACCTCCTCCTGTTCTTTTTTAAGATTTGTTTTTACTTTATGAGTATTTGTCTGCATGTGTGTACATGCACCATGTGTGTGTCTGGTGATCACAGAGGCTAGAAGAGGGTATTAGGTATCCTGGAAGTAGAGTTCTGGATAGTGAGGAGTCACTGTGTGGGTACTGGGAATAGAATTTAGGCCCTCTCCAAGAGCAGCAAATGTTCTTTGACAGAACTGGGATTAGCATAGGACACCCTAAAACCAAGTTCTCAGCACAAAGGGAAAAGGGGCAAGAAATAGACATAGACAGGTGACCGAGAGGGTGGAGAAAGGAAAAGGAAGAAGGGAGAGGGAGAAGGGAGATTTGCCCTGGGAGGACAAGGGACTGCCTCTGGATAGAAGGGAGAGAGACATGGCTCTTAGGTAAATGGCGGTTTATAAAGGAAAAGAGAGAAACCCCTGTTAGGATGATTTGGTTTGTTTTAGTTGGACATGTAAATTAGGTGACAAAGGGTACTTCTGATTGCTGGAATTCAATACTTTTGACAGCTGGACCTTGGTTATCAGCCTCTGGAGGAGGACGTAGTTAAGTAAGGGAATGGGCCTTTGCGTCCAGCTTTAGGGGGAAGCGGGAAGGGCAGGGCCTGCCAGAGCCGTGTTTCCTCTGCCAGTGCCTACCAACTGCCCTTCATTCTTAATCCCTGAGCCGGCCTCCTGCCCAGAACACCCTTCTTTTTACACTACAGACATAAAAAGTGCAAATGTCGGCCGGGTGGTGGCGAACGCCTTTAATCCCTGCACTTGGGAGGCAGAGGCAGGCGGATTTCTGAGTTCAAGGCCAGCCTGGTCTACAAAGTGAGTTCCAGGACTGGCAGGGCTACACTGAAAAACCCTGTCTCGAAAACAAAGAAACAAACAAAAAAGTACAAATGTTAATTTAGGAGTTGTATAGCTATTTCTGGTAGTTGAAGATCACAAACAATATTAAACATGAAATTTTAAACATGTCTACTTTTTCCATACAAATTCGCTTAGTAGCATTTGTTGTCTAGTTCTGAGTAAAGTAGTAATTAGTTTTTGTCATAATTCACTTTTTAAAATTCCCTGCCTTGTTGTGATGAGTGGCAACTGGAAAAAAAGTTAGGAGAATTTCATATGAGTTCTGAATGGCTGTCCTACTTCTGCACTTTACATCTGAAGTATGTCACATCTCATTGAATTTAAGCTACTATTTGTAAATGCACCGTTACTTTACTCATTTAAACCACTAAGGAATACTGTTGATCAGGCCAACACAACATTAATTATAAGATACTTTTCCACTTTGTAGATGTACAGTGTGCATTTTAGAAGCATTAGGTAATGTCAGTCTTGTCTTTTTGATGTGTTTATAAAAAAAGAAGTATAAGATATATTCTGTGGGTGTGGTGAGGTGTGGGGGAAGGGGGTATCCCAGCAGGCCCATGCCATGGCATCCCTTCCCCTGAGGGACCAGCCACATGAAGGTATAATATAGAATAGAATTTATTCAGGGCATAGGGAGGGGAGTTAAGAGGGTAGTAGCTGCAGAGAAAGGCAGAGAGTAGAGAAATAGAGGCTGGCCATGAGCACATGGAGAGGGAGCAAGAGAGGGTGAGAAAACAAGAGGCAAGAAGGCAAGACAGAGAGGAGGGGCAGGATCCCCTCATAGTGGGCCAGGCCTGCCTGGTATTGCCAGGTAACTGTGGGGTGGAGCTTAGACAGAATGCTAACACTTTTCTTTAGTTTGACTTAACATGATTTGATTTTGATTCTCCCCTGATTAGCTGTCTTGTAAACTGGAACGGGAATTCCGCTGTGTGGAACTTGCTGATCTAATGACTCAAAATGCCCTGCATTTAGCTATTAAATATGCTTCTCGCTCTCGCAAATTAATATTGGCTCAAAAACTTAGTGAACTTGCTGCAGAAAAGGCAGCTGAATTGGCAGAAACTCAGTCAGAAGAAGAGAAAGAAGAGGATTTCAGAGAAAAACTGAATGCTGGGTAAAAGAACATCAACTATTTGAATTTTCCTTACTGTCTTACACATGAAGTTGGTCTTTGCATTTGTTTCTTATGGTCTAATGCTATGACCCATCAGTTACAGTCATACCACTACAGAATGGAGTCAGCCACGGGTCAGAAGTCACGTTGAAGAAGATGCCGAGGACACAGAAGACACTGTTCCAGAAGAGAAACCAGAGCCACATAACCACGGTGAGACATATTTTCAGAGCAGTGAAAGAGACAGAGGCTCAGCAGATGGTGGCGCTTGCCATGCGGTGGTGGGCTTCACCTGCAGACCACACGGAAAGCTAGAGAGCTGACTCTACTAAGTTGTCTTCCTACCACTATGCACGAAGCACCAACCCCCACCAACAATAATTAAATAAATACATAAGTAAATAGAAGCTATCATTAGTATTGCCTTTTCCATTTTGGTTGGCTAAGAGAAATTGAATTCCCTTGTTTTTTTCCCAAGGTATCTCTGCAGTCTAGATATTGAATATCAAGGACAACTTCATTGTCCTCACTTACATTGTCTTATTTATTTTAATTATAGGGAAGAATTTATTCCAAAATGCAAATTCCTCTGATATGCCACCTCTTAAATCAGGTAAGAAATATATGTAAACTTGTAGCTTATAGCAGTGGCTATAATCCAGTCAGAAGATAGGTGGCTGTTGGCTTTCTCATGGACTGCTGACATCAGAGACTAGAGGATGAATCAGCCTGTAAGGGAGTGGTGGGTGGGAGCAGGAGCAGAGGAGACGTCAGAAGGAGAATATAGGGCACCTACAGGTGGGGTCTGGGAGGGATATACAAGAGACAGATCTTGTGGATTTTCCAGACAGTGTTAAGAATCGCAGTCTTCATTCTAAGATCCCTGGGAGGCGGCTTTAGGTTCTAAGCAGGACTAATGCCATCACATGTGATACTGAGGGGAAATGGACCTAAGACTACCAGAGCAGTACAAGTGAGACTGAGTGGTGACCCTAGAAAAGGTAGAGTTGGTGTTTCTAAGGTGGGAGATGGTTCAGAATGAAGAACAGTATAGTGTTAGAAACACTAGAGAAAAGCAGGTTCATAGGGGAAGCCGAGGAGTCACCATTAGCTAAGTAGGTTCCATAGTTAGGCTTTTGCTTCAGAACCTCATAAAGTAAATGTTAAGCATTGGCATAAGTAGAACAGTTTATGCCATAGCAAGCACTCACTAAAGTTTGTAAAGTAAGAAGAAGCAGGAGCCCTAGCCGAGGGGATTTCCAGCATTTAAGCATCAAGTACAAGAGGAGAGGAAGTACTGGAAGGGATCACTGGTCCAGAGAGAAAGGGCTAAGTCTGGGATGTAGTGTCAAAAAGTCAAGGGAGCAGAAAATATTGATGGGACCACTATATGGACATCTACTGAAAGGTCTCAAATAAAGGGGCAGAAAGCAGCCATCACAGTCGGTTACATAAGAATGGTTTGGGGGCTTTAGCTGTTGGGTAGGAGGGTTAGACCTCAGACCAGAGTGTGGAGAAATGTATGGGAAGGAGGAGATGATAGGCATGGCGGCTTTTGAAAGGTTTGGTAGGGTTGTAAGGAAAGATGGTATCTGGGAGTGCAAAGAGCTTGCTTTGTCTTTGTTTGTAAACTGAGAGACAGGTGACTGAAGAAGGTGATCAGACGGTGGGGAGAGGCAGTCGTAGGTGGGCATGGGTGTCCACACTGAGGACATTACTAACCTCAGCACCTCTGTGTCATGGTCAAGGGGAGCAGCAGTCTACACACGGGTTTGTTTCACAGCAGCAAGTTGGGACAGTTCGCATTTAATATTATTCTGGCTTGGAAGAAGGAAAGAGATCATCTGTATTTGTTTTCAAGTTACATGGTGCTGGGTGTGGAAGGACGCACCTTTAATTCTAGCACTAGAGAGGCAGAGGCAGGAGAATCTCTTAAGTTTGAAGCTAGCCTGGTTTATATAGCAGTACCAGGCCAGTTACATGTACATAGTGAGAGCTGGGCGGTGGTGGCACACCCCTGTAATCCCAGCACTTGGGAGGCAGAGGCAGGCGGATTTCTGAGTTTGAGGCCAGCTTGGCCTACAGAGTGAGTTCCAGGACAGCCAGGGCTACACAGAGAAACCCTGTCTCGAAAAAACCAAATCCAAAAAACAAAAACAAACAACAACAACAATAAAAAAAAAAAACAAAAAAAAATGTACATAGTGAGACTTCGATCTCAAAAAAAAAAAGTACCTTTGTTTTCATATCATACAAGTTAAAATATTCTATTTAGTATTGTGAATGTCAGTTGTCTTGATTTAAAAAAAGAAAAACCCAACGGATATTAATGGGAGGAGCAGCCCTTGGGCCTGGGGGGGTTTGATGCCCTCGTGTAGGGGAAGGTAGGAGTGGGTGGATGGTGGGGGAGCACCTCATGGGGGGGGCAGGGAGGGGGGAGGGGGAGGGGGGAATAAGAGGTTTCCAGAGGGGAGACCTGGAAAGGGAATAACATTTGAAATGTGAATAAAGGAAATATCTAACAAAACAAAAACACTATTGAGTTTTCTTCTTGTAATAGGTGCAGTTTTCTCTAACAGCCAAGGACGGGTAAACCCCTTCAAGGTAACCAGTAAGATTTTCTGTTTGAAAATTATTCGTACTAAGATGTTTCCAGATGACTAGGTGACCTCCTTAGACTTTGAGGGGTTAAAGACAAGTCACTGTGAAGACGAAGGGGACGTTACAAGGCGTCCCGTGTGATCTCAGTACCTGTGTCTGACGTAGTTCTGAGTACCCAGTGCTGAGGACTTGTGAGGTTCTCCCTGTCGTCCTTGGGATGTGGTGTTTGAGGGAACTTGTTGCAGACTCAATCTGGGTTGTATTCTATGAATTCATTTCCAAAAGGGATACCACAGTGGAGTTTTCTTCTTCACATATAATATTTTCTTCTCTTTAGGTAGCAGTCAATTCCAAAGAACCAGCCACATCAGCGAATTCAGCACGCTCAGCTAATATTTTAGACAGTATGAACAAATCATCCAGGAAGTCCACTTCTTTTAATCGAGTAGCAAATAATGAAAAATCTCCAGTTATAAAGCCTCTGATCCCCAAGCCCAGGGCTAAGCAGGTACCTCGCTGGCGAGCCTCATGCATTCTGTTCTGGGGTGACGAAGTGTCTGATTGTCGCTGGCTATGTAGCAAGGGAGTGTACTCCATCTGCCTTGGTTTAGCCCAGAACCCCCCTTTTAAATATTTGTATTTTTGATGCCAAACTCACACATCTGTTTGTTTTCATAGGCATCTGCAGCATCCTATTTCCAGAAAAGAACTTCACAGGCTGATAAGGCTGAGGAAGTAAAAGAAAATCCTAAAAGTTCGTCACCTGAAACTCCAGCTGTGTGCCTTCAAAACTCTGAAAACCAACGGTGAGTGTGTAGAGAAGCTTTGTCTGGAGATGGCAGTGTCCCAGCTGCATGCCAACACACCTTTAGTCCCAGCACCTAGAAGGCAGAGGCTCTCTTTGAGTTTAAGGCCAGCCTGGTCTACAAAGTGAGTACCAGGACAGCTGGAGCTACATAGTGAGACTCTGTTCAAAATTAATTAAAAATAAAATTTTAATTGTAAATACCTGTGTCATTCGTTCAGGCTCTATCCCGCTTCCAAATGGTAGGAGGCAGGTGGACTAAACAATACATATGAAGCATTTAGAGTGCGTGATAGCAAGTGCTCAGAAACTTGGTTATTTTCATTAAGTCTTCTGATGACCTTAACACAGTTTGTGCAGACGGTATAATAGAATCGAGCCAGTTTCACAAGTGTCTTTGACCATGCTTTTCCATATAATGGTGCAGGACAACCTGGGTCAGCAGGGAGTGGGGTGAGGTGATGGGAAGGGCCGGAGTGAAGTCAGCCAGGCCTCACAGAGCTGCTTGCTGAATGGCAAGAGCCTGTGAATGACAGCCAGAGGGAGGGGCTCAGAAAGGCTGGTGATCTTGAACCTGTAAACACACAAGAGCTGAAAATGCAGGGTTCCTGTTTCTACACTGGTAGGTGCAAGGGTGAGTGATCCTTCTCCAGCACACTGAGCCTGCGATCTCCAGGCTGTTGGAAGTAATACTATTAGCTAGTATATTGTTAGCTAGTATAGTTGTGTCTCCCT
Source organism: Apodemus agrarius (assembly GCA_964023405.1). NCBI lineage: Eukaryota > Metazoa > Chordata > Mammalia > Rodentia > Muridae > Apodemus > Apodemus agrarius. The sequence continues at coordinate 80,258,274 of OZ030013.1, forward strand.
TACTTTGTGTGAGTATTGAAAAGCTGATGGTTAGCTACTAATTTGAAATGTCACTTTACACTTTAAATACTGTATTCAGTGTAAATTTTTTCATGTTATTATTACTTTAGGCCAAAGACTGGGTTCCAGATGTGGCTGGAAGAAAATAGAAGTCATATTTTGTCTGACAACCCTGACATCTCAGATGAAGCAGACATAATAAAAGAGGGGATGATACGATTTAGAGTATTGTCCGCTGAAGAAAGGAAGGTAAGGATTGTTATGCTGAGATGAGATCTTGGTGGGCTTCCCAGGTTTAAAAAGTTCCTATAGAAATGCCTTTTTCTTCAGAAAAGTGAATACATCAAAAAAGTCTTGGTGAAGAGGAAATTAGAGGTGGATGAGTTTTGACAAAATTAACTTGTGGTTGTTACTGAGTACCTGCAGATGGTTTTAGAAGCCAGCTGTGTGTGTTAACTGTGTGTCCTTAGGGAACTGCTGTCTGCCCCCAAATAAAAGATGCTTTAGTTATGAACTGAAAAAAAAAGATTGATAAGGAAAAAGGGATTTAACTTATATTTTAAACTACTACTATCAAGTCCATGAAAGTAGAAAAAAAAATTAATGCTATCTACTTACATAAGAATAATTCCTTTGGTTGGAAAGCTTTGGTGCTTCGGTCCAGCCTTTCCGACAAGTCTGTATAGAATGTAGGGCATTGTGAATGCTAGACCAGCAGTCTCCTGCTGTATTCTCACCCCATGATTATGGCTTTAGGGATTGTTGTGTTTGTGATGGGGCCTTGCTCTGTAGCTCTGATTGGCTTAGAACTCACCATGTAAAGAAAGCTGGCCTCAAACATTGGGCAATCCTCCTGCCTCTGTCTGCCCCCCATGTACTGAGGTTACAGTGTTGAGCCTAGTTGTTGATTGTGTTTTGTTTTAATTAAAAGAAAAATGTCTGCATGTGTATTTGGCTGCATGTATATATGTGTACCATGTGTGTGTCCTTGGTGCCCAAGGACAATACACTCTTCTTCTGTGGCTCACCCCTCAAACCCTAAGTATATATGATAGTTTTTTTGAGACAGGATCTAATTAAGCAGCTGACTGCCCTTGAACTCTTGACACTCCTGTCTCAGCCTCCTAAGAGTCAAAAATTACAGTGTTCCGCCGGGCAGTGGTGGCGCACGCCTTTAATCCCAGCACTTGGGAGGCAGAGGCAGGTGGATTTCTGAGTTCGAGGCCAGCCTGGTCTACAGAGTGAGTTCCAGGACAGCCGGAGCTACACAGAGAAACCCTGTCTCAAACCCCCCCCCCAAAAAAAAAAAATTACAGTGTTCCTCACCATAGGCACGTGGACATTACCTGAGTGAGTTTGAGTTGCAGCCTGGTGGTTAGAGATGCTGAGCCTTTCCGTGGGCCCATGGGCCATCTGTGTGCATCTTGAGAATAGCTTTCAAATTTATTTTGTATTTTTATCCTGATTGTTTGGGGATTTGCTATTCAATTTTCAAAGTTGCTTAAATATTATGGATATCTATCTCTTCCTCAGATGGTTACTTTACAACTATTTCCAAAGAATATGAAATCTAAATTTGTTAACCATTAGAACTTTTTAAATAATAAAGTTAAAATTTCAAATGCTAATTACTGTTCTGTATACAAGAACATTACCCATGAAAGTAAGCCATTTGCATTCTTTTTTTTAAATATTTATTTGTTTTAGGCATATGAGTACACTGTAGCTGTACTGATGGTTGTGAGCCACCATGTGATTGCTGGGAATTTGAATTCAGGACCTCTGCTCACTCTGGTCGACCCCACTCACTCTGATTGGCCCAATTCGCTCTAGCTCGGCCCCACTCGCTTTGGTCTAAAGATGTATTTATTATTTTATCTAAGTACACTGTAGCTGTCTTCAGCCGTGCCAGAAGAGGGCGTGATATCTCTTTCCGGATGGTTGTGAGCTACCATGTGTTTGCTGGGATTTGAACTCAGGGCCTTCAGAAGAATAGTTAATGCTCTTAACTCTTGAGCCATATCTCTAGCCCCCCGACCATTTTCATTCTTTTCTTCTTCATGCATAAAAATCTCTTTACCTCTCACTCCACTGTTTTTCAAAGGCGTGGACTAACAAGGCCAAGGGAGAAACTGCCAGCGATGGGGCTGAAGCAAAGAAGCGGAAACTTGTGGCCAGCGAGACCTGTGAGACAGAGAACCAGGGAGAAACAGCAAAGGAGAATCTGGATCTCTCTAAAAAGCAAAAGGTGTTAAATCTTTCGACGAATCAGAAATTGTCAGCTTTTGCATTTAAGCAGGAATAAAGGAAGAAAGTGTCAGGAAATAATGAAACTTGGCTTCAGCTTCTGGTGGATCCTGGACTTCTTTAACCTTTAGGGAATGTATTATTATACTCCTGTGTGTTTAGAGAGCTTTGCTTTCATAAGGCAGTGTAGGGGGCAGGGTGTGCAGCTCAGTGATGAAGTGCTTGCCTAGCGCGCACAGGCCCTGGGTTCCATCCTTACTGTCACAAAACAAAACAACAAAGTAGTGATTTTCCTGTGTCAGGAACACCGCATGTAAGAGCTGTCTGTGGGGATTACTCTGCTGTCCATGAACAGAAGTGTCGTGATGGAAGTTACTACCACGGACTCCATTATGTCCCCGTGGAAGCCATTATCTTTAAAAGTCTGTAAAAGCCTGTCTTAGACTGCTACATATTGCAGTGCCGTCTAGGGCTTCTCTGTCTTTGTTTGGGTTTTGTAGTAGAAGTGCCATGGTCATCGACTTCCCAAGTTAGATATCATAGACTCTTGTCAACTTGACCTCAGGCCCATGGCTTTTACTATGAGCCTCAAAGTGTAAATAATCTTGTAAATAAGATATGTTATTTTATGTGTTTGGGGATGTTTTTCACATTTTACTTTTTGTATGTTTGTATAGATTGAGTCTTTTAAATAAATAAAACTCTTTTGCATATTTGTCTTGTTATTTTTTTTGTTTGTTTTTTGTTTTTTTGTTTGTTTTTTCGAGACAGGGTTTCTCTGTGTAGCCCTGGCTGTCCTGGAACTCACTCTGTAGACCAGGCTGGCCTCGAACTCAGAAATCCGCCTGCCTCTGCCTCCCAAGCGCTGGGATTATAGGCATGCGCCACCACCGCCCGGCTTTGTTATGGTTTTAACACCATCTTTCCACGTTCTTCACATCACTTGTAAGGTGGAGAAGGGCTGCAGGCCTTACTTTGAGACTGAGGCTGTGGACATGAGTGCTGATGGGCAATGCCCTTCCTAGCAGCAGCAGTGTTGCCGAGTGAGCCTCTGAAGGCTGGAGAAGACAGTAGCTAGAGGAGAGGGAAATAACAGCTCTCTTACAAAGCCACAGTGTGCTTTGCGCATTTTGCCTATTTGGGGTGTGTGTGTGTGTGTGATATGGGTGCAAATAGTGGTGAGGTGACTCACAACCAGAGGTAGTTATCGATTGAAAGGAACAAAATAAGTTGAAAATTTAGATGTACCAGAGCCAAATGATAGTTCTTATTCCACAGTCATTAAATTTGGAAAGATACACTTCTGCTTTTTAACATCAGAGCTGATACTGAGAGATGTTACAGCACAGCGTTGACGTACAGACTCCAAAGCCAGACTGCCAAACTTGAAGACCCACTAAGTACTTGCCACATGGATAACAGTGGGCATGGTCTAGCCTTCACTCCCTCTAAAATGATTAATAGTGCCAAAGGAGTAATCGTTTTAGCTACACTGCTTTATGCGTCCAGTGGGCTGCATGATTCGAGCCACCCAACCAGGAACTCTGTGGATTGGAGAATGGAAGACACACACACATGCTGGTATGCGCCAGCTAATTTTAAAATGCCTTGGCTTATTCAAAGGCTGGGCACTCCTAAACCTTCCTCTGCTACCCCAGGCGCAAGGCCCAATCGGGGAAGTGGCCGGTGGTCACCCACCCAAATTCTCATACGGCTGGTTGGCTTTATCTCCTGCAGCTCTCACATCCCATCCTTTTCCCCAAAGTATGGGCAATTCTCTATATCCTTTTTTCCCGTTCCTGGCCCACACAAATCTAAAGGTCTGCCCTATCTCCTTTGCCCAGCCAGTAGCCACTGGCATCTTTATTAATTGATCAAAAACCAATTGGGGACAAGGACCTTCAGCATTTGGACCCATAGGTTCCTGATGAAATCAAAGCATTAGACCCAATCCCCAACACAGGGCTATGATAGAAATGAGAGGTTTTTATACAAAGGTTAGCTATTTGCACTATGCTATCGCAGACTCCATCTTGCTCCTTCACGAGGTCTGATTCTGAATACATTTGAACTATTTTTGATGTCACATTCTTGCAGTAAAGGTTTATAATATTTTGAGAAGGCTTCTGTATATATGTGTATTGTTTTTTCAACTCACTTTTTGAACAAAGTGTACTTCTTAAGGATATAATCCTTGAGTGTTACATTTCAGATCTTCAGGAACCTCGTATCACTGGGGATGGACAAAAGCTCTTTAAAAAAAAAAAAATCTACCCTGTCTTGAAAACAAACAAACAAACAATCTACTATTTTATTGAAGTAAGACTTTTATATTGATTTGATATAATTTATGTATCAGAAATTTAAAACCAAGAAACACCACTTCTTTGCTATATGAGCTAATCTGCTTTTCCTCAAAAGTTGTATCATACCAAAGCAGTATTAAAATGTCAGTGATGATAAATGAATCCTTACCTTGATATTAGTGATGTGGTCCACTTTGGGCTTACTGTGTGTCGTGAGGTTTTCATAGACTTCATTCTCCAAGAGCAAAACCTTCAGATGAGGTTATGTTATGCCTCCACACTCACTGTCATCTTAGCTTGCAAAGCATTGCGTGGGTAATTGTTTAAACATAAGGACAGAGATTTTCCATTATAATCTTTACAACTGAGTTTATAGTTAGGACCACTCATTACATTTATGTGAACTATAAAGTACTGTTGAGAGAAAACTCACCACCTTACAGTAACCTCAGTGTTAGAACTGACCACCTGCTAAGGATGGACAGGGAAGAAAACAAATGAACCCATTCCCAGTGTTTCTGGGTTTGTTGTTCGTGTAGGACTTTATAAAGAAACATTTTGCCGGGCAGTGGTGGTGCACGCCTTTAATCCCAGCATTTGAGAGGCAGAGGCAGGCAGATTTCTGAGTTTGAGGCCAGCCTGGTCTACAGAGTGAGTTCCAGGACAGCCAGGGCTACATAGAGAAACCCTGTCTTGAAAAAACCAAAAACCAAAAAAAGAAAAAAGAAACATTTTTATTTTTCTTTTGTTTTCCTTTCTTTTTCTTTTCTTTCTCTCTTTTTCTTTCTTTCTTTCTTTCTTTCTTTCTTTCTTTCTTTTTTTACTGCATCCATTTCATTGAATGTGTACACACACATATGAAAACCAGAGGACAGCTTGAATTAGCCTTTTTATCATGAGTCCCAAGAATAGACTTGGTTGGAGTATCTTGTCAGCAAAAAAAACTTTAGAGATTTTGTTTTTGTTTGTTTGTTTTTAAATGAAATGGCTTTAGTGTCCTGCATGGTATATTAGATGTGCTCACCTCAAACATTGGCAGTACTAACTTGTAATAAAGTTAGGAAGGGAATTTTAGAAGCTACAAATGTTAACGTAGACAGAGCAAAAAGTTAAAACCGGCTGTCTGTCATTTTGGAGGCATTTGCTAAACCAAAGCACTCCATTACTATGACTGAAAAACAAACGATTCCAATGTGGAATGGCTCTTAAAACAGTTACAATATGAATTGTGTGTGCTAGTCTGCAATTTGGATCTAACTCAGCAGCAGTTAGTCTGCACTTCTTGACATCATCAGGAGCTGGACTTATTAGATTCTCTCAGTCTTATCTGCTCCTTATGATCTTCATGGGTTAACTTGAACTTCCTCACAGCATGGTGAAGGACAAGCACCCTAGGTCAGAACTGCCACTGAACCACTTTTGTAGCCTCAGAACTCAGCAGAATGACTTAGAAGCAAATCACTGCAGCCAGATTGTGTTCAAGGGGGAAAACACTAGTCCCTTTCCTTTATGCAGAAGAATGCATACAGGAGGAAGCATGGGGGGCTGACACACTGGTGTATGTATACATCTTTGGAAAGCAAGCTGCAATTGTTGTGTGACTTTCCAAGGGGGATGTGAACACACATCTTTTTACCCCAGAAAGGACACCAGTGACAGACCAAAGAAATGATTCCACTTATGTCTGACCTGGTGAGCCAACTAATATTGGGGTTATTAATAGTATGAATAAGGGATTGCCCAACTTAGGGACAGCCACAGCACCGAGGATCCTCTAGTTTGATTTCTATGGCTGGGATAAAGATCATGACAAAAAAGCAACTTGGGGAGCAAAGGCTTTATTTGGTTTTACACCTTCTAGTTAGTACACCGTGAAGAGAAGGCAGAGAGGAAACTCAAGGCAGGAACCTGGAGGCAGGAACTGTAACAGAGACCATAAAACTTAGCTCGCTCCCCATGACTTGTTCAGCTTGCTTATGCTACCCAGGACTTTCTGCCCACGAGTGGTACTAGCCACAATGTGTTGTCTTTCCCACATCAATCATTTAGAAAATATCCCACAGACTTGCTTCCAGGTCAACTTGAAAGGTAATTTCTCAGTTAAGAGTCCTTCTTGCAGGTGAACCTAATGCCTGTTAAGCTGGCAAGAAACTAACCGAGACACATACCTTGGGTAGGGGCTCTCTAAGCAAGGAGACCCGCTCCACTGCAGGAGCAGGGAATCCCCTCATTAGATGGGGGATGCTAGTGGGCCCAGTCTTGTGCAGGTGACCATGCCTGCTGTAATGTTAAGACACCACGAGTCAACCGGGTCACAACTGGAGGACAGGACCCCAGCTGAGAGAACTACAGTTTACATGGCTTCATGGAGTAAGTACAGCGGATAGGAAGCACCCCACAACGAGCTGTAGAGAGCAGTACTGCCAGGCGGAGTGGTGCATGCTTCTAATCTCAGCACCACGAGATTTGTATCTCAGCCTGCAGAATCCATGTGTTCAAAGTTATCCAGAGTTACATAGTGAGACCCTAACTCAAAAAATAAAAAATGAACAAAACAAAAATCAAATCCAAGCTGGGCGTGGTGGTGCACGCCTTTAATCCCAGCACTTGGGAAGCAGAGGCAGGTGGATTTCTGAGTTCGAGACCAGCCTGGTCTACAAAGTGAGTTCCAGGACAGCCAGGGCTACACAGAGAAACCCTGTCTCGAAAAACAACAACAACAACAACAACAACAACAACAACAACAAAATCAAATCCAAAGTATGTTGCTTTCCAGTCCTCTGCCTCTTCGTATTAGGGTTTCATTGCTGAGAAGAGACACCATGACCAAGGCTATTCTTCTCATAAAGGACAACATTTAATTGGAGCTGGCTTACAGTTTCAGAGGTTCAAATCCATTAACATCATGCCAGGAGGCACAGCAGCACACAGGTCGACATGGTGCTGGAGGAGCTGAGTGTTCTACATCTTGATCCAAAGGTTGCCAGCAGAGGACTGTCTTCTGAAGGCAGCCACACAGGGCAGAACTTGAGTATGGGCCCTCAAAGCCCACCCCTACAGTGATGCACTTCCTCCAACAAGGCCACACCTACTCCAACAAGGCCACACCTCCTAATAGTGCCACTTCCCATGGGCCAAGCATATTCAGACCACCACACTCCCCTCCCCCACATGAACTTCGTGGACAACTTTAATGAGGGTAATGTATTCTTAAGTATATGATCCTATAGTAAGAAGTCAATAACTATAACTGGCACTTACACATTGTGTAGTATAAATTCATGTTCCATATAGGAAATGACAAAAAAATTAAATAACTTTAGTCATTTTAAAACGGCACATGCCTCAAATTCAAATTGTGTCTTTGTGCTGTCAGACAGAAGGCGCAATGTCTCCTACGTCTGTGATGATAGTCTACAGTAAGAGGGGACTGACAGAAAGAAAACAGCAGTACAGAACAGCCAGGGGAACGAATCGTTTACAAAGATCCCTGATGAAAATAGAAAAGGATAAATACAAATCAATGCTCTATGAATGAAAGAGGAATTATTACCTGCAGTGCAGATTGAAAATGCCTGGTGACGCTCAGTTTATACATCAACTTGTCAAGGCTACAGGTGGTGGCCAACAGCAATCTGTTCTGAAAGTACCTCATGGAGCGTAAAGTCAATAATTAAGAGACTGTAGGAAGTAAGGGAGAATATTCTAGAAAATGGGACAGGGCTGGTTAGGCCACTGAGAAAGAGGGAATTGCAGCTGTGGACAGCATCATCTTTTGTTGTTTTGTTTTGTTTTGTTTTGTTTTGTTTTTTAGAGACAGGGTTTTTCTGTATAGCCCTGGCTGTCCTGGAACTCACTCTGTAGACCAGGCTGGCCTCGAACTAAAAAATCCGCCTGCCTCTGTCTCCCAGAGTGCTGGGATTACAGAAGTGCCCCCCCACCGCCTGGTGGACAGCATCATCTTATGTCCACTATTTCAAGCCTATTCTCCTGGAAGACCTGCCCTGTAGACTCAGGATTTCAGACCTTTCACAATCAATTCTTCCTTTGCAACAGACTCATCCCACCTTCTCTCTTACACTTAAAGATGTATCACTTCTAACCTTTCTGTGCACGAAAGTAAGTTGTTTCAAAGGTAGAGGGTTATTGTTATATGCTTAGCAAGCTTTCCTACCTTAGTGAATTTAGATCATATATGTCAATATATATGTCATATATTGAAAGGAGCTGAAAGGCAGAATCTGTTTACAGTAGTTGGAAAACATTTTCTTCACAATTAGAAAATGACCAAAGGATGTGTGCCTTGTGCTTACTTGCTGGACTCAGGGGACTGCCCTGAGAGCAGGGGAGGGCATAAAGAAAGGATAGACACAAGGATGCAGAAGACGCTGGGATCAGATGACTGTGCTCTGGGGACCCTGGGAGCTCAGTGTGTTTATTATGTTCAGTTGAACAGGGCAGCAGAGTTGTGTTGTTGCATACAACTGAAAAAGGAGGCGGCTTTAGCTAATCTCTGTCAGTGCATTCTCTATGGGAGAACTGTCTTCAGGCCATAAATATGGGTGATGGGAGAGGGGAAGCTACATTGGGGAAGAGGAAGTGGATGCTTTCTGCACATACTATCAACACTTGCATTCAGACCACCAGAAGGATTTTCCATCCCTCTGAGCCTCACCCAGGGAAGGCTTTTGCTACTTTTGCTACTCCCATGGGGCTGAGGCATTGGTCCTTGATGTGGTTGGGCTTATGTCAACAGCACACATCCACACGGGACTTCCCTCTCTCTCTACAGATGTGCTCCGACATTGACTGGGACATGCAGATGGCAAATAAACACACGAAAATGTGTACAATAACACAGGGTTCTTTTCTTTTTCAAAAATACGTATATAAGTTCTGGAGAGATGGCTCAGTGGTTGAAAGCACTTACTGCTCTCGCAGAGGACCTGGGTGCACAGACATACATGTAGGGACTCACACATACACATAAAATGAAACTTTTAATAAAAGAATATACATGTATATTCTTGGAGAACAGTATGAAGCAGATTAATGACAAAAATTTTTGCCTACTACCAGACGTTAGTGCAATCCCAGCACTCAGGAGAAAGAGACAGAAGGATCTCTGTGAGTTCAAGGCCAGCATGGTCTATGAAGTGTGTTGTAGGACAACCAGGGCTATGTAAAGAGACACGTTTTCAAAAACAAAAACTAAACAAACAAACAAAAATGTTTGCCTACAGTTGTAAATGATCACCTTCACAGAGTGTGCCTCTCCGGGCAGCTGGCTCACAATTGATAGTTTTTCTAGAGGGAGGATATTAATGTGGCATGGCAAGATAGGGACTTTATGACCGTTCCCTCTAAAAACGGTACAGCAGCTGATAAAAAGTTGTAGCCGGGTGTACTTAGACATACAAAAACCTTCAAACCCCGCATTGGAAAATAAAACCCATAAATACACAATCCAATTAGCAAATGAGCAAAACGTATGCAGACAGCCAATGACCAGTAAGAAAATGCTCAGTAGCATTTACTATTTCAGAATGCACATTCAAATCACCAGGAGGCATCACTACGTGTCTGTCAGAGTAGCCAGATAAAAAGTAGCGGTCACAGCAGATACTACTGAAGATGTAAACCAACTAATTGCGCACATACTGCTGGGGGGAATGTGAACCTGGCATCACCGCGCACGGCTGCCTGGTAGTTTCTTTCAAAACTAGGATAGAGCCACGCGGAGCGGGAGGCACTTGGGGGCAGACACAAGAAGAGAGCGGGTCTAGGTAGGTCAGCCTTATCTACACTGCCAGTTTGAAACCAGATTGAGCCACATGAAACCCTGTCTCAAAACAAACATCTGGAGATGTTGGTGGAGTGCGTGCCTAGCATCCGCAAAGCTCTGGGTTTTCTCCTCAGCACCTCATAAAACCGGGTGTGGTGCACACCTGAAATCTAAGCACTTGGTGGTGGTGGTGGGAGACAAAAAAAGATTAAAAACAAGAACAAAAACAAACAAACAAACAAAAAACAAAAAACAAAAACAAACCAAAACTTAAGGCCATCCTTGGCTGCACGGCAATTTTGAGGGCAGCCTAGGCCCCAGGAGATCTTGTGTCAAGAAACAAGCAGAGAAACACAGAACAATACAGAACCCCACTATAATGGGCTTGCCGATGTAACTTGGCATCTTCTGTATTTTTCCCAGAGAAATGAGTATCAATTGTAAATCGCAATTGTAATAGTCCCCAACTGAAAACTACCCATGCTTTCTGACACACGTAGTCACCTGAGATGAAGGCACCTCGGTTGCAGTTTGCAGTTGCCTTCGCCAGACTGGCCTGTGGGCATGCCTGTGGAGCATTTTCTTGACTGTTTATTGGTGCTGTACAGCTTAGCTCACTTCTGCAGTACCATTCCTAGGCAGCTACCATCCCTTGGCTATGGTGTAGGTGACTTTTCTATTGCTCTTAAGAGGAACCGGGACCAAGGCAATTCAGTAGACTTTATCGGGGGCGTATGCTTTCAGAGGGTTAGACTCTTTGACTAGCATGGCAGGGAGCGTGGCAGCGGGCAGGCAGGCATTGTGTAGTTGAGAGCTCACACCTTGATCCACCGGCATGAGGCAGAAAGAGCTAACAGGGGAGTCTTTTGAAAGCTCAAATCCTACCCGCAGTGACGCTTCTCCAACAAGACCACACCTCCTAATCCTTCTCAAACTGTCCCACTCGCCAGGGACCAGGTATCCAAACGTATGAGGTTATGGGAGCCTTTCTCATTCAAAACTGCCACAGTTATATAAGTAGCTGAGCAAGCCAGAGAAGGCATCATTATGAGCAGCAAACAAAGAGAGGACAGTGGGATAAGATACAGGATCAAGTCCCTAAGTAGCTCCCTAGTGTCTGCCACCTAGATCCTACCTCCTTTTTAAAAAGAAAACCACAAAATAGAGGCTGGGGAGATGGCTCAGAAATATAGAGAAGCTTTGCTCTTGCAGAGCACCCTAGTTGGGTTCCCCACACCCATATGATCTGTGACTTCAGTTCCGGAGGATGGACACCTCTTCTGATCTCCAGGGACACGAGGCACACATATGATGCATAGGCATACATGCGGGCAAAACAGTCATACGTATAAGTAAATCTAAAAAGCCACTTAAAAAAAAATCACACCAGCTGAGGTCTGTCTGCTCCACACACAGGCCTGTAGGAGACACGCCCATTCGAGCCATAGCAATGCTAGACTTGGGCATCTTGTTTTAAGGGTGGTTTCAAGAGGTTACACATACAGAATTGTACACACACACACACACACACACACACACGGGCACAGATGAGTCTGCACAGGTAAAATGTAAGTTCTTTGTTTTGATATTGTGCTATCGTGTACAATTAATGCTGAGGAAGGCTGGCAGGAGAGAAAGTAGCTGAGAACTCATATATCTAGTGGGAAGAAGCCTAACGTGGCTCTTTCAGCCTAGGGAAGAAAGAAAACTTAGATCCTTTTTTAAAAAATTACGTTAATGTACTTTTAAGTTTTTAGATTATTTTATTTTATATATGAGTGTTTTGCCTACATGTTTGTATGTGCGCCACTTGCATGTCTGATGTCCTCAGAGGTCAGAAGAGGGCCTTGAAATGAGCGTGAGCCACCGTGTAGTGCTGAGAATTGAATCCTGATCCTCTACAAAAGCAACAAGCACTTGTAACTGCTAAGCGATGCCTGTGGCCCCTACATTCACCCGTTCTCATGTTGTGTGTGTACATGTGTTTATATGTGACGTGGAACGTGCATTTAGGTAAGACGATAACGTTCAGGAATTGTGTTTTTCCTTTTCACGACACAGGTTCTTTCCAGAGACAAAACTCTGGTCATCCAGCCTGGCAGCAAGCAGTTTTACCCCCGGAGCCACTTTGCCGACTTAAAGGAAGTTCTTTTGATTTCTCTTCCTTCACTCTATAAGGATTTTTAAAAATTTTTATCCTCAGTTATGGTGGTCATCTAAGTCACAGGAGACACCGCCACAGTCTAGAATGACTGCGGACAAATTTGCTGAACTCAACTCCTCTCCAACAGACCGACTACCTAAGCTCTGCTTACACCACTACACCGAGGCTTGGGGTGGCTATACAGTTAACCCTCAGCCTCCCATAAACGGGATCGGGTCTCTCCAGGAAGGAGGCAGGCTTCTGGTGATTCCAGTGCCCATCCATGAGAACCACTGGCTTAAGCCGCTATTAGTGGATAGCCAGTTCTTAGCAGAAAAAAAAAAATACCCAGGATAAAATCTTATTGAAAACATCTATTTTCAGCGAGAGAGAACCTAGGGCTCTCGAGTATCGAAAAGCTCAGAACTGGTTCCGTTTCCCATTCGCTTCCGTTCAGCCATCTGTGAAACTTTTCTAATGTAGACGTTAAATTCCACAAGTCCTTGGGTGACTGACAGGGACAAATGTACAGTGAAGCTGTCTTACTAAAAATAGATCTAGACAAGAACAACTGAGACGTGGATCAGCCTCCTGCCTCGCTGGAACTCCTCATTTGCATCAGGGCGGGGTTTCCGGAAGGATGGCTGCCCCAGTCTCAGGGGCAGCAGCGTGGCTGTCCTTTCCAAATGCTAAGCAACCAAGCAAAGGCGCCAACAGACCCTGGCGTGAGGGTTTGTTCCATTAGCTTCAGAAACACCTGTCAGGGGTTTTCACATCTACACTTGAGAGGATCACAGCAAACAATAAAGAATCGGACAAAACCTAAGAGCCCGTACTAGGTGTGGTGGCACATGCCTATAACTCCAGGCAGAAGCAGGCTGATCTCTGTGAGTACCAGGCCAGCCTAGTCTACACAGAAAGACCTGGTCTCAAAAAAACCAACCAACCAATCAACCAACTAACCAACCAACCAACCAACCAACCAACCAAAACCCCTAAGATCTGTTAGTCACTCCAGCATCTAAGCCATGACTCTGGCTGGACTTGGTGGTACACACCTTTAATCCTAGAGCTAGGGAGGCAGAGGTAGGAGGATCTCTGTGAATTTGAGGCTAGCCTGGTCTACAAAGCAGGTTCCAGGATAGCTAGTGCGGTTACATAGGAAACTCTGTCTCAAACAAAACAACACAACAAAACAAAACATCCTAAACCAAACAAAATCTTGACTGAGAACCAATGAATCACTTGCTGAGCCGCTGCCTAAGCACAACTTTTCCTTTGCCCTCCTTAGAGGCCCCACTAAGCAACGGGAAGGGATAAACATTTAAAAGTAAGCCACAGAATTAATGATGAAGTGTAAACAGGTTGGGGGAAGAGTGGGAAGAGATCTATGTGCAGAATTCAATAAACTCAGAAAGACAAACAACAACAACAACAACAACAACAACAACAGCAACAACACCCAGGCAGCAAGACCCCCAGGGTTGGTATGAAAATGCATATTCTGACGGAGACAGTCTAGGGAGGGGCTGGAGAGCCTGCATTTCTAACTCCTCCAAGTTGAAATTGTTCTGGCCCACAGACCACAAGCACAGTCTGCTGGTGGAACCTGAGGGGCTTCAGGCTGTGGAAAGAGGGAAGGGAGTCACTGCATTGCAGCTCGAATGTGGGGTCTGAAAACCCCTTCCCCACTCTGTCCACACCAGATGCAGAAGCAGTGACATTGTGGCCAGTCTGTTCTGTAGAAATCAGGTCCAGAGTTAGCCCATCTTAGTTTTATTTATTTATTTATTTATTTATTTATTTATTTATTTATTTATTGAGACCGGGTTTCTCTGTAGCCCTGGCTGTCCCGGAACTCACTCTGTAGACCAGGCTGGCCTCGAACTCAGAAATCTGGCTGCCTCTGCCTCCCAAGTGCTGGGCTTAAAGGCGTATGGCAATTTTTTTTCTCCAGTGGCAGCTTCTGAGAAATATGGATCTTGAGTGTCCAAATGGTCACAGCTCACACTCTACCAATAATTTCATTTGTCACATTACTTTGCTTGATCTTACACGACTTCCTAATTTATGTCTATGTTATGTGCAGTAGAGTCAGGACTTTCACACGGCTTAGCATCTCATTGCTTTGAAAGCAAACTCTCCAGTTAGGAGGACAGCTGGACACACCCTAAAGGCAGGACTCCACCACCTGTGGATGGGAAAGACTGGAGCTGCCATTGCTGGGTGTGGGGGCACACGCCTTTACTCCCAGCACTAGGGCAGCAGAGGCCCACAGTTCACTGTGAGTCCAAGGTTAGTCTGCTTTACATGAGGCTAGCTAGAGCTATAGTGTAAGACCCTGTCTCAAAACAACAAAAAATGTTTAAAAATGTTGACATTACAATTTATAAAACAGCTATTCTAAGAGCCTATGTATCCTATAGTTCCTTCTTCCTTCCTTCCTTCTTTCCTTTCTCCCTCCCTTTCTTCCTTCCCTTTAGAAAACTGTAGAGTATATTGTGGTTAAGACTTATATCTTTAAAAAAAATAAACCTTATTTTATACTTATAGATTTTTTTTGGCCTGTGTCAGTGCAACACATGTACACATATACACAGTGCCTTCAGAGGCCAGAAGAGGGCGCTGGGTCTTCTAGGACTGGACTGGACTTAGGGATGGCTGTCAGCTGCCTGGTGGGTGCTGGAAATTGAACCAGGGTCCTCTGGAAGTGCAGCCAGGCTGGGCCAAATCTCCACACACCCCTTCAAAAACGTTAAAAAAAAACACAAAGCACAAAGATGGGCTCTTTGGCTTCAGGCAAATGGACTAGAAAGTGAAGGAAACTCACGTGTTCCTATCATGAGCAGGTCAGGGCTTCCTGAGCTCTATTGCTTAAGCACAGGGGATCAAACTCCAGTTTTGTTCAGTGTGTAGGAAAAACTGTAAGCTGGGCGGTGGTGCCGCATCCCTTTAATCCCAGCACTTGGGAGGCAGAGGCAGGCAGATTTCTGAGTTCAAGACCAGCCTGGTCTACAGAGTGAGTTACAGGACATCCAGGGCTACACAGAGAAACCCTGTATTGAAAAAACAAACAAACAAAAGAAAAAAAAGGGGGGGGGAATCTAAATAGTTTCATCAGCTTGATCCCACTTAAACTTGATCTTTCAAAAAAAAAAAATTCTGTTCTATTTAAAAATTCTTTTCTGGCTTTCCTAAACTGTTCTCAGGTTATGTCGGCCCTTGGCTCTGGTCCAGGCCTAGTGCCTGTTTGAGACCCACTGTCATTTTTAGGACAAAAAGAGGGCTTTTCACCCCACAACACATCTTCCTGTTCTAATAGAGTGGGTTTTGTTTTCCTTCCTCCTGAGCTATTCCCTTCCTCCAGTTAGGCTGTATTCCCAACCCTTAGTTATTGTGTAGGCTAGGACTTTTTATAGAAGTATGTTTTTCTCATAATTCAGCTTTTAAACAGTGATTTTAAAACATTGAATTTTTTGTGATGGGGCATGTACATGCCGTGGCGCGTATGTGAAGGCTGCAGGCGCCATGCGGAGGCCGGAACTCGGGCGTTCAGGCTTACCTAAGTGTAAGCCCTGCGCTTGCTGAGCTCTCTCACCAGGCTCGGCGAGGCTAACTCAGCTTTAGGTGTGGAAGTCGACCCAGATGTCGTTAGCATTTTTCCTCACGTCACATAAAAGTAAAAGGTCATGGTACGTAGACCTCCAACTCATGCTTAATAACTGATGCTTTTTGTTTTGTTTTTTTCCAGACAGGGTTTCTCTGGGTAGCCCTGGCTGCCTTGGAACTCGATCTGTAGACCAGGCTGGCTTTGAATTCAGAGATAACTGGTCTCTGTTCCCTGAGTTCTGGGATTACAGGTGTGGGCCACCACTTCCCGTTTTTTTTTTTTTAAGAAATAATTAGCCGGGCATGGTGGCACACGACTGTGATCCCAGCACTTGGGAGGCTTGGGAGGCAAAGGCAGGCAGATTTCTGAGTTCAAGGCCAGCCTGGTCTACAGAGTGAGTTCCAGGACAGCCAGGACTACACAGAGAAACCCTGTCTCGAAAAACAAAACAAAACAAAACAACAACAACAAAAAAAACAAAAACAAAAAAAAAAAAAGAAAGGAAAAGAAATAATTTAGACATTTAATAGTAATTACGAGATTTAGTGTTATATAACCTTAAGATTTCAGGTTACTCGGGCAGTGGTGGTGCACGCCTTTAATCCCAGCACTTGGGAGGCAGAGGCAGGCAGATTTCTGAGTTCGAGGCCAGCCTGGTCTACAAAGTGAGTTCCAGGACAGCCATAACTACACAGAGAAACCCTGTCTCAAAAAACCAAAAAAAAAAAAAAAAAAAAAACAACAACAACAACAACAACAAAAAGATTTCAGGTTACTCAGCTAGGTTTGTGACACCAAGTGGAATAAATAAATATTTGGCTTTCTGTCTTTACCCAATTTATACATCCTTAACAATTGCTCAAGGGGCTCATGCATATGTCGAGACATTAAACAAAACCTGCTAACTCTAACCAACATTTTTTTCCTAGAACATATATATTTTGTCAGTCTTTATTTAACAAGAGGTCTGTAAAGTTACACACAGATATTTTGTATGTCATATGACAGTTTTTTAAATCACCTACATACACTCACATGTAACCTGAACATACACACAGAATTTTAAAAACTGTAACTAGGCCGGGCAGTAGTGGTGCATGCCTTTAATCCCAGCACTTGGGAGGCAAGTTTCTGAGTTTGAGGCCAGCCTGGTCGACAGAGTGAGTTCCAGGTCAGCAGGGGCTATACAAAAAAAAAAAAAAAAAAAAAAAAAAAAAACTCGAAAAAAACAAAAAACAAAACAAAACAAAAAACTCGAAACAACCCCCCAAAACCCAAAGAAGCTGTAATTAGAATATATTAATTGTAAATAATAATGGATTTTTCAAAAATGTATTATTTATGTGTGTTTATGCATGTTTGCACCTCAGACATTTGTTCTGGGTTTCTTTGAGACCTAACACTTTTCATGTTTTGTTTTTGTTTTCCCCTTGTAACCAAGGAATTTAACTAGACTTACAATGTGATGGCTGACTGGTTATATATGTGCATTTGGTCACTTTGCCAGCATCAATACCACTAAAGAAAATGTCTCTCTCCTCCAGGAACCATTAACCTCTTACAAAACCTCAGGGAGGGGTGGGGCCTGGTGAGCTCCTCCCTTCCCTAGGATGGAATGCTAATGATCCAGATTTTGTTATCGGTCTTGTGAGGATAAACACCGCCACTGTGGGTTCAAGAGTTCAACAGCTCCGTCATGCCCAGAAAACAGTTCCACACCACCACCTCTCTCATGCTCTCTGCTCTCACCTCCATGGTGTTCGGAGGCGCTGAGGGGGTGGTGATAAGCATTCAACAGCCACCCATTCTCAACACTTCAGAGGGACACATAATTGTCTTGAGACAAAGTCTTGCTGTACAGCTCAAGCTGACTTTCAAAATTATGATCCTTCTGCCCCAGCCCCTTCCAGATGTTGAGGTTACAGGCATGCACCAGCACATTCAGTGAAACAAAATACTAACAAGTCCGTTTTAAAGTACTATTTTTTTAAAGTATGTGCATTCCTGAGTCTGTGTGTCAGGGTATGTGTACATGAATGCAGGTACCTGTGGAGGGCAAGGCGTCAGGTCTGTTTGAGGCTGGGACTATAGGTGTCTTGGAGTCCCTCGGCATAGCTGCTGGGAACCAAAGTTAAGTCTTTTGCAAGAGCAGCAAGTACTCTTAACCATTGAGTCATCCCTCCGGCTCCATTAAACGAAGCTTGTCTACTAAGGATTCCATCCAAGTTGCCAGGCATGATGGTATGTGCCTATAACCACAGGACCTGGGTAGTTAAGGCAAAGGGTTGTTTGAGTTAAGATCAAACGTCCTGTGTTACATTATAGTAAGTTCAAGACCAGCCTGGGCTACACAGCAAAAAAAGTTTGAACACCTGATCCTTCTGCCTTCTTCCTCTCGAGAGCTAGAATAACAGTCTTCCATACCCTGCTCAAGCTTGTGCTTCTAAGTTATGGATGCTTAGTTGTTTCTAAGTCTATTTTGTTCCATGTAAACAATATACAAACATAAGTAGACAATACACACATGCAAAAATAGAAAACAAATATTGTACAGCTTTCTCATTTAAATCTCATTTGTCAGTTTTCGAGTTGTATAATTGCCTGAGGCAGTTTAAAATTGAAGTTTAAGAATTTAAGTATAAGAAAAATGAGCCAGCTTATTTATTTCTCTTAAGTTTTTTTTTTCCCACTGAAGGTGGGTGTGGTTGAACATGTCAAACCTCCTCACAGAGTGAGCAGAGGTAAGAGGATTGTGGCCTGAGTTCATCCCACTGGTGGAGAGTAAAGCCACAACCACAATTTAAAGCCACATTTGAAGCAGCCTTTAATCAAATAATGGCCAGGCTGAGAGACTCTCTGGGTTTCCAAAAATGGCCGCCAGTCACGCCTTGCAGAGGCTTAAGAAGGCAACCCCACAAGGCCACCATATTCCCCATCAGGTCCAATCAGGGGCAAGCATATATCCTGACATATTCCACCCCACACACACACCCCAGTGCATACCTCCTGCATACAGGCATACATCCTGACCTACCCCTCTTGCTTCCATCCAATCAGGGGCAGGCATACATACATCTTGATGTATTTTTGGCCCATGTCCCTCCCACCCACATGTGATCAAGCACATCTGGTACAGTTGGGTCAAACAAACTTGCTTAGGGGAGTGAAAACACGCATCTCCCATAAACAACAGCCTCCAGCATTTCAGGAAGTATTTGTCCTTGGGCAAGGGAGGCTTACAGGCTAGAGGCATTTTTGTTCCATGCATCTCTTAAGCACAGCAATTAAAACTCAAAACATAACGTTGGCTCTCCTACCTGGCTACACCATGAATTTCCAGGCCAGACAGCACTACAGAAAACAAATCCAGACTCTACTTTCTTTTCTTTCTTTCTTTCTTTTTTTTTTTTTAAGATTTATTTATTATTTGTTTTATGTATATGAGTACATTGTAGCTGTACTAATGGTTGTGAGCCATCATGTGATTGCTGGAAATCTGAATTCAGGGCCTCTGCTTTCTCTGGTTGGCCCCACTCTCTCGGGTCCTGCTTGCTTTGGCCTACAGATTTTATTATTATATCTAAGTACACTGTAACTGTCTTCAGACACACCAGAAGAGGGAGTCAGATCTCTTTCCGGATGGTTGTGAGCCACCATGTGGTTGCTGGGATTTGAACTCAGGACCTTCGGAAGAGCAGTCAGTGCTCTTAACTGCTGAGCCATCTCTCCAGCCTTCTGGCTTCTTTATAAACAAAATTATAAGGACTTCTGGATATTGTCTGTCATTCAGATTTACAGATGAGACAAGACAGTTGATAATTAAACACAAATGCCATGTACAGCTAATCATGGGTTCCAGGACAGCCAAGGCTACATAGTTAGATCCTGTCCTAAAAAACAAACGAATGAACGATCATACAGGCCACATAGTTTGACTTTGACATGACTACTAGCTGTTTTGATTCGTTTTCAATAACTCTCAGAAAGGAACTGTTGGCAGTCTCTAAAATAGCTCTGTCAGTTGTCGAAATGCCTTTGAAAGCCGATTACTTATGTTATGTGCAAGGGTGTCTTACCTGTGTATCCCTACACTACTTGTGGGCCTGATGCCTGAGAGAAGAGGGCATCGGCTGCCCTGGGACTGAAGATGCAGACCCTCGTGAGCTGCCCTAGCCGTCCTTCCTGTCGGTGCTGGGACTCGAACCAGGGTCCGCTGGAAGAGCAGCCAGAGCTTGTAACCACTGAGCAAGCTCTCCAGCCTGGTTCTGACATTCTTGACCGTCAATGGGCTCCTTATTCTAATGTATAATTTTTCATCTATCTCAACTCCGTTAAACGGGATGCTACCGTTTCCTTTGCAAAACGGTGGGGGGCATGTATGTGTGGATTCGCGGTATAGACATGTCAGGTTGCTCAGTTTCCTCATCCCCTTGAGACAAGGTCTCTCACTGATCCTGGGGCAAGGCTGATGGCCAACAGGTGAAATCAGCTCTCCCCGCCTCCCCATCCACATCCCCTGGTTCACAGGCGTGCCTGACCGCACCTGGCCTTCTGTGGTGTTCTGGGGTGATGGATTCCGATCCTTATGTCTGCAACGAGCACTACGGCCCACTGAGCTGTCTCCCAGCCCCTGCTAAGAGGTTTTAAATGATGAACTAAAAAGCCAGTCTATCAACAGATAGCTGCCCGGTTAAGTTCTTTTAACCCAACTTCTTTTCTCACCAGGGGTAGCCCTTTAATGAGCAGAGCAGAGAGTTCTGCGTCCACCAGCCTGGAAAGGCCTCCCCTGAGTTTTCTTCCCCCCTCTTCTCAGTCTCTGTTCTCATTCTCTCTGTGTCTCTGTCTTTGGCTCTGTCTGTCTGTCTGTCTGTCTGTCTCTCTAGTTGTTTGAGACAAGGCCACTCTATGTAACCTTGGGTGGCCTGGAGCTCACTGTGTTGACCAGGCTGACTTTGAACCCAGAGGATTCTGCCTGCCAAATGCTGGATTAAAGGCGTGCAGCGCCGTGCCCAGCTCTCCTTCCCATTTCATCACAGGGTTTAGTCATTTTAGCAGTTCACTGTAGGTTTCAAAACACTTTCTGTTGCTTCAAATTTAGACACAGCCAGTCACAGATTGTGTGTGTGTGTACATATACACACACACATATATATATACATATACATATACATATACATATATGTATGTATGTATATAAGTGTGTGTCCAAAGTATCTAGTGGATTAAAAAAAAATTAAAACTATCCCAGGTGATGGCAGTGCACGCCTTCAACCCCAGCACTTGGGAGGCAGAGGCAGGAGGATCTCTCTGGATTACAGGCCAACCTGGTTTACAGAGTGAGTTCCGAGACAGCCAAGGTTACACAGAGAAGTCCTGTCTCAAACCACCACCAACAACAAAATTAGTAATATCCAAGTGTTCCCCCTTAAGGGAGCTATAAAACCAAGTTACCATCAGTTTTAAATTATCCCATTTTCTAAGTATTTACAAATTGAGACACCATTATTATGAAACACGAATCCAGCTGGGACATCAGAAAACGTTTCCACTTGCCTGTCCCTTGAGTGGCTGTTTCTCAAGTCTAGGGGGCCGTCCCTTCATCCTGAAATCACAGAGTTCTGTGCTAAATCATGGGGCATACTCTGGGTTGCTTTAGGTACCATTTTTGCAGACAGCTTCTTCAGTTTTACCCCAAGGCTGGTTCCTCTACTTCTTGGATCTGTCCTGCATGTTTACCTCATGAACATGTGTGTGCTCCAGCGGCTGCTGCTCACTCCTTACATATATCCTCCTAGAAGGGCCAATAAAGTGGCCTCTGACTCAAGAATTGGGTCTTTTATTGTAGGGCTTGTCTATGAAGCTGATGTACACCATGGGGGGGTCCCCTGATACTCCCTGCTATGGGATTGAAGGTAATGAGTGCATCTTCTGTATCTCTAGGATCTGGAGCTCATATGGATCATGGACCATCAATACAGAAAGGGCCTGTGGTGGTACCCGAGCCACTGGGGAAACTTCAAGTTGGATGCCAAAACTGTCAATGTAAAGTAATGACTGCTTTAAAGAAGATACTTCATGCTGAGTCGTGCAAGGGTGACCATGCCCTAGAAATTAGAATTCAAATTGCCCTGAATTCCAGAGAGATTACACAAATGTTTCTTGTCACAGAGCAAAAGAAAGTCATAATTCAATACCTTTGCCAACCATTGTATTCCGTACCGGAACACTGGTGGGCCAGTAAGGTAGGAGGATTGCAGCAAAGAAGGGAGAGTTCTATCCCATCACATGCTGCACTCTTAGCCTTGGGTGTGGCAGGGCTAGAAGCCTGTGAAAGTTAACGATACAGTCCCAGAAACTGGTCTATTGGTTATGAGACTGTTAGATCACATGCAAAGGCTAAAGGGCTTAAGCCAAGCCAAGATAATTTTGGTTCCTGACCTGATGGGTCACATTTCTCCACAATTGCCATGTTCTAATAAGCCAAGTCAAGTTGCTTTCAGGATCTTGAATATAGATGTAGCTTCTCTCATTTAAAATAATTTAGCTGGGCGGTGGCAGCACATGCCTGTAATCCCAGCACTTGGGAGGCAGAGGCAGGCGGATTTCTGAGTTCGAGGCCAGCCTGGTCTACAGAGTGAGTTCCAGGACAGCCAGGCTACACAGAGAAACCCTGTCTTGAAAAAAACCAAATCCAAAAAACCAAAAAAAAAAAAAATTAAAAAAAAATATATATCCATTTATTTGTTTTGTGTGTGGGAGGCACATTGTGTACGTAGAGGTCAGAGGTTAACTTGTAGGGAAGTAGGTTTTCTCCTTTTACTACATGGGTCTTACAAATCAAACTACGGTCATCAGGCTTGGCAGCAAGCCTGTTTACCTACAGAGTCATCTTGTGTGCCCTTCACATTTTTAATTGATTATTGTTGTGCTGCTGTGTGAGCAGGCGTGCATGCCGCGTTGCCCACAAGGAGGCCACAGGACAATCCCAGCACTTGGGAGGCAGAGGCAGGCAGATTTCTGAGTTCGAGGCCAGCCTGGTCTACAGAGTGAGTTCCAGGACAGCCAGAGCTATACAGAGAAACCCTGTCTCGGAAAAACCAAAATCCAAACAAACAAAAACAAACAAAAAAGGAAGAAAGAAAACCAGGCAGGAGTGGAACTGTGAACAGTGTCTTCCCGTTACAGGATCACTGTTCACACTGGTGCTTAGACAGACGTGTGCACCACTCAGGTAGTTAGGAACATGCGCACATCCGTGTATGCGAGTGCATATTTTATTATAATGCCCACCAGTACATACTTAAGGGTCTGTCTGAAGTGCGGGTTAGAGACAACTGGAAGAGCAGAGAGGGTCTCAATTCCTGTGAGAAGGAAACAGGGGAGGGCCGCTGAGGTGGCTCGGGAGATAACCGTCCAGGCAAGCCCGAGGTTCTGACTGGAGCCTGGATCCTAAATAAAAGTGGAAGGAACCGGTTCCACACAATTCTCCATATATACATCACACCATGCATACCTACATACACACACATCACACTACACCCACCCACCTACCTCTAAACACACACATATGCATATCTACTTATCTATCTATATACATCTCTATATACACACATATACACATACACAGACACCATAACATCCCTACACACACATCCACACACATATACTCTACACACATCTATACACATACACATATAACACCCACCCACATCTAAACACATATCCATACCCACACACATATACACACACATACCTACACACATGCACACATACACATACCGGCCACCACACATATCTACACACATACCCCACATACATCTACACACACCATATCACTCCTACACACACACAGGCACACCTACACACACACACACACACACACACACACACACACACATAATGAATAAAAAGTCAATAATACAAGGAAACACACTGAATCTACAAAGTACTGTCTGACTTAGAGAATCAAGTGAAGCTTGTGTTGATGTTTAGGGCTCTGCATGACATCATAAGTATGGGGGAAAGCTTTTCTTCAACTTTTCTTTAAATCTGAAGTTACAGGGGCTGGAGAAATGGCTCTGTGGTTAAGACCACTTGGCTGCTCTTCCAGAGGTCCTGAGTTCAATTCCCAGCAAGCACATGGTGGCTCACAACCATCCGTAATGAGATCTGAATCGCTCTTCTTCATATGGGTGTACATACAGGTAGAGGTAGAACACTCATCTACATAAATAGATAATCTTTTAAAAATACATGAAGTTACAAGTTAAAACGTTAGTTCCCCTTCCCTTTCTGCATTGGTGTTTTACAATCTGATGATTCAAAAGAAGACTCGGGGAGAGAATGGCCTGCCGTATGGGAGGACAGAGCAATGGTGGGGTGAGTCCACAGTTAATGCAGAGACCCACAGCTGGGCAGATGCTGAGCGCAACAGTTAACGCAGAGACCCACAGCTGGGCAGATGCTGAGGGCAACAGTTAATGCAGAGACGCACAGCTGGGCAGACGCAGAGGACAAGTGACCGTTTGGTGCTGCCTGAAGCAGATGTCCAAATCACACTGTCCAAGACTCAGAGAACTCTTGGCAAAGAGGGCCAAAGAAGAAGCAGAAGTCCCAGCCTGGCTGCAGTGCTGTGAACCGCGGGGTGCTACACATGCCACGGCCCCTGCATTCGTGAACGCGCACCAGAGGGGTTCCATCAACATCTCCTCAAAGGTGGAGAAGGGGTTCACAATCTCTGCCCTTCCTGGTGGACGCCATGGGCGATGAATGGTTGTGGGAGAGAGGGAGCCATTTCTCCCGTGGTCTAGCCTATTTTCCCACATCCTGACAAATATCCCTCCCCACTGTAACTAAGCTCGGTGGGACCTGGCTGGGGAGATGGCTCAGCAGTTGCGAGCACCCGAGCACCCGAGCACCCGAGCACCCGAGCACCCGAGCACCGGAGCACCGGAGCACCCGAGCACCCGAGCACCCGAGCACCCGAGCACCCGAGCACCGGAGCACCCGAGCACCCGAGCACCCGAGCACCCGAGCACCCGAGCACCCGAGCACCCGAGCACCCGAGCACCCGAGCACCCGAGCACCCGAGCACCCGAGCACCCGAGCACCCGAGCACCCGAGCACCCGAGCACCCGAGCACCCGAGAGCACCCGAGCACCCGAGCACCCGAGCACCCGAGCACCCGAGCACCCGAGCACCCGAGCACCCGAGCACCCGAGCACCCGAGCACCCGAGCACCCGAGCACCCGAGCACCCGAGCACCCGAGCACCCGAGCACCCGAGCACCCAGCACCCGAGCACCCGAGCACCCGAGCACCCGAGCACCCGAGCACCCAGCACCCGAGCACCCGAGCACCCGAGCACCCGAGCACCCGAGCACCCGAGCACCCGAGCACCCGAGCACCCGAGCACCCGAGCACCCGAGCACCCGAGCACCCGAGCACCCGAGCACCCGAGCACCCGAGCACCCGAGCACCCGAGCACCCGAGCACCCGAGCACCCGAGCACCCGAGCACCCGAGCACCCGAGCACCCGAGCACCCGAGCACCCGAGCACCCGAGCACCCGAGCACCCGAGCACCCGAGCACCCGAGCACCCGAGCACCCGAGCACCCGAGCACCCGAGCACCCGAGCACCCGAGCACCCGAGCACCCGAGCACCCGAGCACCCGAGCACCCGAGCACCCGAGCACCCGAGCACCCGAGCACCCGAGCACCCGAGCACCCGAGCACCCGAGCACCCGAGCACCCGAGCACCCGAGCACCCGAGCACCCGCTGCTCTTGCAGAGGATCCTGGTTCAGTTCCCACACTTACGTGGCGGCTCACAATCACTTGTAACTCCAACTCCAGGGGATCTGACACCTCTTTCTGGCCTCCTCAGGCCATAGAGACACATGTGGTACACAGATGTCCATGTAAGCAAAACACTCCCCCCAAAATAAACCTTAACAAACAAACAAACAACAACTCAACTCAGCAAGTCAGAAGAAAACAAAACGACGTGAAAACGGAGAGGAGAGCTTGTTGGGAAAAGGGACCGGTTCCGAGGGCGCAGGGGAAGCTGTGGAGGGTGAAATGCTTCGTGTACGCATGGATAACGGCGTCTAGGAATAGCGAGTGAAAAGATGTTTAATAAAATGCTTCGCGGCCTTTTGGCTAAAATCAAGTGAAAACCATCTTACAGCCAATTAAAATTTGTCCATTTATTACAAAACTGTGTCTGAAATAATATTTAACCACACAAGGAGTAAAGAAACAGGTGTCCTGCTCTCTGAATGCTCTCAGGCAATGACGTGTTGCCTGACCTAGCTCGAGATTGGCTTGGTGGCTGAGACGTTCAGTCCTTGCTCAGAGGCTCCGCTGGAGCGGGTGGGGCAGGCGGAGGCTATTTGCCTCCGGTCTGGAGCTCTTCCGCAGAGAGGCCAGTAGTTCCTGACAAAGGCGAGCTTGGCACTTCTGGGTCACAGATAATGCTTTTTATTGATCACGTTGAACATTTTTCTTCAGGCTGCCCTTTCGAGTTGGCTAATAATATAAACTAATTTGAAGGCTGTTAGTGTAAGGCCTATACTTTCTTTTTCACTTGTTTGACTTGTAATTAATCTTGTCGAAAACATATACTTCAGGGCTGAGGATGCGATTTGGTGATAGTACGCTCCCCCCCCCCCAATGGATCCTCAATACCGCAAAAACAAGACGAGACATGTATCTCACTTACTAACAGTATTTGCTTACTGCTTAGCAAGTGAGAGGCACTGGGACCTTTTAAATATATGGTATACATATATGCTAATCAGAGTCTCATGTAGCCCAGGCTAGCTTCAAAATCACTATGTAATGGAGTGTTGGGATTACAGCTGTGCGACACTGCATCCGGTTTATTCGGGGCTGGGGATCAAATTCTGGGCTCTGTATGCTAGGTAAGCATCCTACCCCCTGGGCTACATCCCCACTCAAAGCATTATTAGCATCCCATTTTACAGTTGAAGAGAATGAGCTTAGAACGGCAAAGGCTGGTGGTAAAGCATATACAAGACCCTGGGTTTGATTCGCTGTGCCACGAAACCCACATTGTTCATACGGGAGCTAAAGAGATAGGCCAGTGATTAAAAGCTTTTGTTTCTCTACTGGAGGCAGTCACGGCGCCCGACGTGATCCTGAAGCCCCACTTCCTCAAGGATTGGGAACTGCCAGTGAATATTTGGTTCAACCAGCAGGCATATAAGATCTGCAAACACGAGGCCCGGCAGGCGAAAGTGGGCTGCGATGCCCTTTGCCCTGCAACTGGCCCCATCAGGCCCGGAATAAAAGGCCCTGTAGTGACATACCACTCCAAGGATCGAGCTAGCAGGGACTTCAGCCTGGGAAACTCAGGGTGGCTTATATCCATACAAAAAGCAGCACCGACAGCATTTCGGTAGAGCCAAGGAGACACAACAAAACCACCGAATTACTCCGGGCCAGCGTGCAGCAGCGCCTGAAGGGATGGGCTCCAAGCTTCCCCTCCCTAAGAAGAGAGGCCGCTCTACTGAACAACTCAAACTGACCACCCAGCTACCAGAACCTGTGCTGCTCACCAGGGGTGTCCGCCAAAGCGAGAAAACCTGCGTCACTGAGCAGAGAGAGCGAAGAACTTCAAGCTTTTACATGTTTTCAAGCCTGTCTCTTTGGCATCCGAGCAAAGCGGGTGAAGGAAGCTGGGAAGCTGTGGAACAAGGTGCTAAAAAGAACAAGCGAGGCACCGCTGAGTGCTGCGACACATTCTCAGGTGAGAAGAGACGAAAACAAAACAACAAAATCCCCCCCCCAAAAAACCAAGACTGCTTTTCTTTCAAAAGAGGAGACGTTAGTTCCTAGTGCTCACAGTACATGTTCCTAACAACCCTCTGTAAATCTATGTCTAGGGGCTTGGCATCCAGCAGCTCCTGCACTCGGGTACACACACACACACACACAAACACACACACACACACACACAGACATACACACACACACACACACACACACACACAAATCTTCTTTTTTATTTAGAAAGCTACATAGTTTCCCAAGGTCAAATCCCTTATGATATTCCCTGCATCTTAGATTTTTACAAATACAGAGTAAGGGGATGTCTTAAATGCATACAGTAAGCCATTTATCTATACCTAGGAGAAATTTATAATTCTGATCTCAGAGATTGTCCTAGTGTGACAGTAGATGTTGGACTCTATTAAGATATTTTATCAAACTAATTGGATAAAAATAAGCCTTTAAAAAAAGTTTTAAAGATTTATTTGTTTGTTTGTTTGTTTATTTATTTATTTTTCGAGACAGGGTTTCTCTGTGTAGTCCTAGCTGGCCTCGAACTCAGAAATCCGCCTGCCTCTGCCTCCCAAGTGCTGGGATTACAGGTGTGCGCCACCACCGCCTGGCTGATTTATTTATTTATTATGGATACAGTGTTCTGCTTGGGTGTGTATGCCTGCATGCCAGAAGAGGGCATTATAGATGGTTGTGAGCCACCATACGGTTGTTGGGAATTGAACTCAAGACCTCTGAAAAAGCAGCCAGTGCTCTTAACCTCTGAGCCATCTCTCCAGCCCCAAGCCTTTTTTTTTTTTTTTTTTTTTTTTTTTGAGTCAGAGACTCACTATGTTTCCTTGGCTGGCCTGGAACAGGCTATGTAGACCAGGCCCATCTAGAAATCCCAGACATCCCTCTGCCTCTGAGTGCTAGGTTTAAAGATGTGAACTATCAAACTGACAAAGGACATTAAAAAAACTGGCTACATAAAGAACATATGGTCTCTATATACAGTGGAACAGTGTATGACTCTAAGAAAATAGTGAAGAATTGCCATTCCTGACAGGTAAAAAATGAGATCATTCTGTTAAGTGAAATAAGCCAGACACAGGAAGAAAGGAAGGAAGGAAAGAAGGAAAGAAGGGAGGAAGGAAGGAAGGAAGGCAGGAAGGAAGGAAGGAAGGAAGGAAGAAAGAGTCAAGTCCCACATGACCTCACTCATTCTGGTGGTTTGAATGAGAATGGTCTCCATAGTTTCATGTTTGAATACTTGATCCCCAGTGGAACTGTCTGGGAAGGATTCGAAGGTGTGTCATTGGAGGAGGTGTGTCACTGGGGGCGGGCTTTGAGGCAGTGGCTATCCGCAGTCAGCTCTCCCTGTCTCCTATTTGAGGATAAGGATCTCAGCGTTCAGTGCCATGCGAGCCTGCTGCCATGCTCCCTGACATGATAGTTGCTGGATTTCCGAGGCAGCATAAGGAGACACAGGCACAAAGAGACCATAGTCTGACCTCAACAAATGAGGCTGTGTTGATTAACCACAGAGAGAGTCAGCCTTTCTCCCATGTGAAGCAGAGGGATCTGCCAGGGGAAAAGCTGGCTGGGACCCTTTCTAGGAGGGGACAAGGGCCTTGGGACTGAGGAAGCTGCTGCAGCTGTAGGGGGCTCTGAGTCTCTCCTACAATTTCTCCTTCTGAAGTTGTTTGCCCAAGGCAAGACAAGACTACCTTGTCTCAACAGACTCTGCTTTCTGGCAGTCTGTTGATAGTTCTGACCCTCTAGAACAATGAACACTAATTAAATACTTTCTTTTATAGGTTTCTGTTTTAGTTTGATTTCCATTGCTGTGAAGAGACACCATGACCAAGGCAACTCTTATAGAGGACACCATTTAATTGGGGCTGGCTTACAGGTTCAGAGGTTCAGTCCATTATCAAGGCAGGAGCATGGCAGCAACCAGGTAGGCATGGCACAGAAGGAGTTGAGAGGGCTACATCTTGTTCCAAAGACAAACAGGACAAGACTGGCTCTTCTGCAGGCTACTAGGCGGAGGGTCTCAAAATCCACCACAACAGTGACACACTTCCTCCAACAAGGCCACACCTTGTTGGTTTGACACTCCCTGGGCCAAGCACATTCAAACCATCACAGTTTCCTTCGTCATGGTGCCTTATCACGGCAATTGATAAACAGCTAAGACTCATGTCATTTTAACCTGATCTCTTAGAGGCCGAGAGTGAATGGTGGTTCCCAGAAGCCGGGCAGAGTATAGGGGGGAAAGGTCAGGGAAGGGCTGTCTTATGGGTCTAAGGTGATGGTGCTGTCTTACAGTACAAGGATAGGTTTGCTTCTCCACGGATTGGAGAATTAAAGGACAGAAAAAGTTTGAATGTCAAACCAATCCAAAGCTTTTTTTTTTTTTTTCTCTTTCAAGGAGAAGAGTTTTATTAGGGGTTAAAAGAAAAACCCCAAGACAGGCAAGCTTTACATTTCAGTAGCTGTCTGGGAGAGGAGAAGAGAAGGGAAAGGCCGTGCCATGAGTTACTCCAGCACAGAGGTCCCAAGGCGGGAGGAGAGGGGTGTAGAAGAAAGTCAAAGTGTCAGGGAAAGTGTGTTTGGAAAAGTAAGGAAGCGACAGCTTTTCAGAGTAATCCAGAAATAACAGGCTGGTTTATGATGCAGCATGGGTGCGCTCTCCGGGATTTGAGAGGAATTCTGGGAGGCAAAAATACACTATCTCTTTCCTGGCATAGTTATTCCACCTACCTCGTTGGAATGGCTTAAGGCAGTGGCTCTCAATCTTCCCAATGCGGAGAACCTTTAATACAATTCCTCATGTTGTGATGACCCCTGTGATGGTTTGTATATGCTTTTCCCAGGGAGTGGCACTATTAGGAGGTATGGCCTTGTTGGAGTAGGTGTGTCACGGTGGGTGTGGGCTTAAAAGCCTCATCCTCATTGCCTGGAAGTCAGTCTTCTACTAGCAGCCTTCAGATGAAGATGTAGAACTCTCAGCTCCTCCTGTACCATGCCTGCCTGGATGCTGCCATGTTTCTGCCTTCATGACAATGGACTGAACCTCTGAGCCTGTAAGCCAACCAATTTAATGTTGTCTTTTATAAAACTTGCATTGGTCATGGTGTCTGTTCACAGCAGTAAAACCCTAACTAAGACAGAAGTTGGTACCAGGAGTGGAATATTGCTGTGATAGGCCTGACCATGCTTTTGTTCAGAAGAATATTGGATTTGGGGACTTTGGATTTGGAAAGTCATGGAATTCTTTATGTGGGGCTTAATGGGCCAGACTAGTAGGAATATGGAAAACAGTGGTGCTGAGGGACATTTGAACTGTGTAGGCCTGATGGCCCAAGAGGTTTCAGTGGAGAAGAATTTTAATATGTGGCTGAGAGACTGTTTTGTGATGTTTTGGTGAAGAACACAGCTGCTTTTTGCCATTGTCTGAAGAGACTGCCCAGGACTAAGGTAAAGAGATTTATATTAATTGCATCTGCAAAGGAAGTCTCAAAGAAGCCCAACAAAGACTTTGTTCTCTGGTTAAGTCTGATGAAGAGAATTTTGAACAAACATAGCAAGCTGAGAAAGGAAAAGTACAAAATATATAGTTTGAGTATTAAAGGGACTCCAGGAAGTGAAATGGAGCTGAATTCAAGGATATTAAATTGAATTAAAGGAGTGGTGACTGTGGGGGCAAGATTTACCAGTTAACTTTAGGTCCAGGCATGGTCATACAAGCCTTTAATCCCAGGAGGCAAAGATAAGCAGATCTCTGAGTTCAAGGCCAGCCTAGAACAGAGCAAATTCTAGGTGAAGAAAAACTTTAATCCAGGCTTGGTGGACCACACCTTTAATCCCAGTGCTTAGGAGACAGGCATGCAGATCTCTTGAGTTCAGTCAGTCTAAGGAGCAAGATTCAGGACAGCCAACTTAGGCAGTGAAGGAGCTGGGAAAAAGGAAGCTAGTGATAATGTAATAGAACAAGGGGCCCACTGTTCCAGCTCCTGCAAGCAGCAGAACTCAGCAGCTTCAGCCATGTGTCTCTGGCTTTATATTCAAGAGAAGGAGACTACTGAAACAATTGATGCTGGTTAGCTGGAGCTAAGAAATTAGTGGTGATTAAGAAAAGACCAGCATCACTGAGGTGAAATATGGGGAGTGTTTTCTGAGAGCACAAAGAAGCTGTATTCCAGAGATAGCCAAGTGTTCCTCATGCTGCAGCTGTACTTGGTAATGTGTAAGAATCATCCAGGTGGTACTGGTTTTGAAGGCATGAAGGCATCATGAAGAACAGCTGAGGCTTGGTGCTGTGAGAGGCCATGGAAGGCCATTGGTGAAAGTGTACCCTCAGTTGTAATTGACAGCCCAGGACTGAAGGGGTCATGCAAAGGAGTTGAGGCTTGGTACCATGAAGAGAGCCTATGAGAGGCTTTGGTGAAGCATAGTTGCAGTGGAAGACCCTAGCATATTGGAGATGCCAGTACCATGGGATGACCACCAAGAACAGCAGTGGCAGTGAGTAAATCAACCTGAACTTAGAGTGCTACAGAGGGCAGAGCTGGAGAAGTGACACCAGCTCTTTGGAGATACACAGAAGATCATGTGTGGATCTCAGACATTGGAACAAGAAGCTGTGAATCTGAAATTGACTTGGGGTACCCAAGATGTTAAAGATGCCAGAGCCACAGGATGCCTGCCAAGGAAAGCTGCTAACTGGGAGTGGAACAAGCCCAGGAGAAAGAACCTTGTTAAAGTCAACAAAGATGAAAAAGGAGTTGGATACCTGAAGACTGCTTTGCCATCAGAAGTGGAGATGAAGAGTTTTGACTTTGCCCAGCTGGTTTCCTGTCTTGCTTGGAGAATTCCATTTAAGTGATTGGATGTGTACTGGCTAGTTTTGTGTGTCAACTTGACACGGGCTGGAGTTATCATAGGAAAAGGAGCTTCAATTGGGGAAGTGCCTCCATGAGATCCAGCTGTGGGGCATTTTCTCAATTAGTGATCAAGTGGGGGAGGGCCCCTTGTGGGTGGTACCATCTCTGGGCTGGGAGTCTTGGGTTCTATAAGAGAGCAGGCTGAGCAAGCCAGTAAGGAACATCCCTCCATGGCCTCTGCATCAGCTCCTGCTTCCTGACCTGCTTGAGTTCCAGTCCTGACTTCCTTTGGTAATGAACAGCTGTGTGGAAGTGTAAGCTCAATAAACCCTTTCCTCCCCAACTTGCTTCTTGGTCATGATGTTTGTGCAGGAATAGAAACACTGACTAAGACAGGATGAATCTCAAAAGAGACCTTGAACTTTGGACTTTTAACACTGTTGAGACTGCTATAGACTATAGGGACTTTTGAAGTTGGACTAAATGTATTTTGTATTATGCTATGTTTAAGTATGGCCCCCATAGACTCATGTTTGAACAAGCCTATGGGGGCCAGGGAGTGGAATGTGATGGTTTGTATATGCTCTTCCCAGGGAGTGGCACTATTAGGAGGTGTGGCCTTGTTGGAGTAGGTGTGTCACTGTGGGTGTGGGCTTAAAAGCCTCATCCTCATTGCCTGGAAGTCAGTCTTTCACTAGCAGCCTTCAGATGAAGATAGAACTCTCAGCTCCCCCTGCACCATATCTGCCTGGATGCTGCCATGTTTCTGTCTTGATGACAATGGACTGAACCTCTGAGCCTGTAAGCCAACCCCAATTAAATGTTGTCTTTTATAAAACTTGCATTGGTCATGGTGTCTGTTCACAGCAGTAAAACCCTAACTAAGACAACCCCCAACCATAACATTATCTCCTTGCTACTTCATAACTGTGTTGCAGGATATTTGATCACACTGTGAACCTGGAGATTGTGTTATTTACTGGGAAAACATGTTTTCAGCCATGGTGTGGCTCAACATCAGCACACATCTTTAATCTGAGAATTTTCTGCTTGGATATTGTGAACAGGATCAAATAAAGTCAACCATAGTTCAAGAGGTGGAACCAGCAAACAGTTGACAGGAAGTGAACAAACATAGGATTAGTAAGAAAAGCCACAGAGAGGGAGTCAGGCAGATGGATGGAGAGATGCACAGGAAGTAGAGGGGAGGGACACTCAGTTTGAAGAAAGTTTTTTTGAGATGGCCTGAAAGCGGGGCATTGCTGGCGGGCTGGCGGCTGAGGAGGAAGGTCAGCTGGGTGCTTTCTCCCAAGTCTTCACTGGTAAAATCAAATGATTGGGATTTTGTTAAGAAAACAACATATCTGTAATTTTTCTATTGTTATGAATTATAATATAAATATCTGATATACGGAATACCTTCTGTGAGAACCCCAAAGGGGGCATGGCCTACAGGTTAGGAACTATTGGCTTAAGGCGAGCCTGCTTCCCTGGACGTGGTCTTTGGCCAGGTGACTGGCATGCACAGCTGTTTTGGGTGGCTTGTTTTGGGTAGCTTGGAATGTTAAGATTCCACCCAGGCCAGAGATGTCATCTTCTCAACCAGAAGGAACTAGTTTCCATTTTTTAAAAATTTTAATGAATATTTTAATGTTATATAGAATAGAACATCATGAATACAATGGAAACAAAGTTGTATCAATTCAATAAAAAATTTTTTCAACATAAAGTAGGGGAGGTAATAATTTGATACTGATAGTATTCATTTTGAAAAATATTCCTAGCTTGAGGTTGAAACATTTAATTTTGCATTCCAAACTCTAGCATCATGATTTTCATGTGCGCTTAATGCAGAATCACAGCAGGAAAAAAAACATTTTAATTAAATCCCTTTATTTGTCATTAAATCAATAAAACCTCTGACTGCTACAGGTCTCCTTTAATAATATATATCAAGCCGGGTGGTGGTGGCGCATGACTTTAATCCCAGCACTTGAGAGGCAGAGGCAGGTGGATTTCTGAGTTTGAGGCCAGCCTGGTCTACAGAGTGAGTTCCAGGACAGCCAGGGCTAAACAGAGAAACCCTGTCTCGAAAAAACAAGACAAAACAAAACAAAACAAAATATGTATACACACACATATATGTATACATATATGTGTATATACATACATATATATACACATACATACACATATATACATATATGTATACAAATATATATATATATATACATACACACACACACACACACACACACACACATATATATATCGAACTTCTCTTGGAACCATATTGCTAATGTGGTATTACACACTCAAAACGCAAACAAAACGAATACGGTATAAGATCTAAGTGTGAACACTGCCGAATCCTAATATGTATTTTTTTTTATTTGTTTTTTTCAAGACAGAGTTTCTCTGTATAGCCCTGGCTGTCCTGGAACTCACTCTGTAGACCAGGCAGGCCTCGAACTCAGAAATCTGCCTGCCTCTGCCTCCCAGAGTGCTGGGATTACAGGCATGCGCCACCACCACCCGGCCTAACATGTATATTTAACTTAAGGTTTTAGTGTATTTTTACCTTTCTATTTTTTTGAAAAAACACCAAAAAAGATAAAAATAAACATTTTTCTGTTTTGACTGTTTCTGACCTGAATGATGGCTACAGGCATACGCAGAAGAAGCAGCTTTGCCGAGTCAGTCACACAAAGGGCAATGAACAACTGCCACAGACACAACACGCAAGCTTCACCCCCACCCCACCCCCCAACCCCCCCCCACCCCCACCCCCGTTAAAGGAGACCCCGAGCAGGCCTGAGGAGGCTTCCCAGTTCTGCACGGGTCTTTACTGCTGCAGTGGCAGTGGCAGTTGGATGACAACGAGAAGGTAGGTCCCCAGGGCTAGTATGCCAGGAAGACTGTAGATACTGATAATTTACTGCATTCTAAAAGGCTACAAGAAACCGCTATAAAGATTCTCTCTATAAAGGAAGAGTAAATGGATGGGTGCGGTGGTGTATGCTTTTAATCCCAGCATTCACAGTGCAGAGACAAGCAGACCTCTGTGAGCTGTAGGCCAGCCTGATCTACACAGTGAGTTCCAGGACAGCCAGGGCTACCTAGTGTCTTAGTTAGGGTTTCACTGCTGTGAACAGACACCATGACCAATGCAAGTGTTATAAAAGGCAACATTAAATTGGGGCTGGCTTACAGGCTCAGAGGTTCAGTCCATTGTCATGAAGGCAGAAACATGGCAGCATCCAGGCAGATATGGTGCAGGAGGAGCTGAGAGTTCTACATCTTCATCTGAAGGCTGCTAGTGGAAGACTGACTTCCAGGCAGCCAGGGTAAGGGTCTTAAGCCCATACCCACAGTGGCACACCTACTCCAACAAGGCCACACCTCCTAGTAGGGTCACTTCCTGGGCCCATCATATACAAACCATCACAGTGAGAAATAATAAATGTCTAAGAAGAAGAAACAGTAAATGTTTGAGGGCAGCTGGCTTACATGGTTTAAACATTACCCAGTGTACACATGTAACGGAATGTTTTACTTCCTTTTTTGTAATTAACATTTTTTCATTGATTCCCTGTGAATTCACGTCATTCGCCCAGTCTGACTCATCTCACTGACCCTTCCTATTTGCCCTCTGTCCTTGTAGCATCCCACAGAAGAAAACAAACCAACTGAAAACCAAAAGCATATCTCTCCGTGGAAGCCGCAGTGTGTCATGGTGTGCCACACAGTATACATACCCTTTGCCCAAACGGCTTTACTTTCAAATGTTCATCCGTCTGGTTTGATGCCTCTGGCAGAATTCTGCTACGCTGTCAATACTGGATCCTCACTGGGGCTCCTCTCACATATCCTGTTGTTGCCCTGTGTCATGGAGATCCTATAGATTTGGATCTGTAGTACCAGCCTCTTCTCACAGTCCAGCACCTCACAAATGCGGTAGATGTTGGGGTGGGCCAGCTCAGCGCCCTGGATCTGAGCCTGGGTGGTACCTGAGTTGGTCATCATGCTGGCTTTCCTGAGCCCAGGCCACCAGGACCAGCTCTCCCACTTTACCCAGGCAAGGGCCGGGGCCGGTTTCCACTCTCACGACCTCGAGGCCAGCCTGTCCTTACGCTGACACTAGTCCCAGATCTGCTGTGCTGCCCAGGCGAGGTGCAGGGACCACTCTCCCACGTGCTGTGGCCGGCGAGGGGGCAGAGATAGCTCTCCTGCACCCCTTCCAGGCCTCCCATCGCACCCCTGCTCTCAGAGCCTGCTCTCCCTTGCCGCCAGGTGAGAGGCAGGGCCAGCCCTTCTGCTGCAGGTGAAGGGCAGGGACAGATCTGCACAGTACTTGGACTCAGGTGGCAGCCCAGACCAGGGACATCTGCAGTCGTCGGCGGTAACTCAGGCCACAGACATCAGCACGGACCCCAGCTGCAGCAGGGTCACAGGCCCAGCCTTGGCAGCATCCCAGGCCCGGACATTACCGTGACCACAGGCGGCTATACACCCAGGCTCCTCGTCTCTGCCTTTTGTCACTTTGTCATGTCTGTAGTCCCACCTCTCTCCACAGTGCGTGGCGCTTGGGTGTCTCTCTCTGTTTCACTTCTTTAATATGCCCAATTTTTGTCTTTATATATTGGAGGATAAATTTAACTTATTTAAAATTTAATAACAAGACCAGCTGGATGTTGCACATCTTTAATCCCAGCACTTGAGAGGCAGAGGCATCCAGATGGATCTCTGTGAGTTTAAGGCCAGCCTGGTCTGTCTATCTGGTCTATATAGTGAGTTCCAGGACAGCAAGAACTACAGAGTGATTCAGTCAATAATAATAATAATAATAATAATAATACAACTAACAGTAGCAAGCTGGGCAGTAGTGACACATGCCTTTCATCCCATTAGCACTTGGGAATCAGAGGCAGGTGGATCTCTGTGTTTGAGGCTAGCCTTGTCTACAAAGCAAATTCCAGGACAGGGCCACACAGAGAAACTCTGTCTCAAAACAACAACAACAACAACAACAACAAGAACAACAAAAACAAAAACAAACCCAGCAACAACGACGACGACGACGACAATAATAACAACAACAATATGTAAAAGCAAAGTGGCTGCCTTATGAAATACAAAAAATAAAAGTAAAATTGAAACATGACAGAAAGTTTTATTGTAGTATGAAAAATATACAATGGTGTCATAAAATGCAGATTATTAATGGAAGGTAATAATGTAAAGGAAAAGAAAAGGTTTGGATACAGGAAAACATTAAAAAGAAATACAGCAAGCCAGGCAAGGTAGGCTGTGGTTCACACCTGAAACCCCGGTACTCATGGGGTGATGCTGTAGTGTGAGTTCAAGGCCAGCCTGGGTAACACAGTAAGATCCGGCCTCGTGCAAATCAAGCAAAAGAACCAACCAATCAACCAAAACAGAAACAAAAACCCTAAAACTAGGCTGGCAGCGTGACTCAGCAGTGACAGAAAGGGTCCTGGCTGCCCACTGGCCTCGGTCACTCGGGGCAAGGGAAGAGCCAACTCCACAAAGTTGTTCCAGTCCTTCACACATGCACTGTGACACACCTCTAGTCACACACAAATGCACACTAACTAACTTAAAAGACAACACAAATAGGAAATAATCAGAAGTACAATGACATGACTGTAAAGGGGAAATTGGGCAGCTTTAAATCTTATAATAATTGTTATTTTTCTAATAACAACCTCCTCCTCCTCACTGGGCAGTGGTGGCGCACACCTTTAATCCCAGCACTTGGGAGGCAGAGGCAGGTGGATTTCTGAGTTCGAGGCCAGCCTGGTCTACAGAGTGAGTTCCAGGACAGCCAGGACTACACAGAGAAACCCTGTCTCGAAAAAACAAACAAATAAAAAAAACAAAAAAACCAACCTCCTCCTTCCCATCTTCTCTTCCTCTTCCTTCTATTTCTGTTTTTCTTGTTTGTTTTTTGAGGCAGGTTTTCCTGTGTAGCTATATTGGAACTAACTTTGTAGACCAGGCTGGCCTTGATCTCACAGAGATCCACCTGTCTCCGTTGCCCTGGTGCCGGGATACTTGAAGACAAGCAGCAGCATCTTTGCCCAGCCAATAACAGCTGCTTACCAGGGGCCAGAGGGACGGCTCAGCTGGTATGGGCACCTGCCACCAAACCCGATAGAGTGGAATCCCCTGCGTCCACATCGTAGCAGCGGAACCAACGTGTATAGGCTGCCCCCCTGCCCCCTCATTATGAAAATATGATAAGCTTGTTTATCAGTCACAAATAAAACCCCCACTCAATGAACAGCAGAGTAAATGTCCTATCTGTAGGGATCCAAGCAGTGCTGGTTTGCTTTCCTTTTAAATCAGATGTGGAAAGGATAAAGGGAATTTAAAAATGAAGAATATTTACACTTAAAGCGTGGGGAATTTATATACTGTTTGCTAAACGTCTTGGCAATAACCTGAGTGTTATTTTGTCTTAAAGGTGCATATCAGTTCGTCCCGACGGGAGAGAGGGAAAATGTCAGGGTAGACCCCTGTGCAGGGAAGTTAGAATATTTGCTGGGTCTTCCGGGACTGTTAACAAGTGACTGTGAGGGTTCACGGAGCCACCGTCCTGCTTCCTTAGGCTGGGAGACCCTGGGAATGCAGCTGAACGTCTGCGGCATTTGCATGCTGCAAACTACTGCCTGCCACTTCCAAGGGCCGTGGCAGCTCAGCAGTCTCTTTGCTCAGCGTTCTAAAATCCCAGGAGAAAGGCGGTGTACAAACATAGCATTTGCTCATTTCCCTTAAGCAGGTGTAATACTAATATTTATGGAAGCTTGCAGAGAGACACTTGATGGAGGAGCCTAAATCGGTTCAGATGTGCGTTGCTGGGAAACTATGGCCAAGAGCAAACAGCTGCCTCGATTTCCAGGACGTGGGGACTCTGAGCAGGCAGGTGCAGCACACACAAAGCAGTTAGCCTTTTTGTTTTCTAGAAAGCTTAGATAAGAGGCTTTCTGCTGTTCTGTAATAGAGCCGCTAGGAGACGGAGGGAGAGAAGAACAGGAGCCCCGCCCTTGTTATGGGCATCCTCACAGTTACTGCTCAGGCGCATTTATCACGTCTTTCTTGTTTACGCTTGTTCTTTTTTTTCCAAATATGTTTTCTTTTTTTCTGGTGAGAATATTGCATCGCAGAGAGATGAGACATTTCTCCAAGGCCACAGGAGGACAACTTGGGATTCCAGTCAGCAGGGCTTCAGTCTGAGGTCTTTTCCTCAGCCTTGGACTCTTTACCACTTGCCAAATGGTCATATTTTTGTGGTCAGAGGAAAAAAAAAACAAAACAATTTTTTTTGGAGATTGAATCCAGTCATTCATCCTCATCAGGGAACTAAGCTACATCCTCAGACAGAAAAAATATTTTTTAATTAATTTATTTATTATATATAAGTACGCTGTCCTGAAGAGGATGGCAGATCTTGTTATGTATGGATGGTTGTGAGCCACCATGTGGTTGCTGGGATTTGAACTCAGGACCTTCAGAAAAGCAGTCAGTGCTCTTAACTGCTGAGCCATCTCTCCGGCCCCAGAAGAATTTTTTTTTTTTGAGACAGGGTTTCTCTGTGTAGTCCTGGCTGTCCTGGAACTCACTCTGTAGACCAGGCTGACCTCAAACTCAGAAATCCACATGCCTCTGCCTCCCAAGTGCTGGGATTACAGGCATGCACCACCACACCCAGCTAGAAAGTATTTTAAAATGAAATAAAATATGAGAAAATTCTCTCTTAGTTAGGATGTTATTGCTGTGAAGAGATACCATTACTAAGGCAACTCTTAAAAGGACAACATTTAGTTGGGGTTGGCTTACAAGTACAGAGGTTCAGTCCATTATCATAAAGGTGGGATCATGGCAGCATCCAGGCAGACATGGTCCTGGAGGAGCTGAGAATTCTACATCTGTTCTGAAGGCAAGCAGAATACTGACTCCTCAGGCAGTTAAGAGGAGGGTTTCAAAGTCCACCTCACAGTGACACACTTTCTCCAAAAGGCCACACCCACTCTAACAAGGCCACGCCTCCTCAAAGTGCCACTTCCTGGGCCAAACATATTCAAACCACCACAGATTCTCTTTGGACTGAAAAGTTGATCATGGCCAGGCAGTGGCGGCACACACCTTTAATCTCAGCACTTGGGAGGCAGAGGCAGGCAGATTTCTGAGTTCGAGGCCAGCCTGGTCTTCAGAGTGAGTTCCAGGACAGCCAGGGCTACACAGAGAAATGCTGCCTCAACAAAACAAAACAAAACAAAACAAAACAAAACAAACAAAAAACAAACAAAACAAACAAAACAAAACAAAAAATCCAGAAAAGTTGATCATGATTTTGAATTCAATTTGTGGCAATCAGATGTATGTTTGACAGGAAAAATGTTTTCTGGAGTTTATCTGATACATTCTATAGGAAATATTTATGGTCCTAAATTAAGTTTCAAGTGTGTACAGGGCATATTTTAAGTACATGGAGTTTTTTATTTGTTTTGTGTTTGTGTTTGTTGTTTT
The DNA here is from genome assembly GCA_964023405.1 of Apodemus agrarius. Taxonomy (NCBI): domain Eukaryota; kingdom Metazoa; phylum Chordata; class Mammalia; order Rodentia; family Muridae; genus Apodemus; species Apodemus agrarius. Next base: position 80,299,595 of record OZ030013.1, read on the forward strand.
GGCTTTTTGAAACGAGGTTTATCTTTGTAGCCCTGGCTGTCCTGGAACTCCCTCTGTAGACCAGGCTGACTGTAAACTCACAAAGATCCGCCTGCCTCTGCCTCCTGAGTGCTGAGATTAAAGGTGTGTGCCACCACTGCCCTCTTGACATGGGGTAAAAGGAGTGACTTTGAAGACTCCTGGGATGGGAACAGCGACACATCACTTGTTAGTTGTGTGACCTGAAGGGATCACCTCAGTCTGGTTGAGCTTCATCTTTGTGTAAGGTTTAGGACACCCAGATTGCAAGAGCCACACTATTTTTTTCTGAATCAAGTTTAGCCTCACCTCCATCCCTATTTGTCAAACCTTTTTTTGTGAGAATGATCCTGGAATGGGGAGGGGTGAGAGACAGAGGGAGAGGGAGAGGGAGAGGGAGAGGGAGAGGGAGAGGGAGAGGGAGTCTTTGTTGTGCAGTCCATCTGTTTGCCACTGAGATGCCCCTTGGCGAGCTAGCCAGCTCCCTCAAGGCAAACACGTCCACGTGCCCTCTGAACTTAAAGTCTTAGTCTTATACAGCAAGTGCTTCTGTGACCCAGAGAAACTCATCTTGACCAGAGCAGGTTTCCTGATACATGGCAGGTCTGTTACTTGGCAACACATCAGGGATTCAGAGAGAGGGAGGGAACGAGAGGGTAGAAAGGGAGAAGAAGATAGAGTTTTAATGTTTTCTTCTTTGTCAATACATGAATACAATTCATTTTCACTCTCTTAACACCCCTTTTCTAGCTGAAAACCTTTCCCCAATAAGCCCCCTACTACTTTGATCCTTTTCTTTCCCCATTATGGTGTTTTGAATAAAAATGCATCCCCCGCAGGTCCATAGGGAGTGGCACTATTAAGAGGTGTGGCTTTGTTAGAGTAGGTGTGGCCTTGGTGGAGGAAGTGTGTCACTGGGAGGCCTCAGAGGCTCAGGTCAGGCCTAGCAGCTTGCCTGATTCTTCCTCCTGACTTTGGTTTCAAATGTAAAGCTCAGCTATGCTCCAGCGCAGCACCTGCCCGAGTGCCACTCCGCTTTCCACCATGATGACCACGGACTGAGTCTCTGAAGCAGGAGGCAGCCCCAGTGAAATGCTTTCCTTTATAAGAGTTGCTGTGATCATGGTCCCTCTTCACAGCAACAAAACCATAACTAAGACAACCACTGAGTTCAGTCGCGGTTGCTTGAATGAGCATGAGTTGGGGGGTATTAGTTGGAACTCGGCCAACTTGTCAGTAGCTACATGGCTGAAGAAAACACACCTTTTCACAGCATCCACTAACTACCCATGGTGCCTCACGGACCCCATAAGCCCTGGGTCTGTTTGTGATGATGACGTGGTGATGGGTGGACTGTAAGTCTTGTATAAATGACCACATTTGCAGTGAGTTTGTGAGTAAGATGACGAGGACAGTGTTTCTCCTCCCCAGCCTCAGTCTCTTAAAGTCCTCCCCACCCACCCTCTCTCTTGATATTCCCACAGAGTCTTGGAGGGGGTGATGGTAGATGTATTTTTATTTTTTTTAGGATTTATTTATTATTATATGTAAGTACACTGTAGCTGTCTTCAGACACACCAGAAGAGGACATCTGATCTCATTACAGATGGTTGTGAGCCACCGTGTGGTTGCTGGGATTTGAACTTGAGATCTCTGGAAGAGCAGTCAGTGCTCTAAACCACTGAACCACCTCTCCAGCTCTCCCTCCGGCCCAGGCAGATGTCTTATTAAGGGGCAACACCCACCATCACTGTCTGCACCTCAGGAGAGCCAAGTCTACCATTGTCTTTCTTCAGATATTACACACCACACCACACACCCCAGATATTACACACCCCACCACACACCCCACACCAAAGCCCCAATCCTTACTGGGGGTTTTAAAGTTAAACTTCGTTCTTGTTGATTCTAAGTTTACACATCCTTTTTTTAAGTCTATCAACTTATAAATTTCCCATCATGCCTCCTAATCCCACTCATCTCCCTGTCCCTTCATATCCACCCTCTGTCCTCGCAACCTCCCCCCAAAAGAAAATAAAAATAAAACAGGCAAATAAACGAAAACAAAGCATAGAAAACATCTCATCATGGAAGCTGTACCATGTCACAGTGTGTCTGTCCCACAGTGTACTCCTCTGTTCACATGTCTTTTTTTTTTTTTTTAATATTTTGAATTATATGTATAAGCGTGTGTCTGTGTTTGGATGTGTGGGTGTGGGTGCTGGTACCCATGGAGGCCAGAGGCACTGGATCCCCATGGAGCTGAAGTAACAGGTGCTTGTGACTGTCTAACTCGGGATGTAGGAGTTGAATTTTATTCCTCACTCTTAACTGCCGGACTGTCTCTCCAGCCCTGGGTTTTATTTCTTTCAACACAATTACTACTGTGTATGTCATGAAAGGGTAAAACCTGATTTTGACCCCGTTGAAGAAGCGAGAGGAAACAAGAAGAAAGAGGAAGCAGGCTTCTTAGAGTCAGAGGGTTAGAGGAAGAGCATAAGATTGCCTGTGTGCCAGTTATTAACCTGTGACAAAACATGTCAAGCTCCTCAATGGAGAAGGCGCCCTCCTAGCTCCTGGTTCCGGGGGTGAGGCCCACCGTGGCGTGGGAGACGCAGTGCCAACAGCTCTTCGACAGCAGAGGCTCATGGCAGCCTGCTCATGTCTCAGACTGTCAGCCGGGCGTGGTGGCGCACGCCTGTAATCCCAGCACTTGGGAGGCAGAGGCAGGTGGATTTCTGAGTTCGAGGCCAGCCTGGTCTACAGAGTGAGTTCCAGGACAGCCAGGGCTATACAGAGAAACCCTGTCTTGGAAAAAAAATCCAAAAAACCAAACCAAAACAAACAAGCTAAAAAAGAAGCAGACTGTCCTGCTGGAACCAGAGGGTACCTCATTCCACACGGGAGCCAAAGCTGCCTCTGTGCAGAGGCTACAAGGGAAGTGTGTGTGTGTGTGTGTGTGTGTGTGTGTGTGAGTATGTGAGTGAGTATGTGTGTCTGTGTGAGCATATGTATCTGTGTGTGTATTGTGAACGTGTATGTGTGTATACATGTATGTCTGTGTGAGTGTGTGTGTAAGTATATGTGTGTGTGCATGTGTGTATATATGTGCATATGTATATGTGTGAGTGTGTGTGGGTGTATATGTGTGTGTCGGTGTGTGTGCAGTGGGAGTTGTAGGAGGTGAAGCAGAAGGGAAGAGGGCTCAGTAGCAGCTAGTACAAGACTGTGCACCGTCCCGCACAACATCTACTCCTGGACCTCAGAACACCCAACAAGTGTGTGATTCTGACCTCTGGCTGGACAGCAACCATGGCATGTTCTGACAGTCCCGAGGCTCACCTTCCAGAGGTCTCTGCAATGGTAGCACACACTCCTAGGACAACCAGCCCTTTCAGGCACATACCTGTGCAAGGCCAACAAGCCACAAGTTCAGCTCTTCACTCAAACACAGCTGACAGACACAACATCGGTGGGCCACTCTGACAATCCATCCCACCATCTCCTCAACTTAGGTCCATGATTTCCCACTATCTTTTAGGATGGCCTTGTAACAGTGACAGTAAGTGCTCATGCATTGTGTGTGTGTGTGTGTGTGTGTGTGTGTGTGTGTATGTATGTATGTATGTGGGCATGCACGCATGCGCAGAAGCAGCACCCAGCCTCTGTAGTCCGCCAACACTCCCCCCTACCCCCTGCTCCCCCGCAGCCCCCCTCCCCCCACTTCTTGTAGCAGTGTGGAAAAGCTACAGCAAGGCAAGCCAGGCCTCCTCCCGAGCTGGGCCATTGAGATCCTGGCTGCAAGACACAGGTTCAAGACTCCTTCCCAAGATTCCCTGCAGGAAGCCAGAAATGACTATCTATCATTTCAGAAATAAAATACTTGGCCTTTTTAAGGAGTCTTTTGAAAAATTGAATTAGGTATTCAAGCAGTCCTGCACATTCCAGGAACTAGATGGCTATAAACAAATACATATCACATTGGCATAAATTAGCATACTCCTTAGACTTAGAAAAACAGTATGTGCTGTGCAGTTAGAACACAGAGAAACTGTTAGGGCTTTACATGGGTACGTACTTGATCAGGAATCTCCTTTATGGGTTAAACTTTTCCACAGATAAGAAGGGCAGAACTTTGAAAGAGCCGAGAGAGCTGAAGAAGCTTTGGGATTTTAAAGTAACATAGCAGAGAAGAAGGCTCGTTGAGTTAACAACATAGCGCTCTTCTTTGACGAGAGACACATCTTTGGTAAGTGAAATCCCATTTTGAGATTGAAAACTACAGAGTCTTCAGGGCTGAGGCAGGCTGGGACCTTAGTGTTATGCTTATAGTCTTAAGACATCTCTGCAGCGTGAATGGTTTCTTTATTATTATATGTAAGTACACTGTAGCTATCTTTAGACACACCAGAAGAGGACATCAGATCTCATTACGGATGGTTGCGAGCCGGAATTCGAACTCAGGACCTTTGGAAGAGCAGTCAGTGCTCTTAACCACTGAGCCATCTCTCCAGCCCTGGTTTCTTGATTTTAAATAGAAACAGTACATTTACAAACTTTAGCATAGTGTCGCATTTCAAGTGTTTCTCTACAATGTGAGTTGCTTTGTGAATTGGAAGGACTGGGGAAAAGAACTGTGAGCCTCTGTGTGCACTTGAGCCCACTGGTGACACATGGACCTCTTACCAGTCTGCTGACATTCATATCCGTTTGTCTCCAGAGGGAGTCATGTCATGATTTTAAAGGTTCTATAAGGTCTATCTCTACTGTGCATTAGTAGATGACTCTTACATCAGGGGTAGCTGAAGGCTTTCCCACAGTTTTCATTTATAGGGCTTTTCTCTGGCGTGAGTTTTCATGTTTTTGAGGAGCTGGACCATCTAAAGGCCTTATTACATTTACTACATTCATCCTATTATATCATCGTATTCCCAACACTTACATGGTACACATGTGCAGCCCGAACATGTGCTTCATAAGGGCTGCTTCTCCAGAGACATGGCAATCACAAAGTTTATTCCAGGGTGAAATTTCTGGTTCATAACAAAGTCATCACGCTGTTCTTACTACCTGCATAGTGAAGAAAAGGGCAGGCCCACCATGGACTTAATAATTTTTTTATGTTCCTGAAGTAATGGGAACTCTTGAAGGAAGATGTCCAGGGCTATTGTTCTTGAGGACTTGGGATCTCTGTCTTTCTGCTCAGTAATCCTAAGCTTGGGCTCATGGTCTTCCGAACACAGGAAGGCTGATGTTCTAATAACTCATTGCATAAACCACGCACGTGGCCATTGTAGCTGTCAGGAGTGTGAAAATGTGTGGTGTGTTACTGTTGATGGTGTTTGTTTTCTTAGTCAAGTTCAGGAACAAAACTTCTTTAAGCAAAATTGGAGATCTTGTAGTTTAAACAAACAAACAAACAAACAAACACAGAGGTTTAGAAATATTTGTTGGGCATCTAGCTCTGTCTTCCACAAAACAGAGCTCCTATTGGTTCACAGCTCGGTCTCATCTCTCAGTGTCCCCTAATGAGACATCACTGAGTTGGCCACTGAGATGCTTTTCTGCAAAAGCTATTGGATCATCACAGATTTATATGGATCCTCCATGTTTCATCTGGTAATAAAGATATTTTCAATGTATATAAGTTTCTTCTGCTGATTCAACAAGTTAGTGGGATTTAGAAAAAAATGTATTAAATTTACTTCAGATCCATCATCTGTCATGAGTGATGCCAAAAAATAGTTAGCAGAATCCAAACATTTGAACAGCTTTAAACAGGGCATCAGATCGACTACAATTATATTCAGGGAAGAACTGCTTGACGCGTGACATTAAAATGCAGTTCCCCAGGCAACTGGGGGGAAGACTCATTCAAAGGCAAGAGAGCTTCCAAGAATCGCTAAAAATTCTGCAGCACCTTTTTATTCATTCTTTTCATTGACAGTTAAATTACCTCTTGAAAGCGTTTGTTGACTAGAAAACAAATCTTCCGCTCTGGGTAAACCAGAGCTTCTCCACAAACAGCCACTGTCTAATTGACAGATCAGGAGGAAGCTAGAGGGAATATGCAGATTGGATGTGTGTGGCTTCACTGTCAGAAGGTGTCCACAGATGGGAGTCCATTCTTCTGAGATATCAAAGTACTTCTGTTGGAACAAGCCATGGTTTGGATTACGTCGCCTCTTCCCTGGTGATTGGCCTTTAGCCTTCAGAATCAGTATGGAGCCCACAAGTCTCCCTCCCATTAACCTAGCGCTTTTTATTTTCTCTCAGTCTCTCCCCCAAAGTTACTCCATTCCTTTCCAGAAGAGAAGACAGCTTCTGTTGGATTCTTCATGTATTGACGGATTAGCAGCGTTTGAGGAGTCTGTTGACTCCACAGTCATGCTTCTGGTGTCAGGGTTGAAATAAGGACACCTTTCCTGTGTTTACCTAAGGATTTTTGTTTTGTTTTGTCTTGTTTTTGCTTTTTCGAGACAGGGTTTCTCTGTGTAGCCCTGGCTGTCCTGGAACTCACTCTGTAGACCAGGCTGGCCTCGAAACTCAGAAATCCGTCTGCCTCTGCCTCCCGAGTGCTGTGATTAAAGGCATGTACCACCACTGCCCTGCTACCTTAGGATTTCTAGTGCTGTGACGAAACACCATGATCAAAAGTAATGTGGGGGGAGAAAGGGTTCATTTCACCTCACAGTTTGTAGCCCATCATCCACATTGAGGGAAGACAAGGCAGGAACTGAAGCAGAGAGTGGAGAGATGTGCTTATCGGTTTACTCCTCATGACTGGCTCAACCTCTTCTCTTACAGAACTCAGGACCACTTGCCAGGGGTAGCTCTACCCATGTGGGCTCTCATACATTAGTTCTTAATCAAGAAAATATGCTATAGGCCAATCTGATGGGACATTTCTCTTGAGGCTCCTCCTCCCCAAATGACTCTAGCTTGTGTTGAATTGACATAAAACTAGCCAACACAGCATCTTTCCACCATGACCCAGAGTCTCTCCCCTAGAGCTTGACTTTCAAATACAGAACCTTCAAGTTCACCTGAAGACATTCCTAATCAGTGTTGCTAAATATCTAAGGCCACTTCCCCTGTTGCCCTTGGCAAGTGACTAGGTTGTCTCCCTAGTCTAGTCAGCCTTTGACACCAAGTACCTCTATCATCTACTTCTTTTTCTGACACATGCCCTAGAAATGATAGGGTTAAAAATAAAAAATAAAAAAAGGTCGGGCGGTGGTGGCACACACCTTTAATCCAGCACTTGGGAGGCAGAGGCAGGTGGATTTCTGAGTTCGAGGCCAGCCTGGTCTACAGAGTGAGTTCCAGGCCAGCCGGAGCTATACAGAGAAACCCTGTCTTGAAAAAAACCAAAAAAAAAAAAAAAAAAAAGAAAAGTCCTTGGACTTTTGGAAGAAAAATTGATAGACTGGGTACTGCTACTGAGCCTCTAATTGGGGTAGAAATATGGCTTACAATTACTATACGTAAATGCTTCCAGGGGGGCACTGAATTGTCTTTGCTAATGGATTCCTTAGGACACGCCTTTCTGGTTTAGTCTGTTCCTTGTTTCTCTTATCACTACTTAAAACCAACCCTGCCAATGGTTTACCTTCTGCTACTAAACTGTTTACATAATATTGGAGGTTTCAAAGCTTCCTCCTTTGGATTGCCTTCAGGCGCCTTCTGTAACAGTGCTTTGCTGGTCTCACCGTAGGTGATAGAATGCCTCGGTTGTAGAAGCAGAATTCTTATAAGGGTATAGCTGACCCTGCTCAAACAGCTGTCAGTGGGTCAGCCTGTCTCCCAAGGTAGCCTGTCTCGATGAATCAGAAAATCTAAGGAAGAAGAAATGGCAGGCAGGCCCCAGCAGTTGTAGTCACTAAACCTCTTTTAAAATCTCCAAGTGTCCCTTGCCCCTTTCACAGACACCTCTTTCCTGTGGGAGAGTGTCCGTCCTTCACTATTTGAAGCAAACAGTCCAGTCTGTTGAAATCAATCTCTAGTGCTTTTCTGCCTCCCATGTCTTTAAGCTGCTTGGGCAATCTAACCGCATGCCAATCACTGAAATGATCAGTTTTATAAAGAAGGTGTGGAATGTGAGTGGGTGGAGTCTCAGGCCTCGAATCCACCTCCCCGAGCATGGGGTGCTTACTGGACTGAGCTGTGGGCAACCGTAGAAAGTTAGTATGTCTGAAATGACTGGTGCTCTACATGCAAAAATCAGACTGCATAGTTCTTCATAGAACTCATGCTCAGAAGTAGTGGCGTCAGTGTCCTTGGAGGCATACATTTAGGGCCTCTGGCGTCAAGTGGCCACCCACTAGCCTCGGGCAGGTGACATATTGATGGCTTTAACCACTCTGAGCGTCCTCTAAGCTCCTGAAAGGTCTAACCACGGCTGTTTCGAGGTACCCATCACATGTTTCATAAACCAGACTTTGCACTGGTCTGAGAAAAATCCTGGAGAGAACAAGGGAAAGGGGGAGAGACTGGTGTTGTTTCTGCTCTTAAGAGGTTCAGTCTGTGAGTGAAAGTTCCTGGAAAGAACTGCCCCTTACACTGAGCCCTCTGCAAGGCTGACTCGGGGGAATTTGTTCCAAGTGCTGTGCCAAGTTATCCTGTGCCATCTGTCTATCCGTCTGTCTGTCCTGGAACTCACTCTGTAGACCAGGCTGGCCTCGAACTCAGAAATCTGCCTGCCTCTGCCTCCCAAGTTCTGGGATTAAAGGCGTGCGCCACCACTGCCCGGCTGTTTATCCGTTTTAACAGACATTTATCGCCCTTCTTTGCCGTGGCGTGACTTCCCTGTGACTATTAGGTATGTGCTCTGCAGGTTCAACAGCATCACTGGTTCCTCACCAACCAAAGAAATAAGGGCGGGGTCAGGCAGCATGTGCGGGGGATGGGCAATCTCCCCCACCTCTCCGAAACCTGCCTATTCAGTGCACGCATCTAAGTATTTTCAAAATGGGTTGACTTGTGACCTTCATTCAGTTTCTATTAAAATTTCATGAGGGGGCTGGAGAGATGGCTTCTTCCAGAGGTCCTGAGTTCAATTCCCAGCAACCACATGGTGGCTCACAGCCATCTGTAATGATGGGATCTGATGCCCTCTTCCGGTGTGTCTGAAGACAGTGACAGTGTACTCATATACATAAAATAATTCTTTAAAAAACTTCATGAGATTGCTACTTCATTAAATCATGGTATTTGGGAAATACCTAAATCGTGTTTCCAGGCTGTGGTCACTCATGTTTGGCTCTAGAATAAATTACCACTTTCTCCTTGGAGGCAAGAGCCGTTTTCTGTGGTGGGCAATCCACGATCTCTCGAAACACCTGAGAGTGTGTGGCATGTGGTACCCTTCACTTCCTGGCTGTCAGGAAGCAGAGGAAGAGAGAGACATAGGAGTTCCTGGGACAAGATATTGCGGGTCAAAAGACAACCCCAGTGACCTGCTTCCCCTCAATACAGTGCCACCACCTGGGGACTGAACATTCAGCACGTGAGCCAGTGGGGCACAGGCACTCCCTAGAAAGGAGTGGCCCTGTACTGCTAAACTACCTGGCCTTTGAAAGCAAGAGAAACCAGAGGTTTACTTGGGGGTTCCCCCCCCCCCCAGGGCTTCATTACCTTTATCTGACATTACATAGCACAAACCCTGAGACTCTGTGCTGAGAACTGGTGACATGAGTGGCATCAAAACAGGAATTCCATTAGGCACTCTCTTTAAGGGATAAGCTGTTAGTTAATTTTTTTTTTTTTATTGCAAGCATCTTTATTTACACCCTTCACTTAAACAGTGTCTCCCAGGGCTGAGCAGGAGTCCTGGTGTTTGGTGAAGGGCTTGCTGTGCAGCCTGGACCTGAATTCAGATCTCCAGTACCCATATACAAAGCCAAGTGTGGGAGTACAAACCTGTAATCCCAGAATTGAGGGAGTGGAGACAGGAGGATTGTCGGAAAGCACTGGTCAGCCAGATTAGTCAAATCAGTGAGTTCTAGGTTCAGTGAGAGACTCAGTTTCTAAAGAACAGGATGGAGAAAGACAGAAGCAGCTGTCTGGTGTTGATCTCTGTTCTTCGTGCATGTATGCATGTGGCTCACAGCAATAGAAATCATGTTCGTGTGTGTGCACACACATAGACACACACACACACACACACACACACACACACACCTCTCTTGGTATCTTTGTTTTTACTTGTTAAACATGTGATTTATCCTTTGAGTGTTGTTTACAGTTATGTTTGTAACAGTCTAATGGTCAGTTCTTGATTTATGTAATTTGCTATCTGATATATATAGAAATTCAATAATTAGCTTTAAAAAAACCCACTGACATGAATATTTCTTTTTCTTTTCTTTTTTGTTTGTTTTTTGTTTTTGTTTTTGTTTTTTTGAGACAGGGTTTCTGTGTGTAGCCATGGCTGTCCTGGAACTCACTTTTGTAGACCAGGCTGGCCTGGAACTCATAAATCTACCTGCCTCTGCCTCCCAAGTGCTGGGATTAAAGGCGTGCACTAATACCACTCGGCTGACATGCATATTTCTTATACTTTATTTACACACATGCACATACAATTTTGATGGTCATTTTTTTTGATTTATGTAATTTGCTATTGGATATATATAGGAATTCAATTATTAGCTTAAAAAAACCCACTGACATGCATATTTCTCTTTTTTCTTGGTACCTTTCTGTTACAGTAGCAACTGATTTGCCCATTTTTTAAAAAAAGATTTATTTTATGTATGTGAGTACACTGTAGTTGTCTTCAGACACATCAGAAGAGGGCACCAAATCCCATTACAGATGGTTGTGAGCCACCATGTGGTTGCTGGGAATTGAACTCGGGACCTCTGGAAGAGCAGTCAGTGCTCTTAATGCTGAGCCATCTCTCCAGCCCCCATGAATATCTCTTATACTTACAGACGTGTACACACATTTTGGCAGAGTTCAGGATGGAGCACAGGGCCCAAGCGTGCTAGGCAAAGTGCTTTACATTTCTTCTGTTTTGTTTGTTTATTTAGTCAGGGTCTCTTTTAGCCAAGACTAGATTCTGAATCTCTAGGTAGCTGAAGATGACCTTGAACTCCTGACCTGCTGCTTTCCTTTCCCCAGGGCCGGGAGGATAGGCTCGGGCAGCAAGTCTGACTTATGCAGTTCTGATCACAGAAGCCTGGGCTGTTCCTGTGCTAGGAAGGCGCTCTACCAACAGCTCTACAGCTCAGCCCCATTTCTCCTATTTCAGACAGAAGATGATTCTGAGATTAAGCAATGTTCAGGGTCTTTCCTGAAAGTTTGTTTGGAATAGATAGATGTCCAATAAATATGAATTACAATTTACAGCAATAGACTTTATTAGTACAAGACAATCCCAGGGCTTATCTTCTGCTCAATCTGATCTCAAGCTTACTTACACCTATTTATAAGTAAGAGAATCAGCATAAGATACTCTCTGAAACAAGGAAGACACTAATTGATTGTTTGATAAAATCCACCTTTGGAATTATGACATAATCCCTCTCCTGTGAGAAACAGATCCCCCTCCCCATCTCAAAGTAAATAATCAAATCAAAGCATGTGTTATTGCTTAAGAGCCCTTTTGAGTCACCAAACCTTTAAGTCCCAGCACTTGGGAGGTAGAAGATTAAAAAAAAAAAAAAAAGCCCAGTTGATCAATAACATTTATTTCAGTTTGTATCAACTTCTGGAGAGTGAATCTTTGTACTTAAAGTTGGATCAACCTACTATTTCCCCACAAAATACAAATGGGTTTTAAATGAAAACACTTTTTTTTTCCACTTGCTAATCAATTTTCCCAGGGTCAAAGTTCTGGCTACCACAAATGTTAGCCAGCAGGAGGCTTACTGCAGGCAGGAAGCTAATCAGTAAGAAAAGCTAGCCAGGCAGCTAGCTCTCCGAGATAGACTAGCCGGCGGCAAGAGATTCTCCCATCTAAAGAAACAGTCTTAGGCTGGGTGGTGGCAGTGCACCCCTTACCCCCAGCTGTTGGGAGGCAGAGGCAGGCAGGTCTCTGAGTTCCAGGCCTGCCATATATTATAGAGTGAATGCCAGGGCTACACAGAGAAACCCTGTCCCAACACACACACACACACACACACATATACACATACACACCACCACCACCACCACCACCACTACCAACAACAACAACAACAACAACAGGAAGAAGAAGAGAAGAAAAGAAGAAATGTGCTTAGGGAAGCTGAGCTGGGGGGCAGATTATGCAAGTGCTCTTAACTGCTGAGCCATGACTCTAGCTCCCTTCTTGTCAGTGGTTAGTTTGCCAAGGACCAGTTTTTGACCGAGTACACCCTGTCCAGCTAGAGGGTGTAGCTAGCTGCTCTAGTCCTCCTGCTGATCACCAAATTCAGGGTAATGAAAGAAAGCAAGCTTCCCTAGTCATTGTGAAAGATAAGGTCAGGCCAGGTTAAAACCACAGGCAGATCTGGCAGCTCACAAATATTATTATCTTCCTAGGCATAGGGGACTCTTCTGAACGCCACTTACTGTAACGCATGCCTTGAGAGAGGCCAGAGGGTTCCCTAGAGTGGCAGGTGTGTGTGTGTGTGTGTGTGTGTGTGTGTGTGTGTGTGTGTTGTATACATTTTAAACAATTGAGCAAATTTCAAGTCACAACTTCTCTAGTCTTAAAAGCAGGAGAGAGGTGGGGCTCATGCTTTTAATTCCATCGTTTGGGTACAAGGCAGGCAGATCACTTGAATTAAAGGCCTTCCTGGTGGTTGACATAGTGAATTTCAGGCCAGACAGAGCTGTACCGTGAGACTTTGTCTCAAAAAATAAAACAAAGCAAAACAAAAGAATGAGTCCAATAGAGGTATGGACACGGATGGGGTGGGGGTGGGGTGTGTGTGAGTGGGACAATGACTCATGAGGCCTCAACCCAAGACAAAGACCGAGGAATGCTTAGACTGGGGTAGTCTTCCCCAGGAAAGAGAACACCAATACCAGGTTAGCCCTGAAAACATATATGCATATGTGACATTAACCTGACTGAGCAGGTTGTATTTGTATATTTAGAAACACATACACACATATATAACAACTATTTTAAAAAAAGACTGTGAATTTGAAAGAGAGCAAGGTGTGTGTGTGGGGGGGGGGGAGGGCAGTGTGTGTGTGTGTGTGTGTGTGTGTGGCCAGGGAGGTATGTGGGGAGGTTTGGAGGGAGCAAGGGAAAGCAGAAATAGTTGTAATTTCGGGGGAAAAAAAAACCCTAAAAGAAAAATATATTTAAAAAAGAGCACGAGGTTACTTATCACCAGCTTGTTTGCTCCACCCTGCCTGGCCTGCCACAGCAAGGTCACCTGTTACTTAGCTCATCTTTCTCAGGGCAACTAGACCACAGCATTTTTTTGCGAACACGCCCCCTTTCCCTGTGAAAAGTGAGGGGGACCGGGTATCTCCATCTTGGAGATTCTAGCTCCCCGGATTCTTGTCTCTTTGCAGATTCAGTTTTTCCCTTCATAAACCGAGGGGGTCAGGTTGGACCTCCTCGGTTTATGTCTTGTGCAATTGCGGGGTTTAGGGGCCATCCAGGAGGGCGGGGTGGAGGGGCGGGGCGAGCGCCATGACGCAAGAGGCTCCGACCAATGAGAACACCTCGCGGCGCCGGCAGAGTCGCCCCGCCATAAAAAGAGGCGCGGCGGGGCTCCCCAGCTGGCAGCTGCTCTAGACTCTGAGAGTATCTCTTCCTGCTGAACCTCTGCCCCGGTGACGGCCACAGGTCACGGTCGCCGGCTACGCGGAGCCGCAGCACTTGTTAGCACCCTAGGGTGTCTCGGGAGCAGTCGCGCCGGGTCCATGGAGAAGCCGCGGGGAGTCAGGTGCACCAATGGGTTCCCGGAGCGGGAGCTGCCGCGGCCCGGGGCCAGCCGGCCTGCCGAGAAGTCCCGGCCGCCCGAGGCCAAGGGCGCACAGCCGGCCGACGCCTGGAAGGCAGGGCGGCCCCGCAGCGAGGAGGAAAACGAGCTGAACCTCCCCAACCTGGCGGCCGCTTATTCGTCCATCCTGCGCTCGCTGGGCGAGGACCCCCAGCGGCAGGGGCTGCTCAAGACGCCCTGGAGGGCGGCCACCGCCATGCAGTTCTTCACCAAGGGATACCAGGAGACCATCTCAGGTCCGTGTGTGCGCCGGGGTGTGCGAGGCGCGGGGAGGCAGCTTCGGGAAGCGGAGACAGGGCAGCTCCGGGAACTTTCCCGAGTTGCTTCACTTTTGGCTCAGGGAACCAATCTTTCGCGTCCCGGCCCCAGCTGTGGCCCCGGAACCTCCACCTGGCCGAGGGTCCTTCCTAGATCGTGTCACAGGCACTCAGGGCTCTGGGGAGGGGACCCCGGGAGTGCAAAGCCACTAACACTGAACTCCGGGGCAGGAAGGGATGTGCGATCCTCTCACCGGAGCGCGATGAGGCACCCACCTTCCCCACTTAAGGATCCGGTGGACACTTGTTGAAGGGACTTGCATTAGTCTGAGATCCAGCGCTTTTGGGTGAAGCCAGGTTTCCGTTACACACAGTGAACCTAATAAAGTTAGGTACTTGTAATGGGGGTGGCCGGATTTCAGAGAGTTGGAATTCGCATCCGACTACTCCAGCTTAGGACTTTACCAAAATTTGGCACAATTCTGGATTCGGACTCATACTCAGTTTGAGGTGTGGACTTTCTTGAGCTAGTATTATTGCTGGAAGCCTTTAATGCTTGCTCCCTCAAAAGAAATAAAAAGAAACCCCTGTTTCCACTCTGCGGGTTGAGGTTCCCTGTACCCGAGATTTCCCCCACCCCAACCCCCAGTCGGCAGTTTGAGCCTGCTGGCAGTCTTTCCCAGCAAGTGATGAGGAGGCAGTTGCTGTGGGTAGTCAGGGAGAAGAGGAAGTGGAAAATGAGCAGGGCCTTGCTACCTATTTAGTAAGCAGTGTTGGCCTTTATTTTAAAAAGAGAAGCTTCTGTTTCCTTTGGCTGAGTTCAAAGGCATTTTTTCCAGTTTACATCTGGGCATCTCTGTGACGTGTGTTTCTTTGCCTCCACCATTTCTCATGGAAAAAAAAAATCGGTGCTGCTTTGAAAGGTAGTAGTAATCCAGTCTGTTCCTGAACGCGTTGAGAGGCTGAGAACCGGTCCTAGAAAGAACAATTAATCTGCCAAACCTTCCCCCACCTCAAGGAAGGGTGGGAGATCTGAGATCGAGAAGGGTGGAGCCCCAAAGGAAACGAAACTACTTCCTAATAATTCGAGGAAGTGGACTCAGATATAGTTCCGAGTCTGGGTTTCACTGTTTTACATTTGATGGTGAAAGTTTGGATCTCAAAAGCAGAGTTTGAAAATGCAAAGACAAAGAACAATCACTGAGATTTTTCCGAGAGTTCACTCTCTGGGAGAGTTAGTGTATCCGATGGTCTAGAATGTAACCAGGAGGGGCATCCTTGATAGCCTTGCTCCTTCTGCCTCTTACAGACGTAAAGGTGGCCCTCAATGGCGGCTCTCTGCTGAGTCCCTCACTGATGAGACCCTAAGTCCTGTGGATCTCATCACTCCAAGGGAGAGGAGCTTCTAGCTTGCTCTCTGAGAACTGATTGTCATAGGCTTACTTCGAAGCTGAGATTCAGCTAAAGAAGCCTAGGGGCTCCAAAGTCTCTCCCATTTATTCTTATTTATTCATGAAAGGTCCATTGACCTAGAGACTGAAGATCTGTCTGTCTGCCGAGAAGGCAGGGCTGGTGAGTGACAGCTTAATGGGCGTGGAGCTTCCTTTTCCAGTGACAGAAATGTTCTGGATCTAGACAGAGGTGATAGTTACACAGCATCGTGACCGCTGCTGAACCGTGTACTTTAAAAGTGGTTAAAATGAAGAGTTTTATAGATGTGTTACCACAATAAAAATCACTGATTAATTGAACATGTTTGATTGACATCAATTGAGTGTTTTTTTTGTTTGTTTGTTTGTTTAATATAGCATTGGCTGGCATGGAGCCGGGCATGTAGGTAGACCAGACAAGTTTAGAACTAGAACTGCCTCCCTTTGCCTCTGGAAGGCAGAGATGAAAGGTGTGAGCTGCTTCAATTGAATGGCCTTGGGTAACCCTGAACTTTGACTTTAAGCATCATTCCTTTATACTCACAATGAGGAAGCTGATTGGGAACTAGGTAGTCTAGCCACTGTTTGGTAGATGCTTCCTTATGTTGCAATATAGCAAGATGAATCAGTGCACTTTTCTACCAAGCATGTGGACAGAGAGAGAGAGGTGTGGACTGGGTGAGATCAACTTGTCACATGTAATAAAGTATAGTAAAGATAATTTTTTTTTTTTGTTTTTTTGAGACAGGGTTTCTCTGTGTAGCCCTGGCTGTCCTGGAACTCACTCTGTAGACCAGGCTGGCCTCAAACTCAGAAATCCACCTGCCTCTGCCTCCCAAGTGCTGGGATTACAGGTGTGCGCCACCACCACCTGGCTTAAGATAAATTTTTTATATGACTTGTATTTATTTTTATCTTATGCATTGATATTTTGCCTACATGTGTGTCTGTGTGAGGGATTGCATCTCTTGGAATTGGAGTTGTGAGCTGCCACATGGGTGCTGGGAATTGAACCCGGGTCCTCTGGAAGAACACCCGGTGCTTCTCTCCAGCCCCAAAAGTTTAGTTTTAAATACAGTATTTTTATTAGTTTCATTCAGAATTCCATTCATACCGGAGTGGTGATAGCAGCAGCACACACCTTTAATCCCATCACAGGCTGGCAGATCTGAGTTCGAGTCAGCCTGATCTAGGGGGTGAGTTACAAGGACTGCCAGGGCTATACCGAAACCCTGTCTTGAAACAAAGAATTCCATTCATGTATACAATGTATTCAGATCAGATTCACCCCTCACCTCTCCCAGCTCCTCCTTTATCCTTCAGCCTGCCCACTCTCCCTACCGGCCCTCCCCTGCCCAACTTTCTGCCTTTAAAATTTTGTATTTATTTTTAATAAGTTCATATTTATAAATTTAAATTTACAAAACCTATGACGTCCGTATACTCTTGGTGATGTGGCCATTTCCTGGACTGTGTTTGACCTACTGGGAGTCACACCTTTAAAGAACTGACTCTTCCTCCCCCAGAAGCCATAGATTGAGTAGAGCCTTTGGAGTGGGGCTTTGAGCCTCTCCTGTACATGCTGGATTGTTGACTAATAACCAAACCTAATTTTTCAAAAAACAAACAAACAAACAAACAAACAAACAATTTCCTAGTAATTTCGCAAAAATTATTTTTTATTTTACATGTATGAGTGTCTTGCCTTCCTGTGTGTATGCATACCACATGTATACAGGGGCCCTCGGCGGCCAGAGGAAGGCATCAGATCCTTTGGAACTGGAGTTACAGACATGAACCAACATGTGGGTGCTGCCACTCAACCAGATCCCATATGTAAGAGCTGAACCAGCCCATGAGAACCTGATAATCCTTTTAAAGCTTGTGGACAAACAGGGATTTATATGTTTGTATGCCTGGTGCCTTATTTATTAATTCCTTGTTGACTTATGGCAGAAATTATTTAATTAATACTCTGCATGGTTTCCTTTCTCTTCTGGCCTTTTTTCTTGCCCTCGGGGAGTTTGTCATTTTTCCCACCTTCTTCCCTGTCACACCTTTCTCTTCCTTCTTGTGCCTGCCTTCCCGTGGAGTGACTCTGGTCATCTGTGACAGGGCTGCCTGCATACCAAGTCTCCCTCTGGTTGTCACTACGGTAGCTTGTGGGCTAGCAGCTTTCTTGCCTCAGCCTGTATCCTAGGATCCCTGGCATCTCTAACCTCGCGGGGTCTCCAAGGCATCGAGGCCTCACCTTCACAGCTTCACACAGTGGCCTTTCTTGGCCTCCTTGCAGGGGCACCCCTGCCACACACCTGGCCTCAGTGGCTTTCCGTAGTTGTAGAGGACAATTCCATAGCCCCTCTCTCATTGACTCTAAAGCCAGAACTGCACGGCTGAAGCTGCCGAGGTCTGTTGCATTCTGGGACTGGAACATGGCCCACTCCCTTAATAGCATCTAACCCAACTGTCTGTATTCAGTGGTTTCCTCCATTGTCTAGTTTGCCTGTCCTGGAACCTGTTCTGTACACCAGGCTGACTTTGAACTCGAGGGTCTACATGCCTCTGGGATGCAAGGGTGTGTCCTCCCAGGCCTTGACCTAAGCTGTCCTTTAATTCCTTTCCATAAGATGGACGTGGCATCTTCCCCATGTATTCCAACACAGAGTGACACAGGATATAGTCACCATTCCAAAACTATAGAAAGGAGTACAGTGGGGAGGCACTGGACCAGAGCGAGACCAAAACCACATCTCCATGTCTGATGTCAACACTTTCCAGATCTCCAGTTCTTTCTAGCTTTGTTGACAGCAGCACACTTCTTCTTGGAAGTCTGTGATCTACTTTTTATTTTGATTTTAGAGGGGATTACAGTTATGAGATTTCATGAATCTCAGAAGAGACTTTGAACTTCTGACTTTTAAATACTATTAAACCTGAGACTATGAAGACTTGCCAAGTTGGTCTAAATACATTTTGCATTATGTTATGGCTACAAGTCTATGGGGGCCAGGGAGTGAAATGTGGTTAGAATAGGTGCAGTCCTCATAGGCTTGTGCTTGAATGCTTGGCTCATAGGAAGTGGCGCTGTTAAGGGTCATGGCCTTGTAGGAGGAAGTGTGTCACTATGGGGAGGCACTGTGGTCTCCTGTGCTCAAGCTATGCCCAGTGTGGTTCAGTCTCCTGCCTGCAGATCAAGATGTAGAACTCTTGGCTCTTTTAGCATTATGTCTTCCTGCATACTGCCATGCTTCTTGCAATGACAATAATGGACTAAATCTCTAAAACTGTACTCCAGCCCCACTGAAATGTTTTTCTTTATAAATAGGAGTTGCAGTGGTCATGGTGTCTTCTCACAGCAATAAAACCCTAAGACAATTGATGAATTGCAAACTGACTGCTAAAGTGTCAAGGTAGATAAGAAATAAAATTCTTGATTTATTTCACTTTTTAATTATATGAAAGCAAGAAGGGGAGGAGGGAGGGAGGGAGCGCATGTGCACAGGCCGGAAGAGGGCACCACATTCCTGGAGGCTGTGGTCACAGGCAGTTGTGAGTGCTTGGGTATGAACTTGGGTCCTCTAGAAGAATAGTACGTGCTCCTATATCATGGATGAAAGGTAATTTCATGCCCTTGTTTTTAAAATATATATATATTATAGGGCCTGTGGAGATGGTTCAGTTGATAATGTGCTTACTGAACAAACATTAAACCCAAGTTTGATTCCTAGCACCCACATAAGAAAGTAAGGCAAGATGGCATGCTTGTGTGTATCTTAGTACTGAGGAGGTAGAGACAGGATCCATCCCTGGGGCTTGCTGGCTACTGAGTCTAGCCAAACTGGCAGGCTCCAGGTTCATGGTGGGGAGACTGTCTTAAGAGATGAGAAACTGAGGGAAATGACATCACACACACACAGATACAGACACACAGAGACATACATACACAGACACACACACATATACACAGACATACACACAGACACAGACATATACACATACACACATACATAGACACACAGAGACATACATACACACACACATATACACAGACATACACACTCAGACACACATACACAGATACAGACACAGACACATACAGATACACATACATACATACATACAGACACAGATACATACACAGACACACATATACACATACACAGATACAGATACACAGATATATACACAGACACATATACACACATACACAGACACACATACACAGACACATACATAGACACACATACACACAGACACACATAGACACACATAGACACACATACACAGATACATATACACAGCTACACAGATGCAGACACATACACAGACACACACACACACACACACACACACACACACACACCAGTTCATCTTAAGGGCTGAAATGTCAATGAATAAACATGACCGTGTAGATCAGTTAAATCTTGACTCACTAATAATTTCTGCTAACTTTTTAGTGAATTATTAAATAGAGCCTATTTGTTGCAGAAGCAACACAGAGCACACTGTGAATAAGAGGACGTAAGAAAGCTGTTGCTATGGTAGTTTATGTAGAGCAGAACTGTCAAGACTAGGGTAGAGAAGCCAGAGGTAAGGGTACTGCAGGCAACACTGGAGTGATGAACAAGCTTTTCTGTTGTTGTGAAGACACACCATGACCAAGGCAATATAAAGGAAATTTCAGTGGTGACCTTGCAGTTTCAGAGGGTGACTCCATGACTGTCAAAGCAGTGAGGGTGGCGGCGGGCAGGCGGGAGTGGTGCTGGAGCAGAGGCCAAAAGCTTTAATCTCATTCTCTGGTTGGAGGCAGAGAGGGGGAGGGGGCAGACATACAGACAGACAGACACCCTAAGAGACTGGGCCTGGCATGAGGGTTTCAATCTCCAAGCCTACGCCCAGTGACACACCTTCTCTAACAAGGCCACGCCCCCTAATCCTTCTAAAAGGCTCCACCATCTGGGGACCCAGCATTTAAACATGAGCCTCTGTGGGGCCTCTCATTCAAACCGCTACCGCAGCATTGGTATGGAGACCTTCCATGCCCCCTCCCAGTTTCTGGTTGTAGAACTCAGTCCATGTTCCTTGGTTTGAAGCCATCAGTCACTCCAATCTGCCTCTGCCAGTGTTCTGTCTTCTGTCTTCTGTGGACAGCGCTGATGAGGAGTCATGCTGTAGCGGGGCCTCATCTGAAGAGTCATGCTGTAGCGGGCCTCATCTGAAGAGTCATGCTGTAGTGGGCCTCATCTGAGGAGTCATGCTGTAGCGGGGCCTCATCTGAGGAGTCATGCTGTAGCGGGCCCTCATCTGAAGAGTCATGCTGTAGTGGGGCCTCATCTGAGGAGTCATGCTGTAGCGGGGCCTCATCTGAAGAGTCATGCTGTAGCGGGCCTCATCTGAAGAGTCATGCTGTAGTGGGCCTCATCTGAGGAGTCATGCTGTAGCGGGGCCTCATCTGAATTTGCTGAGTTACACCTGGAGCTACTGTATGTAGTAAAATTGTATCTAGAGGCACCCAGATTTTTGTGATTTTCTTGGAAGGGTATAATTCAACCCAAAGCAGTATTAATTATTTACTCATAAGATTAACTGGGAATTTTACCAGTGTTTCTATTTATCTATTTATTTGAGTTAGGGTCTCTCTGTGTAGCCCTGGCTGGCCTGGAACGTTCTCTGTAGATCAGACTGGCCTGGAACTCACCAAGACCCACCAGCTTCCCTCTTGAATGGTTTGTACCACCAGGCCTAGAGGCACTTAAAGTTTTTTATTGTGTTCCAGGCATTGTGCAGAGTGCTGAGGATAGAATGAGTGAAGCTGGCCCCTCCCCGGTTCTTGCCCTCCCTGGAGGCCTTTTGAGGAAAGAGACATTAACCAGTCTCGGGGAAGAGAAATGCGACTGTAGCCACGCGGAGGGAGCACTGAGCCGGGAGCACTGAGCCGTTAGTGAGGGCACTTGGCGCGTGCTGGGAGATGGAAGGGTGAGGGTCGCTTGATGTCCTTGCCCCTGACGTTGAACCCTCCCTGAGCCCTTGACAGGTGTCACCTTGCTTTATCTTCACGATAGCCCTAAAGAGCATGGAATATTCTCACGTGGTAGACAAGGAAACAGAGGCACAGGGGAGACCGGCTCCAGACGCTGACAAGCAGCAGAGCCGAGTGGATCAGGAGCATCGCTCGGTGTGGCGACGTGGCTTTCGGTTGATGACAATGTTGTACTAATTTACTTGGCTTTCTTCTCCTTTCTTCTCCTGCTGTTTGCTTTGTCTGGTTCTAGAAACTCCTCCACACCCTGGCATCTCTCCAGGTTTGGTCATTTGAGTATAGTTGTTTCAGTGAATAAGATTGCAGTACCAGAACTGACCAGGAGGGGGGCTGCCGTCTAATTACTGGTTTTGCCATAAGGAAGCCGGGTTGCAAGGATCCTAATTCCGTGTTATGTGAGGGAGATGTTTCTGACAGCTGTAGATTCTCCAGCAAGTCTGTGAAGAAAGTTACGCTCAGGAGTGACCTGGAGTGTGGTAATTGGGATTATTATCTGAACCATCTGGCAATTTTGTTATACTTAATTAAGGCTGAGAATTTATTAGAATTTTGTTTTACAGTAGCACACTTTCAGACAAAAAGGGGAATGCGGGCATTCCTTCTGAATCCTTAGCAACTTGTCCTGTACAACTGACTGGTGGAGCTGATGGGTACTTGGGTTTGTTTCTGAAGGAGAGAGCGTTCGGTGCCTTGTTAGAATTATGTATTTAAACATTGTCTTTAGAAGATTTCTTTTTATTTTTGTGTGTGAGTGTTTTATGTGCTTGTCTGTGTGTGTGTGTGTGTGTGTGTGTGTGTGTGTGTGTGTGTGTGCTCATGGAGGCCAGAAGAGGTGCCGGGTCCATGGAACTGGTGTTACAGGTAGTTGCGAGCCGCCAGTGTGTGCTGGGAGCCAGCCCCAGTCCTCTGGAAGAGCAGTGGGTGCTCTGCTGAGCCGTCTCTCCAGCCCAGAGTCACAGATTTGAAATCAAGAGCTCCAGTGTGCATGAGAGTAAGCCGAGTTCCCATCATGCACCCTCAGTGACTGTCACACAGTAGGTCTGCCCTGCTTTGCCCCTCCCGGCCTCACAACCTATCTTCACCGAATCCTCGAACAGCAAGTCCCTGGTGTGTTCCTTCATTGCTAAACATTCTACTAATCTCAAGGATTTGAGAAACAGTAATGCGTGCTCACGTGTGAGATTGACCACAGCCCCTTATATCATCCAGTCTCTAGCAAGTGCTTGCAGTGACTGTTCTCTCACAGGCTGATCTTAGTTCAAACAGACATACTAGTAGGGAACTCTCCTTAAGGATCCTTTATGTATGTGAGTACACTGTCTTCAGACAGAGGGCATCAGATCACATTACAGAAGACTGTAAGCCACCATGTAGTTGCTAGGAATTGAACTCAGGACTTCCGGAAGAGCAGTCGGTGCTCTTAACCTGCTCTTAACCGCTGAGCCGTCTCTCCAGCCCCATCCTTAACCATCCTCTCTGTCTCTCACATTGACTTTTTAGACTCTAATAAGTTGCTGAGGAAATGGCCCATTGGTCATGCTGAATCTCCCACCTCAGCCTTTGTTTCTCTCATTCCTGAGCTTTAGTCTGTTGTGAGCCCTTATTTCTTGTATTGCACCGTGTCAGATTGAGAGGCTTGCTTTCTCAAAACAAAAACTTTTAAGTATAGGCAAGACTGATGCCTAGGAGGAAGTATGTGGTTCTGTCTGTCTGGGGAAGCTAATTGTCTGTCTGTTCCGGCATTAGGCTCAGCCAGCCGAGTGTCTCAGCTGATCTTGTCAATTACAGAGTTCCCAGCCAGCCTGTCACCTACCGACTTAGGATCTAAGTTGGTGACTGCCTAGATCTGGTATTTACTAGAAATGATGGACTAGTGATCTTTGGTCCTTTAATTTTAAATTTATTAGTTGGAATTCTAAGCGGGACTCTTGTGTCCCTTTATAAAGGGGCCCATGTAACTCTGGCAAATTTTAAAAGTACATAAAGCTTTAAAACTTAAAAAAAGATGTGATTTTAATTGTCTTTAATTCTATAATAGAAAACTACTTAATCATGGCTTAATATAGAAACCACAAAATATGGCTAATATAAACTAAAAATTTTCTTATGTTGAGTACCATCACAAATGAAGTCAAGTGGTAAACTGGGAAGAGACATCTCCCACACACATCCTGGGCAGTGGGCTGATGATAATGTAGCAGATAGCATAAGACAAGATGCTAGAAAGCGTTGGGAGAGATGTGAGCCTCACAACTGGAGATTGCCAGAGCGTCTAAAGTGAAGTAAAGGAAATCCAGAGGGCGCGCAAACACCAGGAAATGTGATTGACCTCACTCTCCAGGGGAGAAACACACAACACAGGTCCTGCATAGAGATACATTGTTCTTTTGTCGGATTGGCAGACATATGGAAATTTGATACTCTTTATTGAAACTATAAGAAAGCATGATGAATATACTCAAATGACCTAAATACCCATTGTCTTACAGTTCAGTGAGGGTTATGGGTGAGGATGGAATACCCAGCCACACGCCACAGTTGTCCACCGAGGAATGCTAGCATTGGGTACCAACCCCTGTAGAACCCCTGTAGAAAGTTTATGTGTAACTTTCAAGTCTTCTGAAGGTTGATAATCTGCTATTGACAGGAAGCCTTGCTAATAGCAAACAGATTAATACACTAGTCATGCGTTATGTATTCTATGTAAATACATTTATGTAATGTACAAATGTAAATACACAAAACATTTATGAACTGAGAGATCATTTTTACCATGTTATACAACAGAGGAACTGCTCAAGAGAAGATTAGCAGATAAGTCAAGACAAACTCATCACAGTAGCAGTGAGAGGCAGCTATGGAATCACGATAATTCTACAGTTAACTAGTATGTGGTGTCAGGCACTGAGCCTGGGGCCCTGTGCATGCCAGTCAAGAGCCCTACCACCGGGCAGTGTGACCAGCCCAACGGTTAATGCTTTTCCAACTATGATTTAATACTGAAATATTTATTTACATTTGATTACAAACAGTATGGTGTGTGCTATGCTACATAAGTCTAGAGGAAGTTGCACTCTGCACATGTAAAAGCATGTGTGTGTGTGTGTGTGTGTGTGTGTGTGTGTGTAGGCCAGGGGTTAACACTGACTTAGTTGTTCCTCCACTTGATACCTGGGGCAGTGTCTCTTCCCAGAACTTGCAGCTCACTCATTGGCTAGCTGGTTAGCAAGTCCCTGGAAATCCTCCTCCTTCTGCCTTCCTGTCGTAGAAAATATTTAACTTCAACTACCTTTGATCATTCAGTTCCCAGATAAATGACACCTTTATATTTATAATAAACCTTTACTAGCACTAGTGCTGGGCAGATATCTACCCTCTATGCTATTAAAGCCTATTTCCACTGATAACCCCGAGGAAGTACTTAGAAAGCTTCATTTTGACTCCAGTTGGCCAGCCCTCATGGCCATGCCTCCTTGAAATGTCTTTTTCCTGTTTCCACCTTCTCTCCTCCTGGTCTCCTCCTACCCCAAGCCTGGGGACACCAAGCCCACCTCCCTCAATTCTACACAGCTATTGGCTATCGACATCTTTATTCACCAATCAGAAATAACTTGGGGGCAAGGTCACATAGTGTCACTTGGGTCTAAGTGTGGTCTCTTCTTGTCTTCAGGGCAACCAGGCCTTGGGGGCTGCATCTAGTATTATAACAACAGGCCAAACCCCAATCATCCCAGTGCTGGGGTTATGGCTGCCATGCCCAGTGTTTTTATGTTGGTTCTGAGGGATTTGAACTCAGGTCCTGATGCTTATACGGCCAGTGCTTTACCAACTAAGCTTTCTTTCCACCCTAAGTATTTACTTTAAAAGTGGATTTGTGCATACTTTCAAGGTAGTAAATGATTAAAGCCGACTACTCTCAGGGTATATTCTGTGCATGCCTTGATTTTATAAATGTTGCTGGGCCGGGCGGTGGTGGTGCACGCCTTTAATCCCAGCACTTGGGAGGCAGAGGCAGGTGGATTTTTGAGTTCGAGGCCAGCCTGGTCTACAGAGTGAGTTCCAGGACAGCCAGGACTACACAGAGAAACCCTGTCTCGAAAAACCAAAAAAAAAAAAAAAAACCTAAAAAAAAAAAAAAACCTAAAAAAAATGTTGCTAAGCTACTTGATTCTGATATCCCCTGATCCCCAAATTGTCACCAGTATCCTAAGCAGCCCATACATGGGGGAATTAGCACACTTCAACTTCATGGGCCAACTGTACTTGGATATTTTTAATTTTTAAAGTACATGCTTGGATTTTCAAACAAATGGAAAATACTGTGACAGCCACTGTGTGTAACTTTAGCTCAGAGAGGGCTTACCATCCAGGTTCATCTCACCATCCAACGTGTGAGGAAAATGGCAAGAGTAGGAACTGTACCCAGCCCTGTAATCAGCCCCGTCAGCCAGATAGTCACTCTGTGGCGGCCATCCTGCAGACTCTGACCGCTGCTCCACACAGCCCTAGCAGGGTTGTTCAGCCGAGACCCACTCCTCAGTGCACTGCTCAGGGCTCAACATTCCAGTTTGTTGCTGGTTCTGTCAGCCCAGTCGCTTCTGGTCCTCCTGCTTAGCACTGTGAGTCAGGCAGCGGACCTGGTCTTGCAGCGGCAGCTGCTGTGATGCTCACATGACTTCCCAGTAAACACGTGCTGGAGAAGTCCTTGGTCCACAGCAGTGTCTGAAAGCACAGTTACCACGCAGTAGCCGAGAACCTTGGACCGCGTCCATCTTGGCATCTGTCCCCCAGCGAGAGCCAAAGCGAAAGTTGAGTGGACAGTTGTTTCTCTAATTAAAGCCACACACCCAAATCCTGCTGGCCAGTCACTGGTGTGTTGTTGGGGCTCCGTGACTCAGAACCACTCCATATGCTCCAGTCTCAGTCTCTCCAGTCTATGACTGATGGGCACTCTCTCTGCAAGCCCGTCAGGCTGAGGAGGCTGTCCCGGAAGGAAGCAGTTAGCAGTGCCAGGGTGCTCGGCCGTTAGCGTTGGTCAGGGACCACAGGTAGAAACGCATGCTTCACCAGAGAAAAATGTCTAAACACCAAAATGTAAGTATTAGGAAACCCTTGCAAGGTATAAAATAAAAAGGAAAAGAAACTTTGACTCTTAACATCCCAAGCAAATCCCAGCTCTGGCAAACACTGCCAGTCCTAGATTACTTGACTTAAAAACAATAAGTTCTCACAAAAAATAATAAATATAAGAAAAACTCAAATGTTTAATATACCCTGAGAAAAAGCATTGTCAGCAAAATACAAAAATTTTAAGGCATTTGTTTATTCAGTTTTAATTTTTTTACTATAGAGTAACTCAGCATGATATCCCTCCCTCCTTCCCATCCTCCCCCTCCCCCTTTCTTCCCTCCCTCCTTCCTTCCCTCCTTCCCTCCTTCCTTTCTTCCTTCCTTCCTTCCTTCCTTCCTTCCTTCCTTCCTTCCTTTCTTCCTTTCTTTCTTTCCTTTGTTTCTGAGAAAGAGTTTCACAATGTAGACCGGGCTAGCCTAAAACTCATAGAGACCTATGGGTCTCCCTGCTCTAGTGGACTGTCGCTGATACAGTCCACAAGGGTCGTGGGAGTAGAGATTTTGTACAGGGTTCAGAAACCCTGTGAGTACACACAGTGAATAAACCACACTGCACCCGCAGTCCAGTAGTCAGTAGGCAGACCAGCTTTACGTAGGTGACTGGAGACTGATAAGGTGTGAGGGGCCTGAGGGTAGGGACATCCAGGATGGGAAAGGTCATGGGCCAGGGGCTCAGGGTACCTGGAATGGCTCAGCAGCATGGAGAAGCGGTTCATGAATCTTAGGTGCTGGCTGACGGGATTTATCAGGAAAAAGAAAATTGATTGTATGAGGCAAAGTGGCATCTCTCAAGTAGAGATGTATATTGGGGGGGGGGCTTAGAATTCCCCAGAGAAGGAGATGGGAGTCTCCCATATCGCACTGAGCGCAGAGGCTAACTGGTCATAGTGGACTCCAATCTTAACTAGCAAAGTTTTCGCACAGAGACCCACCTGCCTCTGCTTCCTCAGTGACAGGACCAAAGGCATGTGTCACCACTGCCCGGCTGCACTTCTGCAAGGGACACATTTGATAACAAGTAAGGAAATGTTATGAGGAAATGTAATTTGGATTATGAAATTCTTGCTTTCATAAAAATTCCTCGGTATTAGCTTGAAGCTGGGGCAGCTTTTTCAGAGTGTCCCTGATGAGCTCGGGAGGAAGATAAAATATGAGGGGAGCAGAGGTGGGTAAGGATCGAAGACCGGGGCTGCCTAGACTCAGGCACTGGGCGCTGGGAGGGGACGCATGGGGGCCAGGCAGGGCTGCGTGCAGAGGGCCAGGCAGGCAGTCTGGAAGGGGCTTGACAGCTCAGTTCTGGGTTTTGAACCATCAACATTCAAAGCAGAAGCATTGAGGTTTCATTTAATGTCCAGCTAGTCATTGTGTGGGAACAGTCCAGTGTGAAAAATATTCACCAAGCTTGTTCAAACCCAAGACTAACAGAACTCTCTCTACATAAGCAGTCATTATGGCAAAACCATATATATGTGTGTGTGTGTGTGTGTGTGTGTGTGTGTGTGTATAAACACACACACACACACACATATATATGTGTGTGTTTACACACACACACACACACACACACACACACACACACACACATATATGGTTTCTGCATCACTTGCATATGTTGCAGTGACCCCACAAGATTGTAATGGAGCAGCATAAACAAAGCAAAACAAAACAAACCCCTGTTGACCAGGACAACCCCCTGTCAATGTGTGCCAAGCTCTGTGCGCCAGTAAGTTAAGCGCACAGCCACAGAGCTCTGAGCAGCACCGACCCCTGACTGAGATAAGCCACCGGCCGGGATGGCATTGTTAAACTTGATTGTAGTTTCAGGGTGTGCTCCTGCTGATTCACCTTGGGAGTCTGCCCTGCCGCACCTGCAGAGGCCCCCACCTTCTGTTAGCCTTTCTGTTAATCTGTCTTACGCTTTAACCTTGTGCTTTGTTTGTCCTGGTCTTAAAAACAATAGAGGGTATGTGTAAGCACGTAAATATACACACCATTAACATCATGTCATATTGTAAGTGTGTAAGTTGTGTAACCATGCTCCACGGTATTCACATAGAAACAAACTGCTTAGTGATTCGTTTCGCAGAGCATAGCGCTATCATGACCAGGCATGGTGGTACATTCTTGTAATTCTCAATACTTGGGGAAGTGAGACCTGGGTTACATGAGACTCTATTTCAAAAAACAAAAAGACAAAACCAAAAGCACATTCCCATCACTAAGCAGTATAAATTTAGCTTTATTGAACACAGGAAGCTTACCCGTGACCCCGTTCCTGTTAGCTGTATGATTACTGATATGCCTGTAAAGTTGTCCCTTTCATTTTACGTATGGTGGTAACGCTGCCTCACCTGACCTGCTAGAAGAACGAAGAAATGACAAAAAGCACTGGATTATTAATATATCCGCCCTTTCATGGTGAGAGAGAAACATGGGATTGGCTTAAGCATGTCAGACACTGTGGGGCTTTCAGTCACCATATTACAAGTCCAACAACCTTGAGGCTTTTGCTCTGTAGGGACATCTTGAGCACATGGAGAGACCGCTTGTTGGTGTTTGAGACCTAGCTGGAACACTGAGTCAAAGTCTGGCTCTACCCCAGATGGAGAAGAGTAGCGGCCAGACGTCTGCTCTGGGTCCTGTCTTGTTTCTGGTCCACAGAATCTATGGACACAATAATCTATGCTTTAGGACACTCACTTCTGGCTATGCAGCAGGGCAGCCTTCCATCAGGGGAAGTAGACTCTTTTGCTCAGAGTAAAGAAAGAGCCTTGAAACTGTTTTAGGCCATA
Organism: Apodemus agrarius; assembly: GCA_964023405.1. Lineage (NCBI taxonomy): Eukaryota > Metazoa > Chordata > Mammalia > Rodentia > Muridae > Apodemus > Apodemus agrarius. The sequence goes on from OZ030013.1 coordinate 80,329,195, forward strand.
GATTTGAATTTGTGAATTGCCAGCGGAAGGCTGGCACTTGGAGGTGCCTGAGTGCTATGAAGGAGGGGAGGGGAGGGAACCTGAGATGCCTGCATTGTTAGTGGGCAGAGCGAGAGAACTCTCTGCTGAATTCTGAAGGAGACCTGTCTTGGTGCATGGTGTTACAAGGGCACTATGGAAATGCCAAAGCCCCAAAATGGAGCACTTCCTTTGGTACCAGTAACTGTGGTGCCAGGGAACCCGATGACGTAGTGCTGTGGCCTTCTAAGTTTCTATGAGGACAGTGACACTGGGAGAGTTTGAACCGGTGACACAATTCTTTTTTTCTTAAATGGGATAGACTTTTTGTTTTTTTCAAAACAGGGTTTCTCTATATAGTCCTGGCTGTCTTGGAACTCACTCTAGCTGGCCTTGAACTCACAAAGATTCACCTGCCTCTGTCTCCCAATTGTTGGGATTAAAGGTGTGTACCACCACTGCCTGCTGGATATTAATTCTGGGCAAGAGCATGCCCTGAGTTGTGTTGCCCCTGCCTGCCTGGGCTCCATTGCTCCTTCCCCTTATCTTTCTCTCTAGACAGGATGTAGACCCTGCTATATCTTTCCTGTTCTTTGGATGGATATTGATTCAAGTCACCAAAGCCATCTTTTTCATCAGGCTTACATGCTGGAAGATGAATCAATGGCCTTGAATGCCATTCCCATGCCCAAAATGATGATGGCAAAAACAAGATGGAAGTTTCCCATGTCTTTCCCTCTTGGCCTTCTCCCTGGCAAAACAGGTCTGTTTGTCCTAAATGTGCACACACATATTTGAGCAGGAACAGTAGGAGATGCAAAGGTTCTGGGTAGCAGCAGAGATGCTCTGTACCAGGTGTTCTCCGTGGGGTTGGTCTGGCATCACAGTGTCTTGAGGCTTGGCCCAGCATCACAGTGTCTAGGGCAGGAAATCTGATTCCCAAGCCCACCCAGACCTACAGAAACTGCAGATGGCACCCAGCAATTTGTGGTGGTTTTTTTTTTTTTTTTTTGGTTTTTTGTTTTGTTTGTTTTTGGTTTTTCGAGACAGGGTTTCTCTGTGTAGCCCTGGCTGTCCTGGAACTCACTCAGTAGACCAGGCTGGCCTTGAACTCAGAAATCCGCCTGCCTCTGCCTCCCAAGTTCTGGGATTACAGGTGTGCGCCACCACCGCCCGGCTGCAATTTGAGTTTTAACACAACCATGGGAAGGGTCTGGCATCCTTGCTTCAGAAGATGCTTAGAGAGCACCACATGTGTGCCTTACTGTATTTTCAGGAGGGGTCCTAGCAGGCAGGAGGCTCGAGGGATGGCTGCTCGGCCTTGTTGCTTCATTGTGTAGCACTGACAAGGGTGGTGTGGACAGACCAGCCTCAGAGGCTGCTCTGGTTTCCTTTGTGGTTGTGACTAACAGGCGGTAGGAAGGAGGATGCTGTGGACCCCGTTTCCAGGGTTACCTTCTTGCTGCTGATAGCAGGCAGGAAATTAAAGCAATCCGTGATAAAGCTTTGTTCTTATTATCCACAGATGGCAGCTTTCAGATATGTGGGAGCAAACCATAAGTAAATATAGCTGGGAAACTTCATTATTGAAGAAAAATGACTGGTGAGGTCAAGTTTACAGTCTGGGTTCGTTTTAATGAAACGTGATATAGGTACATAGTCACGTCAGTTCCACACCAAGCATTGCCTTCAGATGACAATGCTTCTTGGTTTGATTTTGAGTATATAAACATTTATATCTCCGGGCAGTGGTGGTGCACGCCTTTAATCCCAGCACTTGGGAGGCAGAGGCAGGTGGATTTCTGAGTTCGAGGCCAGCCTGGTCTACAGAGCGAGTTCCAGGACAGCCAGGGCTACACAGAGAAACCCTGTCTCAAAAAACAAAACAAACCCCATTTCTATCAACTTAGGTACAAGCTACCTGGCGTGTCTGGGGAGATGGCTCAAAGGTCAAGAGCATTTGGACGCAGGTTCAATTCCAAGTCCTTCCCACTCCAGCCCCAGGGATTCCGAGTCCTCCTGTGGACTCGGGGCATTGACATCCCCATGTGCACATCCCATCCCATACCCAGAATTAAAGAGAAAAACCTCTAAGAATATGACAAATTACATTTTAAGCACATTTCATCTCCAGCTGTTTCCCTTTGTTCTTATCTGTAATCCCTTGTAAGTATTTTATTAGGTTTGTGGTTTAGCCTTCTATCATTTCTTTTGGGGGATAAATGTTTATGCTACACATGAGGCTACATACTGTATTATAATAAAAAGAAAAATAGTTAAATATATTAAGGTGCAGCTAACATCTCTGAGCTCTACAATGACAGTGTGAGTTGTGACAGACATACATACACATTGACATAATGCTATCAATTACACACACACACACACACACACACACACACACACAGTCAGCTAGCTACAAGGTGATGGTGATGCTAGGGCCTTTTTTTTTTATCACCCCCCCCCAAATTTTCTCCCTGTCAATTTGCAATGTTCCACTACCCTCCTCACCACCACCTATCCCTCCCCCACTCACTATACTTTGGCCTTTCCTAGAACATCACACCTCGGGCAATAATCTGTCGATTGGCCGCCTCTTCAGATTGCACAAAAATGAGCTGAGAAGACTGTTATGGCCAGGAGATGCAGCCCTCTCAGACAGCGCTGCACATGTGATCTGTCATTGGCTGTCACTGCTGGGCGGGGCAGGAGGGGAGCCTTCCATGTTTCTGCGTGACTTTGTGCCACACAGAGACCTAACAGACTGTTATGAGTCACTGAGTTAAACTGCATTGTTTATACACGGCAGTGCTTAGAGGTCATCCTTTTTTTTTTTACAGATTTATTTATTTATTATCATATGTATGTACACTGTAGCTGTCTTCAGACACACCAGAAGAGGGTATCAGATGGTTGTGAGCCACCATGTGGTTGCTGGGATTTGAACTCAGGACCTCTGGAAGAGCAGCCTCTTAACCGCTGAGCTATCTCTCAGCCACCGATGTTATCCTTTTTTAAAGTTTTGAAGTTATTTTAGACTTATGACAAAATTACAAAGATGGTACAGAGGGTTTTCATAGAACATTTCACCAGCTACTACCAAAAAAGTCTCCCGTGCTCATGGTACAGTTACTAATACTTAAGTCAATATTGGCATAATGATGTTAACTAACATGTTTTATTCAAATTCTGATTTTAGTTTTAATTGCACTTAGCTATCCTATTTCACTACTCTCTCCTCCTCTGACAATTTTACAGCTTTTTCATGTTTTTTATGACCTTAATGATTTTTCAAAACATTACCCACAGAGCCGTGCCTGATGGTTCACTCTTATCTTCCCAGCTCCTTGGAAAGCTGAGCTGGGAGCACTGGTTCGAGGCTAGCCTAGATAGCTTAGTGAGCACTTATCTCTAGAAAACTACTGAAGTAAGTCATCTTAAAGTGTAGCCTGATCCTCGGGTGTCCTGATGATTAGACTACAGTTGTAAATTTGGGGTAATACCACACAGGTGTTTTCCAGCGTCCAACAGAGTGACCGAGTTACCCCTGATCTACCAAGTCTCTCCACTGTAGAGCTGCCATTTTCCCCACTGTGCCTTGCCTGAGGTCCAACAACCAGCTGGTTCCTCCTTAGCTTGAGGCCGATTCTAACATGTGCTGTGTATGTGTGATTCTAACATGTGCTGTGTATGTGTGATTCTAACGTGTGCTGTGTATGTGTAGTTGTGAGAAGTTTGAAGATTTCCTTTGCCAGAGAGAATAGATGTCTGGCATCCCCTGCCCTCTGTAGTTCATTTAGAAACATTGCTTTGCTTATACTCTCATGTTTATTTCTCATAGGACCAAGGGTTGTAGTGAGCTGTCTATGGCCTTGTCATGATCCTGAGCTCTTGGAGAAATCCAGGGTACTTCTGGGAACACCAGGGAGCTATATTTAAACTGTTTTTAGAAACACAACCAAAGGTTAGGGCAGAGTATTCTGCATAGGAGACTGCTGCCGGAGGAGGGGTATTTACAGAGAATGACAGAGCTTGTCCCTGCCGCGGTCGTGTCCCTGTTGGTCTGTCTTTAAACCCCGTACACGTCCATTCTCACTAGCCACGCTAGTGACTCTCCTACCACTCAATCCAAGGCGACCCCAAGTGGCCTGACAAAGCAGAGGCGTATGCATGACTCAGTACCTGGGGCCCTGAAGGTCAGGCAGTGGGGGTGGGCATTTGGACATCTCTGTGACTCATAGCCTGTCTCTTCGGGGGGTGGTGGTGGTGGTGGTGGTGAAAATTGCTGTGGGCAGCAGCAAAGCCATATTCACCCCGGACACTTGTCTTACTGTACTGTGTGGATTAGGTATTCCCCGGATCCTTGAAGTTACACACTAGCTGTCCCGGTGTTACCTGGTCTACCAAGCTGTGAGATCAGGGTTTTCCTGGGCCTGTATTTGTTTTGTAAAAGCGAGAAAACATCCTCTCATGTGACAATGACACGTGATACCTGCATGCAGTGTTGTCAACACCATGGCTGTATCACAGTGATGGCTGTAGCTTCTATCCCTTTACTTTTCCACAGCCAGGGCAGGATGCTCCTGCTGTCACGGAATGCTAGGTGAGCTCAGTGCTCCCTTGGGCATCCTCTGGATAACCTTCTCCTTCGCAGATGGGGAAGGGACTGTTACTAGGTGCAGCGTCTTGTCTGAGCTGTCTCTTGTCGACCTGACCGTGCGTGTGAGGCTCATAGCTTACACGACCGCTGCCCTCTAGAGAGGCATACACATGCAGAATATAGGATTTATTCCTTTAGGAAGAAGGCAACTGCTTAGAGTAAGTCTGACGTTTCCCCTGGTGATTTTGGAGAATCTTGCCAAGTTTACAGGCCTGTGGATTTTTGTACATCTTTATTAGGAAACGTGATGGTGGCAAGAGTGGCCCCGTCTTCACCTCAGCACACAGCCACCCACTTTGTCATGCCCGCTCCCCTCCTCCCTTTGGCTCGTGATACAAATGCACTTGGAAGTCTGCGTTTCTCCTGAAACATTGTCCAGAGGATGGTTTGTGTCCATTAAGGAAAAGAGACAGCTCGCTTAGAAGGGAAAATTAATTAGTTTTCATTTTTATTTTAGTTTAAAAAATATTTACTGTCCCAATTTTGTGTTTTCCCGGTTCCAGATGTCCTGAATGATGCGATATTTGACGAGGATCATGACGAGATGGTGATTGTGAAGGACATAGATATGTTCTCCATGTGTGAACATCACCTTGTTCCCTTTGTGGGAAGGGTAAGTTCTCCTTACTGCCTAGTAATTTAAGAAAGTATAATGGAAATCTTAAATTGGGACAATTGTATTTCAGACTGTCAACTGATTCTTAATATTTTTCAATAGTTACAGTCTACACAGGTAATTTTTGACTCTATCAATTTTGGCTACCCTAATAGTTGGAAATTTAGGCTGGGCAGTAGTGGCATATGCCTGTAATCCTAGGGGCAGAGGCAGGCAGATCTCTGAGTTCGAGGCCAGCCTGGTCTACAGAGAGAGTTGTGAGTTCCAGGACAGCCAGGGCTATAAAGAAAAACCCTGTTTAAAAAAACAAAAACTAAAAAGAAAAGGAAATTTGAAAAGTGAACCAGCCAGGTGATAGCATATGCCTATAACATTAGCAATTGTGAGGTGGAGGCAGGAGGATGGAGGCTTTGGGGCCAATCTATGCACATAGAGAGACTTTGTCTTGAAAACAACCCCCAAAGATGGCCCACACAGACCTTTCATCATTAGCGCCCTTTTTGTTGGTTGGGATAATGAGGTTCAACTTGCATCCTTTAAGGGTGAGTCCTGCTGCTCTGAAAAGCTTTGCCCTGTATTTTGAGTGAACTGTTTGCTCCGAGGTCCATGTACACAGAGCATAACGTCGTGACCCAAGCAGGGATGACTGCAGTGTCTGGAGCCAGAGGTTATGGTATTAGTGGATTTAATTGGATTCTGTCCCTTTTTATATTAGGGAAAGAGAATTGAATATAAGCTAGATAAGTCAGAGTGGTCATTAAATGCACCTTTGAGGACATGAATACTTACAATAGCGACGTTCTGTTATGCCAGCTCTTGTAATGGTGTAATTCTATTTTGACTTTTATTAATTTTCCAACAGGAAACTTGTAGGGTATAATATGAATATTTAATATTTTCTTTGCTTTTTGTTAAAATATTTTATTTTCTTATGGTTGGAAAATCTAAAAATGGCACAATGTATAAAGATTTTCATTCTTATACATTATTGCATTATACAAACCACAGTTCTGCTGTTTTGTTTTCTTGCTGTTAAAAACAACCTGGCCTGGGCTGGGCATGGTGGCACACACCTTTAATCCCAGAGCAGAGGCAGGTATCTGCCTGGTTTATATATCAAGTTCCCTTCCAGCCAAGGTTCTTGTAAAGAGAAACTCTGCCTTGAAAAGCCAGCCAAACCAGGCAGTGGTGGTGGATGCCTTTAATCCCAACACTTGGGAGGCAGAAGCAGGTAGATTTCTGAGTTCAAGGCCAGCCTGTTCTACAGCGTGAGTTCCAGGACAGCCAGGGCTACACAGAAAAAAAGTCTGTCTTGGAAAAAAAGCCAAAAAAAAAAAAAAAAAAAAAAAAAAAAAAAGAAAGAAAGAAAAGAAAACAAAGAAAGAGAGAAAGAAAGAAAGAAAAGCCAACCAATCAAACAACAAAAACCCCTGACCAACCAACCAACAAACAAGGCCGCCCCCAAAGCCCATATGACCACCGACTTTCTCTTAGTGTACATATGCAGCCATTTCTGCTGGGACGTATCTAGGAGTGGGATTACAGGATCATAGGTGTGCCCGTATTCACCTTGCTCCCTGCTGGTCTTCAGCTCTGCAAAGGACCATGTGGGGGTTATCAATGGTTTCTCTTCCACTAGCGCTTGGTACTTCCCTCTTTAGTATTTAGTGCTGTCTGTCTGTCTGTCTGCCTGCCTATCTATCTATCTATCTATCTATCTATCTATCTCTCATCTGTCTACCCACCTACCCATCTATTTTATCTATCTAATCTCTGCACATTTTTAAAAAACTTTTAATTGATTCTTTGTGAATTTCACATCATTCACCCCAATCCCACTCATCTCTCCATCCCTTCATATCACCCTCTATCCTTGCAATTTCTCCCCTCCCAAGAAAACAAAACCAACAGACAACCCCCAAACAGACAGACACACAGACAGAATCCTGCCGTGGGAGCTGTGCCGTGTCACGGCGTGTCACACGGTATGCCGTTTGCCCGAACAGCTTCCCTTGCAGTTTTCACTGTAATGAGGTCTGGTTCCAGGCCTCTGGCTTCAGCCACACCACCAGTCCTGGATCCTCAGACGGTCCTCTGTTCTCTGTGCCATGGCGACCCTGCAGCCTTGGATCTGAGGGACCTACCCCTTCACATACTTCAGCAGTTCATGGATGGGGTGGATGTCGGGGTGGGCTAGTTCAGGGCCCTGCCTCTCTCTGCACCTAGATGGAAGCCGAGTTAGTCAATCCTCCAGCACGCCTGGGCCTGCTCCATGGAATAACATGGAATAGCATCATTTGTATGTACAGTTTCTGCCATTTTAAGGAGCCTCCCTGACTATACTGTGATGTTATGTGCCCATTTTTCCCCCTTATTGAGTATAGTTTTTCTTGTCAGGCTTTCAGATTTGAATCAAAAATTTTACCAAGGAACATTACAGGTTTACTTTTGATTTGTCATTTTAGTAACAAGTCTGTTCTTAAGGAGTTTCTTCATGTAATTTGAAAGTACGTATGGGATTGCTTCATAGGTTTTAAAGATCTATTGTCGCTGTGATCAACTTAGCCTGTGTGTATGCCATGGCCTTCCTGTATCAGTTTGTGTTGTTGCCGAGTGCTTTGTCTGTTTTCATTGAGCTGGTAATCATCCTCTCTCCCCCGCAGGTCCATATCGGTTATCTTCCTAACAAGCAAGTCCTTGGTCTCAGCAAACTTGCCAGGTAAGGATAAGGTTTCTAGAATTGTTTCTGTGTGCCAAGACTTTCAAGATTTCTTTCAGGCTGGAGAGATGGCTCCGTGGTTAAAAGCACTGACTGCTCTTTCAGAGCACCAGGGTTCGGTTCCCAGCACCCACACAGCAGCTCACAACTGTCTCTAACTCCAGGATCTGACACTCACACAGATGCATGCAGACAATGCACAAAATAATTTATAATAAAACACAGTCTTATTTCTTTATACCTGTATGCATCTAGCTTAGAAGTTATAATGTAACTTAAATCTGTCCTTACATAGGCAGCCCTAGCACTGTCTCTGCCTTCTCCTCCCTCACTGCCTGTTCCTCTCTCTCCAAGCCTGTTACTGAAGTATGAGCTCACAACTTTCTCTATAGAGTTTTCCCTCCCCAACTGGAAAAGACCAAGGTTACCCCCAGTCCAGCCCTGGGTCTTAGGAGGAGGTTACGTTAACAGTGAGGGATAGGAGAGGACACACACACACACACACACACACACACACACACACATACACACACACATACACACAAGGCTAGCTGCACTCTCTTTCCTTTTGGAAGGTCAGGGAGTTGAAGAGTATTTGCATATATGGAGAATAGCATCCAGTGCAGAGCAGGAAGAACATGTAAGTCAAAGCCTGGAGTTAGTTCCTACTCACAGGAAGGCCTGGTCTTCTGGGGATGTCACGTGCCTCCAAAACTCCCCCCCCCCATATCCGTGAGTTGTGCACAAGTACTCAAGGCACTTTGCCAAGAGTCTTGCCCATCAGTTGGACAGAAACAGCTAGAGACTCATGCTTCATGGTAGTGAGTTCTCACTACTGTATCTTTTCATGGGTGCTAGAAAGGGCGTGCCCTGCAGCCTTTGCCTGGGGCTTCTTTTCAGTGTGACTCCTTCCCATTTTCAAATATAGTTGGGTTGGTCCGTGCTCCCCAATGTTACTGACATAGATGAGTTTTCTCTCTTCTGTGAGTGCATTCATGTTTACAAGGGGTCAGAAAGTGAAGGATTTCACACATTGTCCTATGATAAGGTTTCTGTCCACTGCACACTCAATTATGTATTGGAAAGTTTTTCATACAACACATCAGAGGATTTCTGTTCACTGTGAACCCTGTGGTTCATGTGATTGAAAGAACTGTGAAGGGTCTCCCTATTGCTTACACACAGGGTTTCTCTCCGGTACGAGTTCTGTTATATCATTTAGAAGGCAGTCACAACCACTGAAGGTTCTTCCACACTCCTTTTAGTTTAGACACATGGAGCTTCTGTCTGGTGTCCACCACTTCCTGTTTCAGAAAGCAGAGGATAACTGAGGGTTCCTGCCCTCCTTGTATTTATGTCTTCTCCATGTTCCTGATGGTCACAGAACTGAACTGCAGTGGGCACACTTAGGGATGAATGACCACATGGGACTTCTGTCCTCATGGCTCCCGCCGGAGTTGTCTTCTTCACGGTCTGTAGATGAGATAAAGGATTCTCTGTTTGGAGCACCTTTTTGTGTGTTCTCAATCTGTCTATATCTTCACTCTGTTTCTTTCTTCCAGAGTTTTTATAGTACTTAACACTGGTCGGCCCTTTCTGTTCTTTTCTGTTTCCAAGCTGTCAGAGTGTCCTGGTATCTTCACCAGGGGTCACACAGCAACGGGAGCCGAGCCACTTGGGGCCCTGTTAGCCTGTTGGTATGCAGCTTTAAGCTTTTGGTCAGCCTGCATATGGGGCTCTGGCTGATTGCTCTTCTTGGCACCTGAGCCTTGTATGATTCTCAGTCCGGCAAGCGAGCCGAGCCCATCCATGTCTAGGCCACTTTCCCTTGAGGATACAGGGTGCACCTCCGTCTACTTGGCTTGTTCTCCTCCTTTCTGCTCTTTCCCCTACATGCTCATGAATTTAAACAAATCATTGTCAAGCTGAGCACGGTGGCAAACCTTTAATCACATCCCTCAGGAAAAAGGGGCAGGCAGATCTCTGAGTTCAAGGCCAGCCTGATCTGCATGGTGAGTTACAGCATAGCTGGGGCTATGAGGAGAGACGCTGACTCAAAAATAAAACAATTTAAAAGAAAAATCATTTGCTACCACCTTTACTTGGGATTTTAGGAAGAGGAGGTGATGTTGTATGTGCACGACAATTTGTGATTAACTGGAAGTCATTGTGAAGGTTTATTTACATATCTCTGGTAGGCTCCAGCCCACAGGGTTCTTATTGCCCCTGAAGGGCAATATGTGTTTAATTTGTTTTTATGGAGTTAATGAGTCCTGAGTAGGTGGGTGAGCTGTGTGTGTACATTTGTCCGTGCGTATATGCGTGTGTGTGTGTGTGTGTGTGTGTGTGTGTGTGTATGTGTGTGTGCGCGCGTGTGTGTATTAAGAATCAAATGAAAGGGTAGGTGATAAGTGTGCAGTCATTGCATTTCAAGCTAAGTTTGCATCACTTGCCTGAGACTACAGTGACCTCAGTCACATTGGAACAAACGGATGTCTGACCGACCGTTCTGCAGCTTTGTGCTACAGTGGGATTGGCTGTGGTCCTAATGTGGTAGCCCGCATCTCTTCCATTTCTTTCTTGGAATCTGTATAAACGTGTGGTGGATTGAATGTGAATGTTTCCCATAGGCTCATGGGGTTTGAACACTGGCCCCCAGTTCGTGGAACTACTTGGGGGAGTCGGGAGGTGTGGCCTCGCAGGAGGAGGTATATTTGTGGGGGTGGGCTTTGAGGTCTCAAAGCCTCAATGCCATTCCTAGTTTGCCTTCTCTGCTTGTGGTTCAGGATGTGAGCTCTCAGCTTGCTGCTCCAGCTTCTGCGTCTGCCCGCTGCCATGTCTCCCCACCGTGATGGTGATGGAGCCATGATCCAGATAGGCCCTTCTTTTTATACGTTGTCGTGGTCATGGTGTTTAACACAGCAACAGAAAGGTAAAAGTCTTTCCCCCAGTTACTTGCTCCCAAATAATAGTGAAAACAGATTTATATCAACTGTGAATGACAGAATCATCAGTATGCTTATTGAACAAACACAGTCGCAGGTGCAATTTTCTGGTCTCTTTTCCACCAAGAATGCTAATTCTGCCTTTATCATGGGAATTCTGGCACTGTGGAGACTGTAATAGACAGTCTATACGTGGAAGACTGAGTTGGCGATGACTTCCATACTAAAAATGGTTAGGGTTAGGGTTAGGGTTAGGGTTAGGGTTAGGGTTAGGGTTAGGGTTAGGGTTAGGGTTAGGGTTAGGGTTAGGGTTAGGGTTAGGGCTAGGGCTAGGGCTAGGGCTAGGGCTAGGGCTAGGGCTAGGGCTAGGGCTAGGGCTAGGGCTAGGGCTAGGGCTAGGGCTAGGGCTAGGGCTAAGTGTCACAGAGCACCGTAAGCTTAGGTATGGTCTTTTTCCTTTTCCTCTCTTTGGTGCTGAGGATCACATTGGTGCTAGGCGTGTGAGTGTCTCCGCTACTGAGCCACGCCTCCAACCCTCCAAAGACCCTGAAGGGCACCCTCTGCTGCATGATTGACGGTGACCCAGTGGGCTCACGGAATAAATGATGACTCAGAGACACAGGGGGACAATCTTGGTTATGTCCTTTCCTGGTGAAAAGACCTTAAAGAGTTAAATCTTCTGTGAAGCATTACAAAGAAGCATTGTTAGCATGAGGATTTGCCATGTGCTAATAGGATTAAAATTTAAGGATAAAATGGAACACCAAACCAAGGCATTGGGTGTTCAGCTGCCCATTTCCTTTAAGAAATAAGAATGCTTAGAGATCAGAGAGTAATAAAGAAAGCTGCGTCCCAGCGAAGCCTCGCTGTTCATTTTAATCTCGTATGTGCGGTTTGTTGTCTGCTCACCTTTAAATGCGTGACCTTTCCATTCCGGGAAGTCAAATACCAGGCAGGAGAGCCTCAGGTCACAGGAAGACACCGGGAGCCATTCGATTCAGTTCTAGTGCAAGTCGAGAGTCAACTCAGACCAAACAGCTGTGCGTTTTCTTGCCTTAGAACAATTGAGTGAATATAATTAAATCTTGAATTTGGAATTGTAGTTTCTGGGTATTGAATTACTTGGCTTGGGAGGGCTGTCCAGATCAGCTGCTGCCGTGGCTAGAGAGAAGGAAATAGCAGCCTCCTCTTGGAGGGGGAACGGGCTTGGGTAGCCGTAACCACAGAAATGTCTACCCTCATACCCAAGGCCCTGCAGTCAATCCAGGGTGCACAAGCAGGTTTGCCTTAAGTTCAGAGCCACTGTGATCACAGAGGTGTGCCCAGGCAGAGGTGCAGGGAGGCACAGATTCCTCAGTGGGGAGAGCGTCGAAGGCGTGGCTAATGCTTAAAGAGAGGCAGACCAGAAGCTGGGAGCAAGGCCTACTCTGGTGGGTGTGGCCAGAGTCATTATCAGAAGTGGAGGGGTGTGGCCCAGGGGTTGTGAGGGGACACTGAGAAGTTGGCTTTAGTTCCAAAACGATTAAAGACATGGGGCACTATGCCTAACATTACATCTTTCTCTTAAAATATTTGAAAGACTTCTTATTTTATATCTAGGAGTATTGTGCATGTCTGCATGTCTGCACTACATGCATGCCTGGTGCCCATGAGTACCAGAAGAGGGCATTAGGTCCTCTGGAACTGGAGTTACAGATGGTTTGAGCCACCATATGGGTGTTGAGAACTGAACCTGGGTCCTCCATAAGAGCAACTGGTGTCTTTAACCACTGAGCCATTTTTTCTGGCTCCTTAACACACTTGTTTCTTAAAAGTATCTTGAACTTTCTTGACATCTTTTAATTTCAAAATCCTCCCAGAAAGGCAGATCTTTTGAGTTCAGGACTAGCCTGGTATGTGTAACAAGTTCTAGGCCAGCAAAGGCTACGTAGTGAGACCCTATCTCGTGAGAACCTATCTCAAAAAATGAGGCTACATTATATTTCTTTGACTGGTCATTCATTTGCCTAGTTTTTCAACACAGGTAAATACAGTTTGTAGTTTGAGACCGTTGTCAAAAGTAGGGAGAATTTGATGATGGATTTTTTTAAAATTTTGTAATTATATTTATGTACAGAAAACTTAGCAGTGTATATTTAACTCAGTTTAGTGGTGAGTTCTTTCTAGTCTTTGCCTTTTCCAGATTGGCAATGTGAGCCACAGACTTAGGATCCAGGACATGGCCACCCAGGGATGGCAGTCCTAATAGCTTCCTCCAGCTTAGCCAGAGCACCCTAGCCTTCCGAGTTAACCTGTGTGACGGCAACAGTGGTGCGTGTCTTCCTGTGGACCAGGGCCCCAGCCTGGCCTTTCCCTTGATGATGCAGTAGGGCACCCCCATCTTGGGACACGGGCAGGCAGGAAAACCACCAGCTCAATGGGGTCTACGTCACTGGCAATCACCACCAGCTGAGCCTTCTTGTTCTCCACCGAGGTGGTGACTGGATTGGCCCCTGCTGGAAGTTTTGAACTCTGCTGTACAGTTTTGATTTAGATTTCCTCAGTGGCTGAGGATACTGCTGTTTGCCTCCTTATCACTGATTTCCATGGCTCTGTAACTAACTGCTCACACACGCCCATGCTTTCCATTTGTCTCTTGATTTTGTTGTAAGGGTTTTTCATTGTTTGTTTGTTTGTTTGTTTTTGTTTTGTTTTATTTTGGTTTTTTATAACATGATTTTTTTTTGGGGGGGGTTGGTTTTTTTTTGAGACAGGGTTTCTCTGTGTAGCCCTGGCTGTCCTGGAACTCACTCTGTAGACCAGACTGGCTTCCAACTCAGAAATCCACTTGCCTCTGCCTCCCAAGTACTGGCTTCTTAAAGATTTATTTATCTTATGTGTATGAATACATTGTAGCTGTCCTCAGAGACACACCAGCAGAGGGCATCTGACCCCATTTCAGATGGTCATGAGACACCATGGTTGTTGGGAATTGAACTCTGGACTTCTGGAAGAGCAGTCAGTGCTCTTAACGGCTGAGCCATCTCTCCAGCCCATTTGGTTTTTGTTTTGAGACAGGATCTTACAACATAACTCAGGGTGGCCTCAGACTGTAACTGAGTCTGGCCTTGGACTGGAATCCTCTTGCCTCCATCTCTGTTGAGTGCTGAGATGATGGGTGTGTACCACTGTGCCTGGCTGTTCAGTGTTATATTTCCACAAGGAAACTTTATAAAACTCTTCTCTGGTCACAAGTGGTGTACTTGTTTGCATTTGTATGGCTTCAGGCTTTATTTTATGTTTAAATCTCTGTCACATCTTGATATATTTGGGACCAGGAATAAGGAAGAAGCCCTTCATTGCTCCGGGGTGCTCTTTGCCTTCTAGCTGAGAGTGCTCCCCCTTCCTGTCCCCATGGCTACCCATGGCTACCCACGGCTGAGCTTCTGGCTTCTGCCCCCTGGGCTGGGTATTCAGGTCCCGACTCTGGTACCTTCTAAGAGTCCTTGAATCTGCTGCAGGAGTGTTCTTCCTCAAATGCAGATTTAATTATGCTGTCCCTTTTGTGACTGCCCATAGCTTTTAAGACAACGTTCAGCTTCTTTGGAATAATTGAGAAGACTCCAGAGAATAGAAGTTACAAGTCCAATTGTTGAAACTGGAGAGATTGCTGGAGGTCTGACTGACTGAGGGATCCATTCTAACATTAGAGACAAGCTCTCCAGTAATCTTCGTTCTTTTTTGTTTGTTTTGTTTTTGTTTTTTGTTTTTTGTTTTTTGTTTTTTTGAGACAGGGTTTTTCTGTGTAGCCCTGGCTGTCCTGGAACTCACTCTGTAGACCAGGCTGGCCTCGAACTCAGAAATCCTCCTGCCTCTGCCTCCCAAGTGCTGGGATTAAAGGTGTGTGCCACCACTGCCTGGCTTCGTTCTTTCTGAGACAGGGCCTTAGTCTGTAGCTCAGGCTAGCTTAGAACTCAGGGCAGTCCTTTTACATTGGCATCCTGAGTGCTGGCTTTGCAGGCTCAGTCACCAACATCCTTATGAATCGGTTTTCCTGGCTGAGGTGAGGATGCTGTACCTCAAAAGCCAGGAAAGCTGCCTGTGAACATAAGTGGAAAAGGGAATTCAGGTTAATGTTGCCGTGGGACTGCTCAGAGCTGCTCAGTCTCATGAATATTCCCGTAAACAATCACTAATTTGTGGTGTATTAATGCATTCATAGAAGAGCCAGGCGTGGTGGTGCATACCTTGAATCCCAGCACTCAGGCAGGAGGATCTCTGAGTTCAAGGCCAGCTTGGTCTATATAGTGAGTTCTAGGGGAGCCAGGGCTACATACTGTCTCACAAACCAAGAAACATTCATAGAAGAACCTGTGAAGTTGTTTGGGTGAAGTGTTAGGAGGAGTTACCTACTCCTGATCACATAGCCCGCTAAGACTAGGTAAGTTACTCACTGAGCTCATTTACCAGTAACAGTTGCACACGTTCTGAATATAAAAGAAAAATCTCTAGCATGTTAGTTTTGCAGTGTTGTTTTCAGACCCCGTGTGGCTCATTCCTAGTGCTTTACACTAAATCAACAGCTCCTCCCACGGAGGCGCACTGAGTAAGGTTGTATGACCTCCTGGCCCTGTGTGCTTTGAGGATGTATAAGCAACTGTCCTGAGAATGCACAGGGCTTAGCACTTAGCCATAGTCTGTCCACATGGCAAGTCAGGCACAGACATGATGCTTGGTAAGCAAGAACAGGAAGAAGCGCATGCAGGCTCATGTTCCCAAAGCCCTGGCCAGAGTGGATGCCACCTATGTGGCTTTCAAAAGGCCTGACGTCACCAGTGTGTTGGGTGGGGAGGAGGGATGGTTCAGTCCCACAGTCTAACATTCCGTCCAAGTTTTCTTTAAAAATCCAACTTCTCTTTGAACCAACTGTGGGCTCCGGTTTTTTTGTTTTTGTTTTTTAAAGAACATTAAAAAACAAGTAAATCCTTTACTCCAAGAGGGCAAGAACCAGGGCACTAGCCAGGTATAGTAACACTCAGGGCAGAACTGGAGTCCAGTGTCAGGTGTCTGAGGGGCCTGAACGGCTCCACTTCCCTGACTGCCCACAGCACACAGTCAGTCTGACAGGTCCAGGAGACTCCACATCCCGCACCCTGTGGCATCTCCTAAGGGTTGGGGTGTCTGTTGCAGCTGAGCCACGCTTTGGCCCTGACCCCGCCACAAGATGCCAAGCACCAACCTTTCTCCATGGCCCTTTCGCTCCTGGGCCTTCTACTGCAGCTGAGGCTGCTCCTTCACCAACGGCTCTTCCGGCCTCTCCCAGTGCAGAGCCTCTGCTGCTTTCCCCGGCCCTTTCGTGCCTTCAAACCCAGTACCACCAGGAAGACTCTGCCACGTCACTGAGTTCAGCAGCCAGTGTGAGACGCAGCCTCGGGCCCCTCTGCATTCTGTGTGCTGACCCTGAGGAAATCACTCTCCAAACATTTCCCCTTCATGACACTGGTCTCTCAATCACAGACGGTTCTTCAGCTCTAGCTGACTGGTTTGGATTTTCCCAGCAAAGTGAGGCTTTTACTTCAGTGGTGTTGGTCTTTGGTTAATCACAGCTGACTCTTCAACTCCACAATAGATTCTTAATTCAAACTATCACATGAAGGACCGGCTTCTGGTAGATAGTTCTCAGCCTTGTCTTGACACTTCCTACCACAGCCCATTAAGCTTGATGGTCTTTCCAGCACAACATTCCTAAATTCTTCAGAATCCTCTAGCAGCAACGTGGTCATGACTGTCACAGCAGTGGTCCACTCTCTGACACTGGTGTTTTGTTTTATTTAGGATTACTACTGCTGCAATGACACACCACGACCAAAAGCAAATTGGGAGGAAAGGGTTTAGTTCACCTCAGGACGTTTAGGTTACACTCTTGTCATCTCAGGAAACCAGGGCAGGGACTCAAGGCAGGCACCTGGAAGCAGGAACTGAAGCAGAGACTGGGGAGTGCTGCTTGATGCTTTGGTCTCCAAGACTTGCACAGTGTGTTTTTACTATTCAGGGCCCCACCCAGAGATGGCGCTGCCTCCAAAGAGCTGGACCCTCCAACGTCAAACATTAACATTAGTCAAGAAAATGCCCTATGGACTTGCCAACAGGCCAGTCTTATGGGGACCTTTTCTCAATTACAATTTCCTGTCCCCAGATATATCCAGGATTGACAAAAATCAAATAGTACACATGCTTCTTACTTGAAAGAAAGAGGGGGGGGGACGGAGGGAAGGAGGGAGGGAGGGAGAGAGAACACTGAACATGTTGGCATATAACCACATAGCTACTAAATGACCACTCTATGCTTCCGGCTGGGAAAGTAACCCAAGGCTTCCTACGTGCTAGGCAAATGTCCCAGCACTGATCAACATCTTCAGATGTATGGATAATGCTCACTACAAGAAGAAAGCACATCAGATGGTAAAATAATATATCAGAGATATTCCTGTTCCTGTGTAGAGCAAAACCTGGACACCTAGCGTTTGTCTGATATGCCATCCTCAATTTTACTTAACGCTAGAGTCTTAAGCTATAAATCAATAACATCTCCTAAGTATTTGACAAACTAATCACCTAGGGGAAAAAAACCTCTTAGAAGTAATATATACAAAAAAAAATTTTAAAGCCGGGCGTTGTGGCGTACGCCTGTAATCCCAGCACTTGGGAGGCAGAGGCAGGCGGATTTCTGAGTTCGAGGCCAGCCTGGTCTACAGAGTGAGTTCCAGGACAGCCAGGACTACACAGAGAAACCCTGTCTCGAAAAACCAAACCAAACCAAAACAAAACAAAACAACAAAAAAAAAAAACAAAAAAAAATTTAGCCCAGTAGATCCTAATTCTGGTCTTAAAAACCATTCTTTTGCTCAACTAAAACAATGTCCACGTCTCCTACATTTTATAACTGCTGGGCCCAAGAAATAGAATGACTCCTGCCACGAGGGCTCTCCAGATTGGGTGGTCAGTGTGAAGCTGTTCATGCAACTGCTTTATGCACGTTAACTCTAAAGGAGCAGCTTGCCAGAGATGTGTATAGGTGTGTGTGTGTCCTAAACGGTCTCATAGAAGAAGTGACTCTTAATGGAGTCCAAATCATGAGCAGTCAGAAATGTTTTAAAGAAATATTCTACGGTGCCAATTGCCACCCTCACGTGGGCCGTCCATACTGCCACCTGGCAGGTTTCATTGTAAGGCCAAGAGCCTCTTATTTGGGAGAGCATTAATCCTACAAAATACTTACATAAACCTTTTGTGTAGAAAGGCCTGAAGAAATCTAATCTTCTCTGATCTGATTACTCTAATAGATTTAGCTGGTTCAGTAGTTGACCCACTATTAATTAACAAATAGTCCTTTTATTTTTAACTTGAACTTTAAGCTCTGATAAAACAATATGATTAATTAGAGCGCCCAAGACACAGCCTGACTTGATGACTGGGGGTGTCAAGATTCGTTTCTCCCCTGTAGTTACAGTTTCCCTAAGTGAACTCTACACTTGGGGCCCATTAGTTCTCCCAGTTTCTCTCTAGGGACATGGGGGCAGAGCTGAGGTGTGACAGGTGCTCTGTGCTTGAATGTATCCCTTGCTGCTTCCCAAAAGCCATCTCTCCTGCCCACACCCACCCTCGCTGTCACAAAGTCCTTGTCTCACGAGGAAGCGTTGCTAAATTCATTTTAGTAAACACGTGACTAAGCAAAACATTTCTTTTCCAGGATTGTAGAAATCTACAGTAGAAGACTGCAAGGTAAGCACAAGCTTTATTTACAGAAAACATTTCCCCTGTTACAAATGTAATAAATATAATGCGGGAACCGAGCCCTCTGAGGGTGGTCCCAGAAACTTGCGTTTTAAACCTGTAGAGGAAGCCCTGCCATGATTTCAGGCTCTTCCCATGTCTACACATGTCTCAACATTTTCCAAAGATCCTTTACATTTAAACAAAAGGGTATGTAATCACGACCTTTCCTGTTTCCTGTTCACGTACACACCTTAGACAACTCCCCGCCTCTCACTCCTAACCCTGTGGCCGATTCTCGTTCCATTGTGTGAACTAATCCACCAGCCAGTCCCTGCTCTGGAAGACATGGGGATTTTGTCAGTTTCCTGGCATTGGCATGATTCTGAGAACATTTTTGTATGTATCGAAAGACAAGTTGTTTTTGTTGGCATAAGAAACTGACACACAGCCGGGCAATGGGATTTCTGAGTTCGAGGCCAGCCTGGTCTACAGAGTGAGTTCTAGGACAGCCAGGGCTATGCAGAGAAACTCTGTCTTAGGAAAAGAGGGGGGGGAAAAAAAGAAAAGAAAAGGAGGAGGAGAAAACTGAATTATTTAGGTTCCAGCACTGGTTTTTAACAGTCCAGCAGTTAGCTTCCCCGCTCAGAACACTGTTACAAGGTAATTCTTCACTCCACTCCTGTCTATGGAGATGCTTGTGAGCCGGTGTCTGCTCTCGATGCTCAAGGAAGGGATGCTCGCTGTTCTCACGCCTTCCTGCAGACGTGCCCCAGGGCCAGGGTTTCTTCAGGGCCTGTAGTGCTCATGAGGAAACTGACCAGGGATTTAGCAGGTAGAATAATCTCAGGGAAAGCTGTCCTGTCTTAGATATTAAATCCCACAGAAGTCTGCTTTGTAAGATCACACATATTCTAGAGGAAAAAAAAAAAAAACTTCCATCTGTTTGTGTCTGGCCTTTAAACCTACCTCTTTGTCGTTACATCCTCAGTTCAAGAGCGTCTCACCAAGCAGATTGCGGTGGCCATCACAGAAGCCTTGCAGCCTGCTGGCGTCGGGGTAGTGATTGAAGCGACGTAAGTCCAAACCCGCTTTTGACAATGTCTTAGTGGCATCGACACCAACCTCTGCCTCCAGTGCTGTCCAGCTTCTCTAGGACCAAGTAATGCTGCTGACCGAGGAGCCAGGGACAGGAAAGATTCTTGTTCTGATTTTAATCTTATGTGGACCCTGCGCATGTGTATCTGTGTCTGTGGAGAGTTACAGTGAGTTGTGAGCCCCCCAGTGTGGGTCCTGGGACCCATTCAGGTCAGTTGACGCTTTCTTAACCACTGAGCCAGCTCCCCAGCCCCTAGCTTTGTCCCCCCCACTCTTGTGAGAACGTTGGAGCTCTTTGAGTCATAAGCATCATTGCAGAAGTTTGTGTGCAGTCAGCAGTAGTTTCTGCATCTCGCCTGTTTCCTTAGCTTTTTCAAGAGCACACATTTGTCAAATAGAAAAAAAAGTTAAGAATTGGTACAAAGGGCAACTGAAGATGCTGTTTATAAGAACAGATATTTTCTAGTTTTCAACTTCATTTTTTTTTTTTTTTTTGAGACAGGGTTTCTCTATGTAGCCCTGGCTGTCCTGGAACTCACTCTGTAGACCAGGCTGGCCTCGAACTCAGAAATCAGGCTTCAACTTCATTGTTAACTCAGGTTTTAGTAAACATAATCTCTACTGATGGGACCCAACACGGTGTCTTGATACAGAGTAGACGGCAGGGTTTAGATGGGGCTAGGTGTGGCCTATTTCTCTAGGAGTAAAGAACGGCCAGATGCTTCCTCGCAACAGTGTAGCCATCTCCGCACACCTGGGACTTCTCACTGCATTTAGCTGCAGCTTCAAAGCCATCTATCCCGCTCAGTGCGAGCCTCTGGGAAGCGCTGTGCTGTTCCACGTGACCTACACTTTTGGATCCCACATTGGAGTGAGGGCGTGTGGTGCTTCCCTTTCTGTGTCTGCCTTCACCTCGTGCAGTGATCTCCAGACACTCCTGAAGTTAGGCTGAGTTATAAGACTCATATACATTGTATAGCACATCCCCTCTGGTCCCCAAGCTCTGGCCTTGGCATGCTGTCTGCCTCTGCCATGTTGCACAGACTCACTGACTGCTTTTACTACATTTGCTGGTGTGGTCAGTGTCCACAGGCATCTCTTTGGACACCCTCGTGGGTACAGTGCCATCATACCACAGTCCTGGGGGTGGATCAAGCCCCCTCTGAACTTCTTTTAAATTCAGAACTACATGCAACCACTCAGCTGGGAAATTCCAAGGAGTGGTCCTGACTAAAAAGTCCATCTATTGGTCAATATTAAATATTTAATAAAGACTGCTTCAAAATTGGAATTAAAAAGAAAAAAAAAAGGAACTTATGAGCTCCCTCACCCAGGAAGAAAGCTCTGCTTTCCCTTCAGGTTAGATGTGTCAAGGACTCAGCCATGAGTAGGAATGAAAGCTGTATGAGAAAAAGTGATTCAAGAGGACGTTTAGAGCCGGGCGTGGTGGCGCACGCCTGTAATCCCAGCACTTGGGAGGCAAAGGCAGGCAGATTTCTGAGTTCGAGGCCAGCCTGGTCTACAGAGTGAGTTCCAGGACAGCCAGGACTACACAGAGAAACCCTGTCTCGAAAGAAATAAAAAAAAAAAAAAGAGGAAGTTTAATGTTTTAGGAAAACATTGGAGGGGATGTTTTGATACTCTTAATAACTGTGAACTGGAGACTAATTTTCACCCAGAGTTTTATTTAACTGAAATAAGTGTTGTATCTGTCCCTGTCTGCTTTTAAACCAGCTCGTTTTCTTATAGACACATGTGCATGGTAATGCGTGGCGTGCAGAAAATGAACAGCAAGACTGTCACTAGCACCATGCTGGGCGTATTCCGAGAAGACCCAAAGACGCGGGAGGAGTTCCTCACCCTCATCAGGAGCTGAACTTGCGTGGGCAAGCCCCGGTTTGCAGAGCCCACTGCTGCAGACCTTATCCGTCTCAACCGTACATTCCAGTTTTAGTTGGTACACTTGTGAACTTTATTTCTCACCATGAATTGTATTTAATAATTATTTATATAGATATGTCAAATAAAGGTGATCAACTAAGGGGTGAGCTTCTGCTTTCTTCTCGCCACCTTCTTAGTGGCGACGCTCAAGTGAGCTGCCAGGAGTAGAGGTTATACACTGGCTGCCGCCATTCAGAGTGACCAGGAATGACCAGAGAGGGATCGCGTGCGTTTGGTTGACGTCATCATTGACTCATTAGCAGAGGGCACTGGACATTCAAAGAGCTGTGGCCGCCGTGCTGTTTTCTGCCTCCGGTGGGCATGCTGTACCGTTGACTTGCCGGAGACGATGTGGGTGCACAGAGCATGGCCCTCTGCATTCAGAGACCCACAGGCACCACTCTATTGATTACGCATATGAAGCTACCGGGGACATTTTCTTCTTTATATTTATTAACTGTCCATTTATAACACTCGTCTCTGAGGGAAGGTGACAGGATATCTGCTTTTAATTTTGCTGTGAGTTAAAAGAAGACACTTTTCGCCTTCTGTATTTTACAATTTGAGTAGGGGGATTTCCTTCCTGCAGTAGTTTCCTTAAGTTTATTCTCATGTCAGCTACATGGATTTAGAGGGTTGACCCTTGTGCCTTGGTGCAAATATTGCACCATTTGGAGTGCGGGTACCTCGCCATCCTTTCGGACAGCCGTAACTTCTCAAGGTTGTGACTACCCTCTCCGCACATTGCTGATTTCCTGTTAGAAGTTCTTGGGAGTTTACTTTGTCCATTCCAAGGAGATATGTCAAAGCATTTTCAAAACCTCGTATGAAATGATTTTGCAATTATTTCCAGGATCTTTTGGAACTGCCTCTCAGTCAGCTCTGCGGACTCCCAGCTCCTCTGAACTGCAGGGAGCGTAGGACGGCAGGAAGGCTGGGGGGGGCTGTGCCCGCTGCTCTGCCCACGCCATGCTGTGGCTGTTGGAGGTGCACGGGGGACTTCAGTCTAGCTCCCTTCTTGTTGGTGTGTGTCTTGTCTTCAGTACAAGTGTGTCCAGAGGTGTAGCTGTCCAGGAAGTGTGACTTATTACCAGTTACTTCAGATGTCCTCCACCGGGGCAGTGAGGGCCAAGTTAAATCCCAGGGTTCTTGCTCCCCCCGCACAAACACTATCAGAGCTGTTCATTGAAGGGTTCTCCCGCCGGCTGACAGTGCTCTCTAAATGAATTCCTGCGGTCCTGTCTGCCACTTGGACACTCATCCCCTTATGATAAGCAAGAGTTGGTTCTTAATTTTATTATTAATTATTTTACCTCTACTTTTTCCTAGTACTTTATATATTTAGAGTTTCCAAAATATAGTCAGGTTGATTTTGAGTTTCCTTTGGAATCTAACCTGATAGCATTGTTAGTCCACTTTGCTATTTAGACATTTCTAGGGAGACTGTTACGTATGTAACCCGTGTTTGGTATTTTAAAGTAAAACCAGTGTGACTTGACTTAGAGGACCAAAGAAATTGTTAGGTATACCTTCGTCTTTTTGTGGGAGTGGCCATTTGTTTTCCTTCTGAACAACCCTGTTGGGTCATTCTCTAGAAGTGTTCTTGACAAATGCCCGACATCTCCAGGCTGTGTTCTCATCAGTGTCTTTGTAGGGGTAGCCTTGTCTGGTCCATAGTTCTTCAAAGATACCTCCTCATATCCATGATGCAGAGTCCATTTGGGGAATTTTTAAAAATTTGATGTATTTAAATATACTGTTCAATTATACTGTTTGGATTTACTGTATATGTATATATGTTACTGAAGTTGGTTCTATGTAAATGATTAAAGTGTTTTAATTTTGTTCTTGCGGATGTTCCTTTTTTCAGTCACCAGTATGAGTACATGTACTGGCTGGTTTTGTGTGCCAACTTGACACAGGCTGGAGTTATCACAGAGAAAGGAGCTTCAGTTGGGGAAGTGCCTCCATGAGACCCAGCTGTGGGGCATTTTCTCAATTAGTGATCAAGGGCCCATTGTGGGTGGTGCCATCCCTGGGCTGATGATAGTCTTGGGTTCAGTAAGAGAGCAAGCTGAGCAAGCCAGGGGAAGCAAGCCAGTAAGGAACATCCCTCCATGGCCCCTGCATCAGCTCCTGCTTCTGACCTGCTTGAGTTCCAGTCCTGACTTCCTTTAGTGATGAACAGCAGCGTGGAAGTGTAAGCAGAATAAACCCTTTCCTCCCCAACTTGCTTCTTGGTCGTGATGTTTGTGCAGGAATAGAAACCCTGACTAAGCACATCATTAATCAGTTAATTTGATTATTTTGGTTCTGTTTTAGCTAAAATATCCATCATGAAAGCTTGGTTCATCCAGGAAAGTGTTAGAGTACAGATCTCAATGGTAATGTGATACAGCCTGAGGCATTGGTGGTTTCTCTTTAATGTGTGATTGGAGTGTTACTAACTCCAGCCTCTTGCAGGTAATGAGAAGAGGAGGTCTCCGGGTAGCCGCAGCCTCTTGGGACAGGCAGTGCTTTTTCATGGATGCAGAGGGGGAAGGAGGTGGCCAGGGGCAGGAAGCAGAAAGGGTTTGCTCTCCTCTTTGCCCAGGGTTCTCCCTGGGCAAAACCAGAAGTGAGACGCAAAGGGTTGTGCTGCCTTTCCTGCTGTGCTGGGTTCCCCATGCACTCTTGCTTGTGGTTTTCTGCTTTGCTCTTCCTTGGACAATGGCTCCAGCCCTCAGTGGTTGCCTGTGTATCTTGGTGCCAGCCAGGCACTGGAGTGGTTCCCTGCTACTTACATATACTGCAGACATTGAATCTTGCCATTCTCAGGAATGCACGCTCGCTGGTATAACTCTGAAACCAAAGTTCCAGATGTCAAAACTAAACTACTCAACTCAGACCAATCTGCTGGTACTGAGATTTTTCTCTGAAAAAATACACAAGTCCTTTGTCCCTCAAAGTTGAAAGAAGGCTTTCCAGAGGTGGCGCACACCTTTAGCCCCTGCGCTCAGGAGGCAGAGGCAGGTGCATCTCAGTCTGAGATCATCCAGGGCTTAACAGTGAGACTCCATCTCAAAAGGAAAACAAGGCTTCTTACTAACATGACGGGGACTGGTCTTTCACAGTGGAAGCCTGAGAGGGGTTCAAGGGTCAGTGGATCCCTAACTACCCCACCCCCACTTTATCCAAAGTCACGTGGCTTATTTTATTTTTTAATTGTTGTGCAAAATAAAGCATACAGCAGCAGAGAGACTAGCATGTGGACCCCACGACCTCTGGCATCTTGTGCATGACCTCTACACCTCCCGTCCCTGCTTGACTATTGTAAATCAATTCTTTGGCATCATTTCTTCCTCCTCTTCCTTCCTCCTTCCTCCTGTTTCTGCTCTTTCTCCTCCCTCTCCCTTCTCCCTCCTCCTTCTTTCTTCTTCTCTGGTTCTGTCCTTTTTTAAAAAAAATTTTTTTTAATTCCTTTTTTTAAAAGATTTATTTATTTATTATTATATGTAAGTACACTGTAACTGTCTTCAGATACACCAGAAGAGGGCATCAGATCTCAGTACGGATGGTTGTGAGCCACCATGTGAGTGCTGGGATTTGAACTCAGGACCTTCGGAAGAGCAGTCGGTGCTCTTAACCGCTGAGCCATCTCTCCAACCCGGTTCTGTCCTTTTGAAGCGAGCTTAAGTTTTATAACATCCACCACAGGGCTTCTTCAGCTTCGGCTCAAGGGTTACCTGGCTGCCAAGGTTCTGGAGACGGGGAAGGAAGGTTACACTGGAACTGGAAATAATGAGGCCTTCTCCTGGGGATTCCCAGAATTGGCTTGGGTGGGAGGAGTGTTTGGATTTCCCCACCCCTGCTTAGTCACATTGTGGTGATCCCCTGAGCAAGAAAATCAGGCTTTGGGCTGGGCAGGTGGGAGGAGAGTGACATTTCAGGTCTTAGGCCTCTGACTCTCTCCTGTCCTTCCTCCCTCCGCCTGACTGCGGGAATGTGGAATGAACCCAGGGCCTCCTCCATGTGAGGGGATCACTCTAGCACCGAGATCGACATCCCCAGCCCTGCACTTTCTTCTCTCCTTATGGTGTAGCGACTTCCTTGCAAGTCCTCGTAGGATGGCCTCTGTCAGGTCTGCCTGCTTCCTGCCTTTCTACTCCGCTGCTTGTTGTGGGCAGCAAGTGTACAACTTCTGAGAAGTCCTTTAGCTCCTGGAACAGACTCTGCCTGGGTGTGGCGACGCTCCTCGCCCTTGTTGGGTCTCCACACTTGAAAATACTCTCAGCAGGTAGACAAATAAGACATGTTTCTGATTTGCCTTCTTGTGTGTGTGTGTGTGTGTGTGTGTGTGTGTGTGTGTTTGTGGTGATACTAGTTTTTTTTTTTTTTTTTTTTTTTTTTTTTTTTTTTGAGACAGGGTTTCTCTGTGTAGCCCTGGCTGTCCTGGAACTCACTCTGTAGACCAGGCTGGCCTCGAACTCAGAAATCTGCCTGCCTCTGCCTCCCAAGTGCTGGGACTATAGGCGTGCGCCACCACCACCCGGCGTTACTAGTTTTTTATAGCCTGTTCCATCTTGACTAAATTCCTTTATGAACCCCCCCCACCCCCGCTCTCTAGAAGGGCTTTTCACCTGTAGAATGGAGGGACACACTGACTGGTGTAGAGAAAGGCTGAGGCAGGGAGCTTTTGTGGGTAAAGTGCTTGCTGTATAAGCTTGAGGACCTAGTTCAGGACCCCCCCACACACACACACTCATGCATGATGCTGTGACCCCAGCGCTGGAAGGTGGCTCTCCCTGCTCCCCAGAGCTTGCTGCCTGGCCCATCCTGCTGAGCCCCAGGCTCTGTTAGAAAACATGCCTCAAAAATCAAGAAGTGTGATGGAGGAAGACACCCTGACGTTGACCTCTGACCTTTGCACACAAGCTTATGAACCCATGTTTGTACACACACACACACACACACACACACACACACACACCTTAAAACGATTCTGAGTTCTGGGGACTCTTTTCTGCCAGTCATGTGGTGCGTTCTCTAAACCAACCAAAGGCAACTGATCTCACATGAAATTCGCTCACTAGGGTCTCAGCTCTGTTCCTGAATGCTGATGTGCTCATAAGCTCAGAGTATGAGAATATAAAGTCCTCACCTGACCGCATCTGAGAGCCGCTTGCCCAGTTATCCAAGTCACCATTTTCCTGAAGGGGAAGAGGAGAGAGTATTAGCTGTCCTAGCAGAGTCTCCGTATTAGTTTGCTGTTGAAGAAGTAAATAGGTTGAGTGTGATCTGATGTATCTATGATAATAGAACTCTGGGAGCAGGAGGATTACCATTCAGGGCCAGCCTGGGCTGCATCGTGGCATCACTGCGTTAAACCAACAGAATGCGAGCACATCCATCACCGAGTGGGTCCGTCTAGCCTGAATCAAATGCTCATTTGTCTTAATATGTTTCAACAGGCGTCCCTTATGCTTAGCACCCAGTTCAGCAAAAACAACACGTCCCAGTGGTGAAGTGTGTGACTCAGGAGTGAGGGCTGGCTTCTGTGAACATCAGAATGAAAAATTCATCGTGTTTTCACCAAGTTCTTTTAAAGTGAGTGCATGCTAACCATGAAAAAATGGAAACTCAAAACTATCTGTATTTAAGAAAGTATCACTGTGCATAGCTTTGAACACCCTTGCTAAAGAGATGTCCGAGGAGCTGAGTGCCAGGGCAGACAGAGACTCTTGAAATTTGGTTTCCTCTCACGGAGATTTTATTTGCTCTTATAATACACTTATAACACACACTTGGAAAGACAGCGAAGATAGAAAGGTCTTCCCCCTCTCCCTGCCACCCAGCTCCCCCTCTATCACCCCATTTTCTTACAGATCCTTCCAAACAGACTGCAAGCTTATTCACACACATGTATTTGCATTAGGGTTTCTCAACCACTCGGGCCTCCCCCAAACCACCGAGGAGGGTTTTGTCAACACATATGCCTGCACCCAACTTAGAACCATGCAGTATTTTTTGGAAAAGAAAAGAAAACAACAAAAAATCCTTGAGGATTCCAGTGAACTCCTTCAGTTGAGAAGTACTTACTAACCATTCAGTTCCTCTGACCAATGAAACCACATGACCAGGAAACTAGTCTCTGTATCCTGGGCAATTTAGGCGGAGAACAGCACAGGGATCACTGCGGGAGAATGGACTCCAGCGTCTGGTTAAGGCAGTCAATAGCGTCTGTAGCTGCTCAGTCGATAAGTCTAAGGTAAAGTGCCTCTAATGAGGGACTGCCTCCAGATAAGTACAAACAGTTCTACATTCACCTGTGTATGAATGAGTAAGTCATTTCTCTGGTCTGATTTTTCTAAGCATATCCCACTTCTACACCCTGATTCATCATGGCAGACGAGAAAATAGAGTTAGAGGGAAAGAAAACCACTAGTTACTGAGTTGTGTAACCTGGAAGTAACTACTGTTAACATTTGTTTCTTTCATTTTGTTAAATGATATAGAAAAAGATATGGTGATTTAAAGCAATTTTATCCACATATTATTTTACCCATAGTTCCCTTAGGATGGATTACTCGTGGATAAGAAGTAAAGAATTAAACAAAACCTCACCCCCAAGTTGTAATGATTAATGCCTATCTGATCGTAACTCTGCCTTGGCCTTTCCCAGACTGTTTTAAACTTCTAGAGTCAGACTTTGGTGTCTAGTGCTCCAGTCTCTGCCCCATCTTTCTTGCTATAACTTTAGCTTTGGAGACCCTGAGGTCTACATGGCTTTCTCTCCCTTCCTTGGTATCTTTATAGCATCATTTAAAGAATTACGCAGAGGGACTAGAGAGAGAGCTCATGGTTAAGAGCCCAGAGGTCCTAGAGTTCAATTCCCAGCGACCTCATGGTTGCTCGTAGCCATCTATAATGAGATCTGGTGCACTCTTTTGGCATATAGGCATATTGCAGGCAGAACACTATACATAATAAACAAATCTTAAAAAAAGAAAAAAATCTGTGATATAACTAACACAGGTAAATAATTCCTTTCATAGTGACAAGCTTCTGTTTCCAGTTTCTTGCAACAATGCCTCAGTGAACACCTGCATTTCCAAAGGGTAGGTTCCAGTGCGGAGCTCTTGAAACAAAATAACTTGGGGCCCACCAGACTGCCTCATTTCACCCACCACTCCTCTCCCTTCACAACTCAAACACTTTCAGTATATAATTCAAATTGTTTCCCAACACCAAGTCTGTTGTTTTTAAAGTATGATACCTTGTTAGGTATATGTATGCAAGGGTATCTGCGGCCCCTGATATATACTGTAGTAAAGAAACTGCCAACGTGACCACTGCATTACTAGGACCATGTTTTTATTGGGAATAAAAAAAAGAGAAAATATCCAAAAGCATCTGATCTGGAAGAGTCCAGAGCAGAGAGAAGCGGACTGTGGACTGGACATGCCAGGGCTAGGGAAGGGGGGGTATGGGAGACTAGAGGAGATTGTGAGCTAGAGAGAGAGAGAGAGAGAGAGAGAGAGAGAGAGAGAGAGAGAGAGAGAGAGAGAGACTTCTGACCTAGATGGCCGCCCCTGCTTTGCCCACTGGCAGCTTCCTGCAGAAGCGGACTGCCAGCTGAGCTTGTTTTGCAACAGAGTGCAGCCGAACAAGGGGTGGGTCCTTAGGTTTCCCCCTACATATTCAAGGCAGAACTTTAAACTTTGAACCTTGATCAGAGTTTTAGTCTTGGCTCATTATTTCTCTTGCCCGCCCATCCTATTCCATCCCTAGCTCTCCTTCCAGGTGTACCCAATTCTCCGTGGCCACTGGACAGCTGAGAGAGAGAGAGAGAGAGAGAGAGAGAGAGAGAGAGAGAGAATGAGTAGCCATGAGGAGGAAAGAGGCCAGGAGACTAGAGTGGACTTTGAAATGTATTCGATCCTGCAGGAGCCTGGAAGCCAGCATGGGCTTTGATGTGCAGCCACAGGTAGCCATATGTCCCTTCTGCCAGAGGTAAGAGAAATGACTCCTTTCGGTGGATGGCGACCAGTCTCACACATTCCTGAGGAATGCTGGCTTGTATCTAACCCACCAGAAATCCTTATATAGTCCAGGTTTATTTCTAAATATATGGACCACCTGTAGGATCTGACAGGAGGTAACGTCAGTGGCAGCAGGGACAGAGGCAGAGCTTCATGCTATCACCCGTAGCCAGCTACCTGTTGCCTGGGTATCCGCTGACCACGACTGCAAGGCCCGTGGGTCAGTAAGGGGCATGGAGATGAGCCGGTCCTGAGACGGTTTCGGGAACAGTGTCTGCTTATTGGTCATGGGCAGCTGCTGATAGTGGAAGCCTGTGGACTGTGGTCGGTTAGCACAGTACCTCGGGTTTGATAGTCAGTACCAGGGAGGGGGCTCTGTGAGGAAGATGCACAGAAGAGGAGCTCCCCGGCTACTCACATTGCTTCGGAATTCCGTGCTCGGACTTCTGGGAATACTCAGGCGTGTGAGGCGTCCTGCTCCCTACTTAGAAGCTCAGCATGCCAAGTAGGCTGCCCCAGATCAGGCCTGCATTTTCCCTACAAGTCTGAGGGATTCCTTTAATCTTGTAGGGACCTCAACTCTGGGATGAACTGGTATGAAGAAGAATTGGACTTTATTAAAAGATGTTTTGGACATGTGTTTTAAGAATAAGGGTTAATAGAAAGGCTCTCAGGAAGAAAGTCAGACATATGAGAGAATGGGTCTTCTCAGGGAAGCATCAGCCACCTATCTCTTTTGGTGGTTCTCAAGTTACGCCTCAAAGGGTCGCTAAGAAAGTCCAGCCCCAGCCCTTCTAGAGAAATGAGATCACAGTATGTCTCTATGGAGGGGCCCTGGATGGGGTTAATATGGCGATCAGATGTGGTAACAGCAGCAGACACCAGGATTGCAGAAGGCATTTAGGGCATGTCCTTTCACCATTAGGATGGTTTTAGGTGAGATTTTACTAGAAGACTGTAGGCTTTCTGGAGGGAAAGGAGAAAGGCTGTAAGCAAATGCCGGTTTTTGTGCTGCAGTTCCTGATTCTCAGCAGGCAAGAGGCTTCCCCTGGATCCCTGGGTGACAGGCTGCTTCCCTCCCTGTGGTCTCCATTTCCTGTCTCTGTCCGATGACGCTGACAGTGTCAGCTTTCTGTTAAGGTTCTGGAACACAGACCATCAGATCCACTTCCGGAGCGCACTGCAGAGATGCTCCTGCTGGGAGAGGGGCAGACGCTACACCGCTCTAGTTGCCCAATACTCAGAAGGATTGTTTTCAGTGAAATCAAATTACGGAAGCTGCCAAGTGCCGCAGGCAGCACGCGGCATCTTAACGAAGCTGCTGTGCATCTCAGAGATGCTGCCTAAGGGGTTGAGGCACTGTGTGTGCACTTCACTTTATAATGCCGAGGATCAAAACTAGTTCCTTGCATAGAACACACACACACACACACACGCACGCACGCACGCACGCACGCACGCACGCACGCACACACACACACACACGCACCCTAAGCACATGCTGAGCCCTTGCTAAGCATGTTTTACCAATGACATTCCCAATTCATTAACCCGTTCTCCCTCTCTTCTTCTCTTCCTTCTTTCTTTTCTTCTTTTCTTCAGGCAAGGTTTCATGTAGCTCAGGTTGGCCTCAAACTCACTATGTAGCCGAGGATGACCTTGAACTAACTTCTGATCCCCCTGCCTGGATTTCCTGAGTGCTGGAGTTGTAGTGTGCTCTGCCTCCCCGCGGAGAAGTATTTTGGTTCTATATTTAATTTAGAATGAATCAGCCCCTGGTTAACCTGGTGGAATTAATTTACAATATGCATTGAAGATATACTTTAATTTTAACCATGTAGCCACAAACATTTATAAAAAAATTACAGATGGAGTATGAACAAAGATCAGAGCCTAAAAGTATCTTTACATGTATGTATGTATGTATGTATGTATATATGTATGTATATGTTGCATGCACATGCCATTAAAAACATGTATTTGTTCCATCAATTCTACTTTTGGGGCTTTTGTGTTCATTCTCTCTCTCTCTCTCTCTCTCTCTCTCTCTCTTCTCTCTCTCTCTCTCTCCATCTCTCAATCTGTGTAATCCTGTGTATGCCCTCACTTATTGGGACCTTTTAAAGTTCTTGTTTATAAGTCAGTTCTAACCCCAAAGTGTGTGCAATGATCCCATGGGAGCTGGGTTAATTTTTAGGGTCCTTCTAGCAAGAAGCAGACTAGCCCCGGATCCACTTGTCACCCCCTCGTTCATCATTTTGTGTATGGTTATATGGGGGCAGGAGAGCATGGCCTTCTTGCTTTTCTGTTACTCTCAGAGACCGGAGCAGGGAGGCCAGGGGGCCATCTGGACAAGGTGTTCTCCAAACAGCAAGCGCTTGTGGCTATTCATTTTTAGAGAGACATCTGGGCTGTGTAATTTGCTTTGTAGATATTGCTTTGATAATTTGCAGTATGCTAAAAAGGTTGTAGCTGGAGATCTAGAACTTCTCACAGCTCTGCTATAAGGAGTTCCCCCCACGAAAGCTTTCAAATGTACAGAAAAGAACAAAAGAGAAGACAGAGTTCTCTAGGACTTCATTTGTGCTTGTTGGGAGAAACACACTCATAGCTACCGTGTGAACACCGGTTGTGAGTTAACTAAAAGCTGAGATCTCCTTGATCTTGGGAGGAAGATTGATGTGAGGTCCAGTCTCACCTCCTACAACTGCATTTGGATAACATCCAGACTGATCAGCCTGGAAGAAAAACTAAAGGGTGTCTTTTGATTAAGTAACTGGTAGATGGAGAGATGAAAGTCTCTTTGGTACTTGTCTTTTGCACGGAGGAGGTGGAGCCATGTGAGACAAAGTATCCCTTGCGTTAGACACTTTTTCTTTCTAACCTGCCACTATTTTGATGATCAAAAGGTAGGTAGCCATAATCCTAGCGCTCAGAAAGGCCAGAGTTTGAGGCTAACTGGGACCTTACAGTCTGAGAATATCCTAGGGCTGCATTCTGAGTTTGAGGCTGGCTTAGAAAATATAGTGCGCGCTACCTCAAAAACAAACCATGAGGCTGGAGAGACGTTTTGGCAGTCAGGAGCACATACTGGCATTCCAGAGGACTGAAACCCGTTTCAAATGGCTCACAGTCACCTGTAACTCCAGCTCCAGGGGACCCAGTGCACCCGTCTGGTCTCCAAGGGCACCTGCATTCATGTGCTGCGCCCATATCTACTGTTGATTAAACAACACCAACAACAAATCAGGTGTATTTTTACTCTGTTAAAGTGAAAATATTACTGGGCTGAGTTTTTGCATCTTTATTCCTCTGTAACTCACAGGCTTTGAAAACTCTAGATCAGAGACTCGCAACCTTTTTCTGGAAAGTCTCTGGTAGTAAATATTTTTGACTCTGTAGGTAACATGCTTTCGGCCTACTCTGTCACCACGGTGTGACATTCACCGTAGAACATGCCTTCGTCAGTGTTCTATTGCTGTGAAGAGGCACCATGACCGAGGCAACTCTTATAAGAGAAAGCATTTAATTGGGGGCTAGCTCACAGTTTCAGAGCTTGGTCAGTTATCACCGTGGCGGGAGCATGGCACCCTGTAGGCAGGCCCTGGAGCAGTAGCTGTGAACACCACATCCTGATCTTCAGGCAGAAAGAGAGAGACTGGGCCTGGCATGGGCTTGTGAAACCTCGAAGCCCACCTCCAGTGACACACTTCCTCCAACAAGGCCACGCCTCCCACGCCTTGAAATCCTTTCAAACAGTTCCACTCCCTGGTGACTAAACATTTAAACACATGAGCCTATGGGGCTATTCTAATTTAAGCCACCATAGAAAATCTACAAAAGAACCAGTGTGTTTGTGTCTCGGTGTAATTTTATTTATCGTCACTGACATTTGAATTTCATATAGTTATTTCTAAATTTACTTTTCATATGTATATTTGTGTGTGTCTCTTTGTGTACCATCTATTTGGAGGCGTGCCGGGAGAGGACGTAGATCCTGTGGAGCTGGTGTTAATGGTGGTTGTAAGTCCCGCATCCTATGGAAGAGCAGCAAGTAATATTAACCACTAAGCCATCTCTCCAGCCCCTTGTCTAATTGTTATGTGTCATGAAATAATGCCTTTTTCAATTATTAAAACATGTAAAAAGCATTAACAGATGGAGGCTTGGGCTTGGCCAGCAGCCCGTCCCTGGCAGACCCTCACTCTGGAGCCAGCACGTTCGTGGTTCCCTCACAGACACAGCAAAGAGCTCCAGCCATCTGGGCTGCTGGGGGGCGTCTGCGGAGCTGGCCTGGCGAGCACCATTTCTTCCAGCCGTCACAGCTACAGGGATCGTCTCACAGGGTTTTGCGGCCCTGCTGGGCCCTACAGAACGATTCTTGTTTCTCTTCTCTCTCTCTTCCTTGTACTCAATTGCGTGTGCATGATATCTATTTTTGTGTGTGCACAGATGTGTGTGCCTGTGTGCTCCCATGCAGGCCAGAAGATGATGTCGGGTGTCTTCCTCTCTTCCTCTCAACCTTTTTTGGTGAGATAGGATCTCTCCCGGAGCCTTAAACTCACTGATTCAGCTAGACCGACCTGTGAGCGCTAGGATCCACCAGTCTCCATCCCAGCACTGGGGTGGGGCCGGCTTCTCATGGGCACCAGAGATCTGAACTCATATCCTGATGCTTGCACAGCAAACACGGTCTACACTGAGCCATCTCCCTAGTCCCTCTAGAGTATTTTTAACTAAGATTGGAGACATCCCTGCCAACGAAGCCATAGTTTGGTGAGTACTTAATTCCGTTTGCATAGGGAAAGACACGGCCTGTCTTAGTTTGCCTCTCTGTTGCTGTGATAAAGAGTGTGGCCAAACAGCTTGTGGAGGACAGGGTTAATTTTATCACAGTTCATCACTGAGGGGAGTCAGGCTGGGAGCTAAAGGCAGGAACCGAAGCAGAGATCGCAAGGGAATCCTGCTTACTGGCTTGCTTCAGCCTGCTTTTCTATAGCACTCAGGACCGTCTGTCCACGGGGGACACTGTCCATAATGGGCTGGCTCCTCCCACATTGACTGTTGGAGAAAATACCCCAGAAACACGCCCATATTTGATGGAAGCAATTACTCAGTTGAGATTACCCTTTTCCCAGATAGGTTAGGTTTGTGTCAAGTTGACAAAACTAGCCAGCACATACTGTTGAAAGTTATACAGGTGGGATCATGGGCTTTCTGGTGCAACAGGTTGAATTGGGCACCTTGGTCCCAGAAACTTCTGATGGCATGGACTTAAAGGAGGCTTCTTGAGTGCTGGGCCCCCTTTCCATTCACAGGTAGGAAGACCAGGTAAATACCGGGAGTGAAGTCCCACCTACCCAGAGAAATAACACCAGTTTCTTTCCCATCGCAGTTTCCTGCAATGACTCTGTACAGGTTTTTCTCCCTTAGGCTTAGCTGTGTCGTATGTAGGCACACAATGGCGAGGAAGACAGCCTAGCCTTTAGACTCAGGCAGGGCGTGAGTAATGGAGACTCATATTTGGAACACGTTAGATACAGAGCTCCCCTGTATGTGGGTCCCACAGTGGAGGTGGGGTACTAGACACAGAGGGTTGGAGAGATTCTCCAAAGGCCAGATCCCAGAAGACCTGAAAGGCCCTTCTCCCGAACAGATCCAGAAGCAGTGGGGAGTTGTGAAAAGCTAGCAGGAGACCTTCAGGCAGGGAGAGTTGGGCTGTGCTCGGAGTCAGGAGGATGGGCATCTTAGGAACTACTACATTAACTCAGGACCAAAAGCTTGTCAGTGCGCCTGCGGCTGAGAAGAGGAGACTGCACAGCAGAGAGGTTTAAAAGGTAGAGCTAAGGAGCTTGCGCACCACCAGGCGAGGGCTCCTCCTGAGTACTCCTGCTTGGGGAGGAAGGGGATCTGGGGATTAGGGCAGCACCCACCACAAAGGGAGAGGCAGTGGCAGAAGTGGGTGGAGTAGCCCCAGTGCTCATTGTTGGGACCAAAATACTGAACAAGAAGCAACTGCAGGGAGAAGAGGCTTGTCCTAACCTGCTGAGGTGGGAAGGAAGGTTCATGAGGACCTGTGGCAGCAGAAGTAGGGGAACAGTCTGCTTGTATCTCCGCAGATGGCAACTTGGAGGGCTCGGGCTGGAATTTGAACAAACTATATCCTATACCGCTCACCTCTAAGATACCCACTTCCTCCAGTGAGGCCTCACAGCCCCTGGTAGTAACTGGAGCATGAGGGTGGGGTTCCTCAGCTCATCATGACTTGGAGAAACAGGAAGTAGAGCTGGGAGAGGAGGGGAGCCTGGGCTGTAACCTCAAGGCCCGCCTACCCCAGAAAGTTCTTCAACTTTCCAGAACAGCGCCTATAGCTGAGGCCCATATATATTCAAAGATACGGACCTGTCAGGGGCATTCCATATTCAAACGGTTTCGGTGGGTGTCAAGGAGATGTTGGACAAGTTGTACAATGGTGCACACTAGGCCATCGGCTTCAGACCTGCTCACTGAGGCTTCTGTGGGACACAGAAGCAGAAAGAGGGCTGGGCTAGGGGCAGACCAACTCAAGGTGTGCCCAGAGCTGAAGTTAGCCAGGAGAGGATGAAGAGCGATGACATGGAGAAGAGCTGATGTCCCCAAGGTCATACTCGATCAGGACTCAGGAGACAGAGGCAGACGGACGTGTCCAAAATCAAGAGAGGGCTTCCAGGGAGGAGAGGGCGTGAGAGACTCAGGGGCAAAGTGTGGGCACCTGTGTATCTATGAATGTGTTTATTTTGAAATTTATAATGTTAAGGACTTGAAACAAAAACAGTCAGCAATGGAAATCTCACGGCATGGTGTACACCATCAAGCTGTCAAAATGTTTAAAAAAGTAAATGAAAACCACTCAGGATTTAGAAAGTATTTACTGAACTGTTACTTCTGTCAGATTCCACATTAGTTGGCAAAATATCCAAGCAAGAGAAAATATTGCTTTAGTGTTCATTTATAGCTAATTATTGGTTATGTTTTCTTATTTGCTGTCTTTCTTTCCTTGAAATCTGTACACCAATCTTGTATCGTTGTGTTAGCTTTCTATTGCTGCAAGAGGAAAAAAATAACTGAGAAAATCCATTTGAAGGAGATTTACTTTGTCTTGCAGTTTCAGTTCCTGGCTCCATTGGTTTGGGCCTGAGGCAAGGCAGGGCGTGGCAGCACTGGTGATGGGAGGCAGAGGCCGCCGACTGTCCACGGCATCCAGCAAGGAAGAAGAAGGGAGAGAGGTAGCGGGGAAGAGAGGAGGGATGCGGGAGGCAGAGGGAAGGGAGGGGGAAGGTTGGGTTAAGACCGAAGAGCATGGCCCCACGGATCTGCTCCCTCTAAGTAGGCCCCTCCCCCCATGTTTCCATCCTCTCTGAACCTATCAGTGGATCCATCCATTAATGAGCTCACAGTACTCATGAGCCATAACTCCCAACGCCCCACCTCTAAACTGTATTAGGAGCCATTTTTTAGCATGTGAGCCCGTGGTGAGCAAAGCCATCTCATTGGGTAAGATGCCAGAAGAGAGCCAACTGGATTTGGTAAGGCGGAAAGGATTGGCCAGCTAGCGAGAGCTATTCACTATTCTCAAGATGCTGAGCCATCCTGATACCCCCAGGATAGACATCACCTGGTCGATTTTGGTTTTCAGTTGAGTTAAAAAAAATATATCAGTAAGGAACCAGAAAATTTATGAGTGCCTACCATCAAGGCTTTTGTGTCTATAATCTTCAGGAATACAGGCCTGAAGCTTTCTGTCTTGAGGTACTTCTGTCTGGCTTTGCATCAAAATAATACTGGCATCTTAAATCTTCATTGATCTTGAAATTTTTGGAAGAATGTTCCACAGATTGGCATTGACTTTAAATTTGTGGGATTTTATTGGTGATTTTTTCTTGAGATCTTGATCAATGATTTACTCTTTATACTAAATCATTATGAATGCCATACACATCCCTGCCTTTTTATGTTTTAGGCATAGTGTGTTTCCAGGAATTGATTTATCCATTTCTGCTGGGTTATCCAGCCTGTTGGTGTATAATTAATTGATCACCACAGTTTTGTATGATCCTTTAAAACCTTCTGTGACATCAGCTATATGCTATCTCCATTCATTTCTAATTTTGTTTGAGTATTTTTCTTTTTCTTATTTAGTCTATGTAATAATTTTCAATGTATTTATCTTTTCAGAATTTTAACAGTTTATTACATTAGTTTTTAAAACTGTTTTTCTGTTCCCTATTTCATTTATTTCTTCTCCGATGTTTATTTCATTCTTTCTGATAACTTTGGGCTTAGGTTTATGTTGCCATGATAAAACACCATAACCAAAAGCAACTTGGAGAGGAACGGCTTATTTCATCTTATATATCTGTCGCTGAGGGAACTCTGGGCAGGAGTTCAAACTGGCCAGCCATGGAGGAATGTGGCTCACTGGCTTTCTCTTCATGGCTTGCGCAGCCTGCTTTCTGACAGAACCCAGGGCCACCTTCACAGGGGTGGCAGGGCTCACAGTGAGCTGGGCCCTCCCACATCAAGCATCAGTTAAGCAAATGCACCACAGGCGTTTCCAATGACTGGTCTGGTAGGGGCATTTTCTCAACTGACATTTCCTCTCCCCAGATGTCTCTAGACTGTGGCTAGCTGTTATAAAACTAGCCATCATGGGCTTGTCCTTTTTAATTCCTTGAGACATAAAGCTAATTGTTTATTTTATATTTCTTCTTTAAAAGTATTACATTTATTTGTTATGTGCATGTAGGAGTATGTGTGCACATTTGTGGCATGTGTGTGGCGGTCAGAGGATGACTTCTGAACATGAGTCTCTCCTTCTACCACATGGGGCCTCAGAGCACGAGGCATGGCTATTGTCTTGGCCACAGAGACATCTTTCTTCTCTTTTATGTCGGTACCTACTACAGTAAACTTCTGCTTCACTACTGCCTCTGTTCCGCTGATGTGCCCTGAAATCTAAGGTGAGCTTCCTGTGGACAGTTTATAATTGAAACTTGTTTTCGTA
Source organism: Apodemus agrarius (assembly GCA_964023405.1). NCBI lineage: Eukaryota > Metazoa > Chordata > Mammalia > Rodentia > Muridae > Apodemus > Apodemus agrarius. The sequence continues at coordinate 80,368,008 of OZ030013.1, forward strand.
CATTCAGCCCTAACATCTTTTTGTTGTAGAGTTTAATCCATTTACATGGAAGGCAATTATTGATGAGGAAGGATTTGCTATTGCTGTTTTGTTAACTGTCTTGTATTCATCTGACGGCCCTTTTGTTGTCTGACTTCTCCCTTTGTGTATCTTGTGTTTGGTATTTTTTAACATCAATAAGCATGGTGTTTAATTTTATGTGCCAGTTTCGGGTTATTGGAAGCTCTCGATAACCTTTGTCTTGGGGTGTGTCTTTGAGTTGGTGGACTAAATGAGTGGATTTTCTCCCCACTGTGCTTGGGTATCACTTAGTCCATTGGATGAGTTAAGCTCCTCTGCTTGTTGTTACCCTCTTTGAGCTGGGACACACCACTTTGCATCTAATCTACTCTGGCTCTTACAGTGGTTTCACAGTAGGTTGTATCACTGGGTGTTTGAAGCACATGTCATAGGCCCTCTCATCCTCCATAATTCCTCACGCTCACACTCCAACCTCTCTGTTATGGTTTACATTTGAAATGTCTGCCACAGGCTAATCTTCTGAGCTCTTTGTCACGTCACCTGCCTGTGGTGACAATTTAAAGGCTAAGGCATGGGACCTTTGGAATGGGGCTTGGCTGGTCAATGAGGTATCTAGGAGTGGTAATGCTGCACATGTTATGATCATTAGCTGCATTGTTGGTTTGATAAAATTAAGAATTTCCATGGAAACATACCTCTGAAAGTCTCTGTGACAGGATTTCTAGAATGGTTTAGCTGAGCAGAGACGTCTCAGCCTGGGTGTGACTGAGGGCAGCAGCATCCCAAAGGCTGGGGTCTGGGCAGAATGAAAATGGGAAGGTGAGCCAGGTACCAGAATTCATCTCTTCTGCTCCCCATGGGGGATGCAGTGACCATTTCCCTTATGCTCCTGATGCCATGCTGTCCCAGCCGTGATGAACTGTGTCCCCTCTTAACTGTGAGCCAAGATAAGTCCTTCTTGTCAGGCATTCAGTCAGAGCGACGAGAAAAGCAACCAGTGAAGTGGAAATTTCTGGTTTCTTTAACAACTCAGTTGTGTCATCTGATGTTTTTCTGGACGCTGTCTTGTGAGAGGGCACACGATGTTTAGAAAGAACATAAACGGGACCCCACATACAGTGAGAAGAAGCTCTTGCTCGCCATGCAACGCCTTGCTGGTCTTTGTTGGTTTTCACTTCATAGAGAGAAATGCCCCCGAGAATTTCTCACACAATTCCAGCTGATTCTGGCCGCTCCTGCTGACTTGTGCCGATTTGGTGGAGCCTTGCTGTTTCTGCTGGATTGTGCCACAACTTCTAAGTCATGTTTGGTGTTTGCTACTGGCCTGCTGGCATCCTGACAACAAAGAGTGGAATCGCCCCAAGGAACTACTTCTGAACAGGTCCACGGCACCCTTTCCTATTAACCTTCTTTTCCTCTACATCCGGTAGGTGGGTGAGAAGGGAGGTTGACACATTTAAGAATTCTAAATAAAGTTAGTTTTGATAAAAATCTAAGCCTTCAACCTAGTACAGAAACTTGGTCCCAGAAGGTGTTCATTGCTATTACAAACTAACCACATGGTCCTTAGGCCTTCAGAACCAGTGTGTGGGAGGAACAGTGTGTGGAAAAGTTTGGAACTTCAGGCTAGAAAAGTCTTACCACACTGAAGCAGAGATTAACAGCTATGGTCACAGGGGTTTGGAGGGCTAGAGGCTGAGAGAGATGTGGACAGTAGAGGCCCAACTCGTGAGATTATGGAAGAGGAACAAGAATTCTATCAGGAACTGGGCTGAGGGCCATTTGTGCTACATTCTGGCTAAGAATCTGGCTGCACTCTGCCAGTGTTCTAAGAACCTGAGTGAGACAACTAAAAAGTAATGGATTAGTATATTTGGCAGAGGAAATTTCATGGCAGGAGAACATTCAAGCTGTGTCCCGATCCCTGCTCAACGCTGGTATCCAGATCCCCAGCGAGAGACAGAGCAACAAGTGGTGCCGAAAGACAAGGAAAATGTGCTGCTTGGCAGGAAAGGGGTGGCGTTTGCAGTTGCACATCCAGCTGCAATCGTTAGAGGGATTCATTCCATTAAAAAGAAACCTACAGCGCTGAGGAAAACACCCCAGAGGTAAGACCCTACCCAGTCCAGCCTCCAACTTGTGAAAATGAAAATATAGAGAAAGGAGAGAACCTGAACTGAGACTGCAGTTGAAAATTGTCCTCTGCTTAAATGCAGCCACGTTGACACCCAGAGGCCACTTGCACCTGGGTCCAAGGATGCCAAGTTGCATTTTTGAGCTGGAAAGAGAACTTGGTGGCATTGTACACATGGTCCTGGTTTTGAAAGCATGAGACAGACAACTGAGTTTGTAAGGCCTCATGCCAGGGTGCCAGAGAGCCACTGAGACCAGGCCATGTGAGCAGAGCTGGACTCTCTGGTAGTGGTAGCCACTGCGTGGAGCTGTGAAGGTGAGGCCTAAGGCTCAGTGGAAGCCCCAGGATAATGGGATGCCCCCAGAGCAAGGCTGCAGGCACAGGATGAAGTCAGCCCAAGAGAGAGGTTTTGCAAGTTGCAGGTAGGAGAGATGGGTGCTTCTAGTTGCCCAAGCTGTTGAAGTCAAGACCAAAGCTCCAGTCACTGGACATAGAGGTGCAGAATTTAGTGTTTTCCCTAATGGATTTGTATGCCCCCATTTCTCCATTTTGGAATGAAAATATTTATTCTGTGCCATTGTATATAGATATTATGTAATTTATCTTTGTGCTTATTTTTTAAGATAAAATATATATATATATATGTATATATGTATGCCTGAATGAATATCTGCACAGCACATGCCTGCAGTCTCCATGAAGACCAGAAGAGATCATCAGATTCCCTGGAACTAAAATTATAGGTGGTTGTGAGCTGCCATGTGGGTGCTGGGAATGGAACCCAGGTCCTTTGGAAGAGGAGCCAGTGAGTGCTCTTAACCGCTGAGCCATCTCTTTATCTCCATAATTTATTTTTTACAATTGTTCACAGTTAATAGATTTCAATAAACCTCAAGAGACCTAGACTTTTGGTCAGTGTTGGGCTGTTAAAGACTGCAAGGACTTTTGCAGATGGACTAAATGGACTTTGCATTTGTTTTGTTTTGTTTTGGTTTGTTTTTTCGAGACAAGGTTTCTCTGTATAGCCTAGGCTCTCCTGGAACTCACTCTGTAGACCAGGCTCGCCTTGAACTCAGAAATCCGCCTGCCTCTGCCTCCCAGAGTGCTGGGATTACAGGCGTGTGCCACCGCTGGACTTTGCATTTTGAGATGTAAATGAGACTTTAGGAGCCAGGAGTGGGATGGAATGGTACAGTTTCAAGTGATGTGTTGGTAGATGGTTAATCTTTATGATCAGTGTGAGGGGATTTAGGTTGCCACAGAAGCAGACCTTTGTGTCTGTGGGGGTGTTTCCGGAATGGTTTAATATGGCAGAGAAGTCCCAGATTGAATGTGGGCAGCACCATCCCATAGGCTGTGTCCCAGACTCACTGAAAAGCAGAAAATGAGCGGAGTACCAGCCTCCACTGCTTCCTGTTCCCTGACTGTGGGTGTCATATGGCCAGTGTCCCCTCACTCCTGCCAGCCTTTGAACGAGTTCCCTTCTTACACTGTGAGCCCAAACCAACCGGGCTTCTTGTCAGGGGTTTGGTCGCAGCAATGAGGAAAACAAGTGATCTACATCCTGTCCCAGCATGCTTTCTGACCTTTCCTGTTCATGCCATGTGAACAAACCTCCACCACACCCTCCACCACCGAGCCACCGAGCCACCGTCACACTTAGCCAAGCCGTGCCCAAGCATTTTCTTGATAGGCACATAAAATGCAACAGTGTACTGTCAACTGGTGACAATGTAACTACAGCCACCTGTAAAATGATATATTTTATTGACTCACAATTTATATTGGTTCATACTATGCATCTTTGAACATACTTTGGATATAGCTACTTTCATATTCTTGTATTTTAATTTGTCTTATTCAACAAACAGTAATGTCCTCACCCCCATTACTTGTTGCCATATTTTGTATGTGTCTAGATAGTTTCCTAAATTAATGGATTAGTACTTTCCCATGCAAGTGTGGTACATCTTTTCATTTCAACTTGAACAATTCTTTTTAGACTTTAGACTATAAGCCCAGGCTGGTTGATGAAGTCTTTCAGTTCTGTTTGCCTAGGAAAGTCTTGTGTGTGTGTGTGTGTGTGTGTGTGTGTGATAGTGCTATATGTATGTGTTCCTGTGGTTCTATGTACATATTGTAATGTACATATGGAGGTATTAGTTGGTTTTCATGTATTTTCCTTGATTTCTTTCTACCTTATTTTTTGAGGCAAGGTTTCTCCCTGAATGTAGGATGTCCAGCTTGGCTAGGCTGGTTGGCCAGTGAGCGTGTGGGAACTACCTGACTCCCCACGGCTGGGATTAAAGGTGGGTACCATTGTGCCCTGTTTTCACATGGGTGCTGGGAATCTGAACTCTGGTCTTCATGTTGGCACATCAAGCACTTAACCTACTGAGTCAACTCCCCAGCTCCTGCTCATTTTTGAAGGATGATTTTGCTGAGCTTATGCTGACAGGGTTTATGGTTTTGTTTGTTTGTTTCTTATCTAGCACTTTGAAATTGAGTTCACTCCCTTCCTGCTTATACATTTCTGATGAAAATTTGACTGGTGTCTCACAGACATGTCACGAGAGGGAAAGTACCTTGGAAGAGAGCTTAGACCATGAGACAAATCTGAACAAGTTAAGATTAAAGTTAAATCAAGTGCTGTTTCTGTCCCAAGGGATGAAACCGGCGAACAGCATAGGAAAGAACAACTTAACACGCCATTGAACAGGATCTAAGGGGAACAAGGCATCTGTAGCTTGTTGCTTGCAAGATTCTGTCTTTGACAGTTTGGTTACCATGTTCTTCCACGAAGGAAAGCGGTGTCTTAGTAGTCGTCTATTTGGGGATCCTTCCTTATATCTTCTTAGATATGGACATTTCCTTCTCTAACATACAGGGAGTTTTCTAAGAGTAAACTTTCAGGACACTTTCTCTTAATACTCTGATAATGTGTCCATCAGTTCACAATCTAGCGTCTCCTAAATACCTTCTGCTTCCTCCATTCTTCCTCTCTGTCCTCCTAACTCATTCTTAGAGAGGTATGCTTGCATTTATAGGTTCTTCTTGTTCTTTTTCTTGTTCCTCCTTCTCTTCCTCCTCCTCCTCTTCCTCATTCTTGTCCTCCTTCTCATCCTTGTTCTCCTCCTTGTCCTCCTTCTTGTCCGTCCTCGTTCTCCTCCTCCTCTTCTCTTCTTCTTCTTCTTCTTCTTCTTCTTCTTCTTCTTCTTCTTCTTCTTCTTCTTCTTCTTCTTCTTCTTCTCGTCCTCCTCGTCCTCCTCCTTCTCCTCCTTCTCCTCCTCCTTCTCCTCCTCCTTCTCCTCCTTCTCCTCCTCCTCCTTCTCCTCCTCTTCCTTCTTCCTCTTCTTCCAGATTGACCTGGTCTGTTGAACCCCTTTAGTGAAAATTTCAATTCAAATATTATATCCTGCCTCAGTCCCATTTTTTTTTTTTTTTTTTTTTTGGTTTTTTGAGACAGGGTTTCTCCGTGTAGTCCTGGCTATCCTGGAAATCACTCTGTAGACCAGGCTGGCCTCGAACTCAGAAATCTGCCTGCCTCTGCCTCCCAAGTGCTGGGATTACAGGCATGTGCCACCACGCCCGGCTCTCAGTCCCATTTTTATGTTTAATAATGCCTGTGGTGGTTTGAATATGATTGGCCAATGGGAAGTGGCACCATTAGGAGGTGTAGCCTTGTTGGAGTTGGTGTGGCCTTGTTGAAGAAGTGTATCACTGTCTAGGCAGGCTTTGAGGATCTGTATTCAAGCTCTGTCCAGTTTGGAGAGAGCCTCCTTCTGACTGCCCTCAGATCCAGATGTAGAACTCTCAGCTCCTTCTAGAGCACCATGCCTACCTGGACACTACCATGCTTCCCGCCATGATGATAATGAGCTAAACCTCTGAACCTGTAAGCCAACCCCAATTAAATGTCTTTTATAAAACTTGCCTTGGCCACGATGTGTCTTCACAGCAATGAAAGCCTACCTTTTGATATGATCTATCTCTTTGTTAAAAATTTGCCTTGTTGCTGGGTGAGATGATGCATGCCTTTAACTCAGGAGGCAGAGGTAGGTTGATGTCTGTGAATTTGAGGCCAGTCTAGTCTCAGTTCCAGGGCAGCCAGGGCTACATAGAGACCCTGTATTAAAAATAAAAAAACCCAACCAACCCACATACCAACCAACCAACCAACCAAAACAACAAAGAGGAGAGAGAGAGAGAGAGAGAGAGAGAGAGAGAGAGAGAGAGAGAGAGAGAGGTTTCACTTGTTTATGCAATGTCCCTTGGCCTGGGTCATTACTTTCCTTGTCCTTCCATGTACTGTCCATGCTGTAGAGGAAGCAGGCATCTCCCAGCCTCCACTGTGCATGAGAAATAGCATGACCAGACTGTCTGCCATACCTCAGCCTGACCAGAGACTCTGAGGTCCTCTGCGACTCTCGCCTTTCCTACAGCAGGGCAGGCAGCTATGGCTTTGTCTGTTTGCTGTACTGAGTGAGCTTGGCAGAGGAGACTATTCCAGCCGCAGGCCACACCACTATCCCTGCTTCCTCCACATGGCTAGAGTGTGCCAGGCTCGCCAGAACTCAGCACTGTTAAGACAGATCCCTGGACGAGTGGAGGCCCTGGTTGCATGGCTTGGATATCTTCCTTCTCAGGGAGAAGCTGTCAACTGGGATTTTTTGACTTTTATTTTTTATTTTATTTATTTTTTTGTCCACCCACTCTGGCCTGAGCATGGAGGAAAATCCATAGACTCTTTCAATACAAACTGCTGTCTTTGTTTTCCCTTAGACTCTAGATCCCTGAGTCCAGATTGCTTTAAACCTATCAGAGCTGAAGCCTGGTGAGGCAGAAGCCAGACCTCTGGTCTCCTCAGAAAAACAGGAGCTTTAGACACACGAAGAGACAGACTGCTTTCTTGCTCTTGGAGAAGCAGGGAGGTATGGGAAGGTGGAGGATGAGGCGGGAGGAGTGATGGGGGCGTGCTAGCCACCTGTGCTGTCCAGGAAAGAACAGTGCGGCTCTGTGCCAGGGCCCGAGCATCCCCTCGCCAGCTTCAGCGCGGCTGAGTTTGTATTCACCTGGTATGCAGCACCACCTCGATTAGCTTCTGGGTTCTTCACTGAGGGCATTTATCTCGGAGCTGCTGATGAACTAGCATGTCTGTGAGGTAAAAAGACGGCCATGGCTTTTTATTCTGCTATCCTACCGCTGCCACTCTGGCCTAAGTGTGTTTAGGTCTATGACACCTATCCCATCCCATAAATATATAAAACAACAACAAGAACAACAACAACAACCCCTTTACCTTTCACTTTTGACATGCCGCCATCTGCCCCTGTGTAATCCAATCCCCTGAGCACTCACCTTCCCCTGAGACCCTCCATTCTCTGTGAATTTCTCTATTATGTCCCGCGACTTGTGTCTCTCCAGAAAAGAAAAAGAATGTTCCTTCTTAGGTGGGGGAACTAGACAGACTGGCAGGGGACACCCTGTGATGGCATTCTGCCACATTTTTCAGAAGAGGAGTGGAGGGTGACAAGCCAGGGTGACCATGAGAGGACTCTGGTGAAAGGTCCACCCACATCAGCATCTTTGAAGGGTTATATCCACCTGAGGGCTATTGACAATGGAAAGAGTCAGAGCAAGAGTCTAAAGAAAGAGCCCTCCTCGTGCACTGGGTTCTTCAGCAAATAACGATTTGCCCAGTGGTACCATTGACCTGTCCTGTGAGAAATGGGTTGCATTTCTGTCAATCCTTCTAGCCTTTCCTATCAGTTTTAGTGCCGATGCCTGGATGGAAGCTCTCCTTGCCTCTGTGCCGGCATGTGTCCTGGATGGAAGCTCTCCTCTCCTCTGTGCCGGCATGTGTCTTATTGGGTTTTAGGTTCCTTTCTTGAGTAAGTTTCAGCACTGGGAAGGGCCGTCTGGATACCTTGCTTTTTCTTCTTGGTCAAGCAGGATTTAGTGGTCAAGGGGAGTAGACATCTTAGGATGTTGCATATAGTTATCAAACTGGGTCCTGCCCTGCCCCAACCAGGGTTTGGCTACATCTATTTTCCTATGGTGTATGCATTAGCTACTTTCTGTTGTAATAAAACGCCACGACCAAGGCAACTTATAAAACAAAGTGTCTACCTAGGCTTCCAGTTCCAGAGGGCTAGAATCCATGAGAGTGAGCAAAGGCACGGTGGCAGGAACAGCTGAGAGCTCACACCTCAGACTACAAGTAGGAGGCAGAGAACACACTGGGCATGGTGAGACCCTGGAAACCTCAAGGACCGCCCCCCAGTGGCACACGTCCTCCAGCAAGGCCACACCTCTTAATCCTTCTCAAAGAGTTTCACCAACGAGGGACCAAGTATTTAAACATATGGTCCTATGGGGTCAATTTCCATGCAAGCCGCCGTAGTACATAAGTGCTCGAGTAAAAACATAATGCTAAGGCCAACAAAGTACAGCCACACATTCTACAGATAAACGAGCAGAGCACCTTTATCTAGTTCTGTAATCAAGGATTAAAATGTTCTACCCTCACACAGAGCCTCCATGTCTCACCAGGGCTAATTATTAAATTAATCAGCATTATGACTGAGCTGTTTCTCAGTTCATCCAGGGCAAAGCACACACACAGAGATCACAAGTTACCGGTGACTCAGCAGCCCTTGTGTTTTCTCAGCCAGTGACCATCAGGCATGAAACACGGGGCTCACTCTGTTAAGGAGTGGCTGTGGCAGGGGTGCTGGTGATGATAGCCAGGAGGCAGGCCTCCTATGTCACACAGGAGTGACGAGGCCAAGGCCCGGCCCCCCCCCTCCGTGTGTGCTACCCTCAGGGCGTATAAAACTGCATCCCATGGGAGTGTCCGCTCTCTCATTTATTTAGCGAATATCTAAGGAACAGAGTAGGCACCACGCCCACTCTGAGATGCCTGGGGTAGAGCAGAGAGGAAATCAAGCTTCTACTTTTATGCTGTAGTTGGAGGACAGATAAGATGAACCAAGAGACAGGGCACATAGTGGTGAGAATCAGGGAGGAGGCGGGCTGGGGAGATTGCTACTTACTTGCATTGCCCAGGCAACTGTTTTCTTTTCTTTTCTTTTCTTTTCTTTTCTTTTCTTTTCTTTTCTTTTCTTTTCTTTTCTTTTCTTTTCTTTTCTTTTCTCTTCTCTTCTCTTCTCTTCTCTTCTCTTTTCTTTTTTTTTGAAAGGTACTAAGTTTTATTACTGGACAAACACCCTAATTTAAGACACGAGCAAATCTCCAGGTTAAAAATGTTGAACCCCATCTGGCAGGACTGACTGATAACCATGGTTCAGTATAAACCCTCAGTCTTGCCATTGCGTGAATCCTTACAGACCCAGCTTCGTTCTCCTCCAGTGTCTTCTCTTAGAGTTGGACCTGATTTTGTTACCAGTTTTCATCCGGATCCATTGAGGAATAAGATGGTTTTGTTTTTGCTTCTTGGCCGGGAATCGCTGATTCTGAAAGTCTTGTGAGAAGACGTGGTGAGAAGCTGGGTCAGGGGTAGTGAGCATGATGGGGGCGGGGGAGGTGAAGAGCCGGGCAACTGTTTCTAGCTTGATGGAGACGGACAAGAGCCAAGAGGGCACCCAGATGAAAGCTTCCGAGGGAACAGTGAGTGACTAGGACCTGGGGCTGCAGTGTGCTGAGTGGATGACAAGAGCCAAGAGGAGGTGCCATGCCTGGGGTGCAGGTGGGATGGGGTCCCCAGGGGCCCTGTGGCTGTTGAGCATGTGAACTTTCACTCAGCAGGATGGGATCCAGTAAATAACCCTGGGCAGAGAATCTGGACCATCTAAATGGGTTCAACAGGGATATCTGCTGTTCTGGTGAGACCAGAGCAGTGTGACATCCAGGCTAGAGACGATGCTGGCTTGAGAGAAGGTAGTCACACCAGAGATGTGAGAAACGGACTGACCATGGCTCTGTGTTTAGGACAGAGCAGATGGGATTCCATGAGAGCTTGACTTGGGAATGAGAGGAGGAGACAAGGTGTGAGGAATCTTGGCTGACCCCACGCATTACCCGGGAGGCACAGCAGAGCTGGCTCTGGTTGCATGAGTTGTGGTTAAGCTGGCCCAGGAGACAGGAGCATGGGAGAGCGGGCTCTGCCCCTTGCTGGCTACAGCACTGGACGGGCCAGCCAGGGCAGGGAAGAAGAGCTCACCCTGGTGGTGTGGGTATGAGAGAGCTGGTGGGCTGACCAGCCCCTCTCAGGCCCAGATCCAGGCCTTTGAATCGGCCCACTCTAACATCTACCCCATTGACAGAACTGTTGGAGTATGAGAAGGGGTTGGTCCTCCAGAACCAAAGCTTCAAGGTCTCCATGACACAGGGCAACAACAGGATATCTGAGAGAAGTCCCGTGAGGTTCCAGTATTTCTCATGTAGCAGAAGCCAGAGGCCTCAGACCAGAGCGATGACTCATTGCAACGAACATTTGCAAACAAAGACGTGTGGACAAAAGGTGATACTGTGGGGTACACTATGACACACTACAGCTTCCACAGTGGGAGTCTTTATTCTCCATTGGGGGGAGGCTGCCAGGGTGGATGGTGGGTACAAGGGGAGGAGGGATGAGTGGGATTGGAGTGCATGATGTGGAATTCACAAAGAACCAGTAATTGGCTGAAGCACCCGGGGGTGGGGGGCGGGGGGCGGGGGGGGGGCAGGGCTGCACGGAAGGGAGGGGTGCTCAGAGGGCTGCGACACCAGACCTTCATGGAGGGAAAGATGTCAGTTTGGGGTGGGTCTTTTCATGAGTCTGCTTGCTTGTTCTAATGAGAAGATTGTACACAGGTGTATGGGGCATGCATCTGACCAGCAGACATCTTGGGGGTTTGGCTATGAAGGTATTATTAAGTAACTGAACTAGTCAGCTCATACAACTGTGTATGGTGGGTTTCCAGATCCTTGGAGAACAGTGAAAGTCATGGCTCTGCTGGTAGCTGCTGGGTGACGGCTCGGCCCTTTGGCAGGCCATCTTCTCTTCAGCGGGCCGCCACGTCCTCTACCCTCTCTTGTCTTCCAGCTGATTGTCACCCTCTGAACTCTGGTTTCCTCAGTGGAAAATTAGAGTCATAGTAATGCCTACTGCTTTCTGGGGATGCCTGGGAGACAGCAGAAATAGTTTACATAAAGCTTTGGCATAGTGTTTACCAAGTGCTTAACAGGTTACTGCTGCTGCTGTTACGGCTAATTCATCATTGCTATTGTTGCTACTTTGCCACGGACCGACTCAGTCGGAACACACACTCCCGTGGGGAATCAGGGTCTTTGGTATGCAGGAAGGTACAGGTCCGGCGAATGACAGACAGACACACACAAGATCTGAATGCGTCTGAATGCACTTTACTGTTCTGAGGCAGGTATTTTTATACATATCACAAGTTGATATTCAGTGAAATGTTTACAAAGAATGGTTACCATGAGTATCTGGCACAAGGAAATACAAAATTAGTCAGGTATGAATGTCAGAGATTACACACAAGGTCATTGCGCCCCTCTGTGGTCAATGATGAATTAGTGATTCAAGAGTCAGAGATTACACACAAGGTCATCGCGTCCCTCTGTAGTCAATGATAAATTAGTAATTGGAATTAGTAATTAGTTTTTGGAAACACTATGTATGCTATCTTCCTCAGGCTTATTTTGAAACTTTACTAACTGATGGTTTCCATGTCAGAGTGCCAAAGACCAGCTAACCATACAAATAAATTGTTGGGAGGTTAATTCTTTAATGTATCTAGGTAATAACTGTACAGCTAATTAAAAGCAAAGCAATGGATCTCTAGAAGGAAAATCATGGCCAGTACTGTAGTTCAAAGAATGAACTCTGAATGAACTGTCACGCCTGGAATGCTCGCACCTCTGGCTGGCAGAGACATCTCGTAAGTAAAAGAACAGGTCAGATAAAGGTTTACACAGCTTGCCATGAGAAATTTCAGCTCAGCTCTATCTGCAGCCAAGGAGGCCCACAGCGGCATTCCTTGAACAGCCCCAGTAAATATCACGTGGCCTCTGCCTGGATTGCAGCTTGGCTGCGTGAAACTACGGGGTTCAAGAAATGCGCCGTGATACTACTTCCTTTGCCCATTTGGCTTCACCAAGCTTTGAGCTTTAAGGCAGAGCCCAGGGAGCTAGAAGATGATTGGGCTGAGGTTTGAGAGGTGAGCGAAGCTTTCCTTAATGAAAGGTGGCAACAACCCAGCAAGCGGGGGTGGGGGGGGGGTGGGAGGGAGCGGAGCAAGCTAGCTCCTAGACACCTGGAAAACTGTGTCTGCCTCAGCGGTATCAGCCGGGCGGATCAGAGCTCATCTCTCTTCTTCCGCAGAGCTGGGCACGGTGGCCTGGCTCGCCCAGTGACTCATCTAATAGCCCTGCGAGTTTGCCCAGCTTGCAGCCTCACAAATTACATTTGCAGCCTCCTTATCAGGCACGCTAGAAAATTAAACCTAAACGGCCGCGGTGTTGCTAAGTAATATGGCAGCGTACACAGACACCCGAGGCTGAGACCATCATAGCCCCATTAAAGCGTCATTTCCCACTGTGGCTAATAAGGTTCGAAATCTTCTAAGGAAACCTGCTGTTCTTTTTTAAGGTCAGGAAATGGGATAATTTGGTTATAAGCCAGAGACGAGTTTCTTTTCCTAGTTGTGTGTGTGTGCAAGCTCACGTGCGTGGGTTTGTATGTGGCACGTATCTAACAGCTCCCTCTTCATGGTCAATAAAAATGGAAGGAGATCAGAGACACTTGCTATCCCCACCCTGGTGGGGGATATAACTCTGACCTGGGAGGTCCAGGGTCCAGTCTACCTCTGGGTCCCTCACCTAACATCCTAGAGGTATTTGCTGAGTGTTTGCTGTCTCTCCTATGCCTGAGATGGTTCTGAAGAAAATTCAATGGTGGGAAATGAGGACATTTGAGGCACTTTCTCCCCCTGGCCTCCCCCTTTCAGAGGCCGCAGACACTTGAACTGCTGAGCTGGAGTTGGGAGTGCCTTTCATCCCTACTTCTCCCTACTCAGACCCACTGTGGCCATTTTAGGACTTGACACCTCGTGGACACAGAGTTCAGAACCTAAGGCTCCAGCTCCAGAGAGTAGGACAGTAGCTGACTGGCCACTGTACCCATGAAGGCTGGGGTTTAGTGTGTGTGTCATTCTCCCAGGGTGACTCTTCTGTGATCCCTGAAATAATACTTCACAGGTAGTCAGAGCCTCAGACATTTGGAGTCCATGGGTCTTTCTAGTTCAATTCCCTGGGCTCTAGCGGGTGGGGTAGCCTGGAAAGTAAAATCCTGCCTCTTTAAATTTTATTGTTGTTTGCAATGTGAGTGTATTTGTGAGTGTATATGTACATGTGCATGTGATGTGATTGTGTGTGTGTGCGTAGGTCAGAGGTCAAGGTCAAGTGTCTTCTCCCGCATTGTTTTTTACTTTCTTTTATGAGATAGGCTCTCGCCCTGAAGCTGGAGCCAGCCTGGCTGGTTAGTGAGCCCTGGGGATCCATCCTCCTGGCTCCGCCTGTCCAGTACCAGGGAGAGACACAGACACACTCTGCTGCTGGCTGCTTTTTCTGTGAGTGCCGGGGCTCTGGATTTGGGTCTGTATGCTTCCCAGTTAAGTACTTTCATTGACTGGGCCATCTTTCTAGCTCTTATTTTGCCTTTCAAGAGAATCTCATGTAGCTGTGGTGGGCCCGCAGCTCTGTATAGACAAGGATAACTTTGTGTTGGAATTATAGTTATAAACCACCAACCAATGTGTTTTATTCAGATTGAGCCTAGAGCTTTGTGCATACCAGGCAAGGATTTTATCAACTATGCTACATCTATCTTTAATCTCATCTTGTCTATAATACTGAGGACTATTCTTTTCAAGACTCACTCAGGCAGGTTGAATGCTATGCAATGGGGATTATAGGGACATGGCATATGTGTGTGTGTGTATATATTAGATATGTGTGATTGTATATGTTTATATAGGTGTGTATATATCTATGTGGGAGTGTATATACATATATGTATGTATGTATATGTGTGTATATGCGTAATATACATGCACATACATATATACATATATACGTATATATACACACACATACACACACATATATGTGTGTGTATATATATACATACATATATATATATGTATGTATGTATATTTCTTAGTCAGAGTTTCTATTCCTGCACAAACATCATGACCAAGAAGCAAGTTGGGGAGGAAAGGGTTTGTTCTGCTTACACTTCCATGTTGCTGTTCATCACTAAAGGAAGTCAGAACTGGAACTCAAGCAGGTCAGGAAGCAGGAGCTGATGCAGAAGCCATGGAGGGATGTTTCTTACTGGCTTGCTTCCCCTGGCTTGCTCAGACTGCTTTCTTATAGAACCCAAGACTACAAGCCCAGGGATGGCACCACCCACAATGGACCCTCTCCCCTTGATCACTAATTGAGAAAATGCTTTATAGCTGGATCTCATGGAGGCATTTCCTCGACTGAAGATCCTTTCTCTGTGATGACTCCAGCCAGTATCAACTTGTCACACAAAACCAGCCATTTATATATGTATATGTGTATGTATATGCATATGTATATGTATATGTATATGTATATATACATATATATACACATATATATGCACACACACTATATATATATATATATATATCTCACAGTGGGTGTATTTTGTCCTGCCCAAACCAGGTCATATCTGAGCTCCATTAGTTGGTAGTTCTCAGTAATCTGGCCCAGAAGTCCTAATTTTTACTAATTTTAGAATTGTCTGTAACACTTGTGTGAAGGGAGACATAGGGGTACACAGAGAGCTCAAGGCCTTTCAGAGGCAGGCTGTTTCCAAGCCAAGCCTTCGCTTGTCAAAGGCAAGCTGTGTAATTTGCATATCTAATGCAGGCCTGGGCTTATCTCCTTCAGGAATATTATGCTCTGCTGATACTGATCTGCCACAGGCTGGCCATCGGCCTGAGCA
This sequence comes from Apodemus agrarius, assembly GCA_964023405.1. Lineage (NCBI taxonomy): Eukaryota > Metazoa > Chordata > Mammalia > Rodentia > Muridae > Apodemus > Apodemus agrarius. Next base: position 80,383,166 of record OZ030013.1, read on the forward strand.
ATGCCCTCCAACCCTGAGGACTGTTCTCACTGGAGGGACAGCATGCTCCGCGAGACATGGCCAGCAGAGGTCAGATTTCAGTGGTGTCATTTGTCTTAACAACATTTGGTTTAAATACTGATGTTTATTTAGTCTTTAAGCCATCAAGACACTTTGTAAATCTTGGCTGGCTGTGAACTATGATTTGGCTTGTCCATTTGCCCTGTCACTTGGGTTCCTAGTGGCCCCTTTTCATATGGCTGTTTCTGACAAGAGCCTCACTCCTCAGGGAAGAGTTGTAGGATCCCACTTGTGTCCAGTACTATTACCACATGAGGAATTTTGACCGTGTAAAAAATTACTCATTTTCTTTCTCTGGGGACCATCACTTGCTTGGTTGACTATGTACTTTCCTCATATTGATGCTACTGCGCTTGGCCTTACTGTAGAAAAGACTTTCAAAGGGTGGATCAGCCTCACACCCAGTGACTCAAAATCTGTGTGTCTTGCAACACACTTAGATCTGCAGGCCTCTGTGTTTGCCTGCGTCTAAGACGGTCAGTTCCAGCTGCATTGTCTTGTTGCTGTGGGAACAGTCATGTACTGCTCCTCTGAGGGGCAGGGTTAACCCAGTCTGCAATGGCAGGGTCTCCTGGGAGGTAAAGTTCAGGGCATGATGATTATTTGAGGGCCACTGAAGTCACAGCTCCCAGGTTAGACCAGTGACAGTGCAGGCAAGCACAGAGGCCTGCAGATCTAAGTGCGTAGCAAGGCACACAGATTTTGAGTCCCTGGGTGTGAGGCTGACTCACCCATTGAAAGTCTTTTCAACAGTAAGGCCAAGCGCAGTAGCATCAATCTGAGGAAAGTTACAGATTCTTTCTTACACGTACTTATGTCCACACAGGTGTATCTTTTTAAAAGTGGAATTGACCTATTTTGCAGACTGGTGTTTCCATTTAGCATTATATTGTAACCATCATTGCCCAGGTCATTAAATAACTCTACATCCTCATTTTGATGGCTGGTCATTCATGACATGGAAAGTTCTAGTCTACTTAGTCAGCCTCTGCTGTGTGACACTCACACAGCATTATAAGCTCAGGTCATTATAAGCAATGGATGTGATGACTATCTGTGCGTTTCCTTCTTCCTCTTGAAATTTAGCACCTAAAACATTTGTAAAACAGTTATAGTTTTTGAGTTAGTCTGTGGGTGTGTGGCATGTGTGCACCACGGTGTGCATGTGGGGATCAGAGATGCTGTAGGAATCGATTCTCCATTGAGCCATTTTGCTAACCCTAGAATTTTTCAAATGTATGTAGTGTGTAAATGCATGCTCTTCCCATGTGTGCACATGTGCATATGTAGGCCTACACATATGTAGAAGTTGACATTGGGTGTCTTCCTAAATTGAACTCCACATTATACATAGACATCGGTTCTCTCACTTGAGCCCAGGGCACGCCCATGGTCTAGTCTAGCCGGCCCTCCTGCTCTGATAGATCCTGTTGCTGCCTTAAAGAACTAGGATCACAGTGAACCACCGTGCACACCGGGCTTTGATGTGGGCTCTGGGGATCCAAACGCCAGTCCTCACACTTGCCCAGAACTTCTTTTTCTTGCTGAACTGAATCATCTCCCAAATCCCAAGACATAAAAACAATCAAGCGAACCTTTGTTTGCTATTGACACGACTGTGTGTGTCCCTTCTGTCTCGTGCTGTTGTTTAGCCTCTCACCAGTGCAGCCGCAGCGGATCTCCAACAGCTAAGCTCAGCCACCCACCCATCTCAGTGTGCGGAGCGTTAGGACTGGAGACACAGGCCGTCCTTCCGACTTGTGTGCTACTAACCAGCTGTATGTGCTTTCCCTTAGTTATAAACTGATATTTATATATATATATATGTATATACACACACATATATATATATCAGTTTAAAAGGTGAAATGGGCATTTCACTGTTAATATCCTGGATTATGTGAGGCTGAACATCCTCCTTGTGGGGAATTGGCTGGCAGGGCTATTTGGAGCTCCCTGGTTTCCAGACGGTGGATCTTACATGCTGTTAGTTAGCACTTATGAAGATGAAATTGGGCTGTGCTGCCAGGCAGCAGAGGGCTCTGAGAGTGCTCACTATTAGTCTTCAGAGCCTAAGACTCATCTTCCTAAGTGTCTGTTTTCAATCATTCTTGAGTGGGGCTTGTCGTCTGAGGCTGACTTGCTAGGCTTGCAGCTGTCAGGAAAAGCAGGACTCAACAGGCTTGGTGGCTGGGTGGCCATCATGGGCTTGGCCAGCTCCGGGTTGGGGGGGGGGGTTCTGTACCGCTAGTCTTTGTTTTTTTTTTTTCCCTGACGCATAGCAGACAGACAGGTGGGTACAGCTCCCACTGGGTTTCAGTGGCTCTGTTCTCTTCAGTGATGCTGCTTTGGGTCTGAGGTTGGGGGACAAGTGGCTTAGGAAACGCCACTCAGCGTCTATTGCTATTTTAGGAAACCCTATAGCGGATAGGGGAGAGGGAGGAAAAGGGGAGGCCGGTTTTGATGTGAGCATTGTGGGCAGGGATATGCTCTGGATTAGATGTCAGATACTTGCTGTTTTGGGAGAGGCAAACCATGGGCGCTGGGCTTGGAGGGCTAGTTGGTGATCTGTGCTTCTTTGCTGATGTGTGAGGCAGTGGACCATGCCACCAGACACAAAACCCGGTAAGGCCAAGTGGATTCAGGAACCCCAGGACTTCTCAAAATTGAGAATGGCAGGCTTTTAAATCTACTCCTGACCAGGTTCCTGTCCTGGCACTCGTGACCACGATGCCCCATGGAGAGGACTGTGACAATCAGTCACGTAGGGACAACACCCAAAGTCCTTCCACACACAGATGAGGCGTCCCTGACCTCCCAGATCAAGCCAACGGAAAGCCTCATCTCTAGATCCCAACCCACCCCCAAATGTTTATAAGGTTCCGTCCACAAGGAATAAAGTGCATCGAAGAGCCTCTGAGAGTGCCTGTCTTACTGAGCAGAACACTCCAGGGAAGAGGATTCTCTCCTGAAGCTTTTCGTCGCTGGACCTAGGCCTGGCCCAACCAGGCAGGTGTGCACACCCGAAGGCAGCCACTTCCTGCTCAGCAGTCTCACTTCCCACTGTACCTGCCACCTGCCACCTACTCAGGAGCAGCTGCAGCCTCAAGAGGCCGGGCAAGAGCCCTGAGGATTCCTTCTGACATTGTCCTGTACATAGACCCGCAACGATGCGTGTGAAAGTGTCTTTAGTGTTACTTGGAACTGACCTGGTTACAGGAAGACAGGGCAGGGTGTGCTTAGCCAGTGTGGGAGTTTAAGTACACTTGGCCCAGGGAGTGGCACTATTAGGAGGTGTGTCCTCGTTGGAGTAGGTGTAACCTTGTTGAAGGAAGTGTGTCGCTGGGGGGGGGGGGGGCTTTGAGACTCTCCTCCTAGCTGTCTGTGAGCCAGTCTTCTGTCTGCCTTTGCTCCTCCTGCACCATGCCGGCCTGGATGCCGCCATGCTCCCACCTTGATAATAATGGACTGTACCTTTGAACCTGTAAGGCAACCCCAATTAAATGTCCTTTATTAGAGTTGCCTTGGCCATGGTGTCTCTTTACATCAAGGGAAACCCTAAGACTGCCAGTTTCAATAAATGAAATGCTGAAAAAAAAAAAAAAAAAAAAAAAAAAAAAAAAAACCTCCAGGAGCCAGGAAGTCTGAGGGTTACTGGCTTCTTTCAAGCCAGGATAGGAGGGGGGAACTGCTCCCACAAAGGCATGACTAGATAGCCCTTCATGATCCCTAACTAGTAGGTGTTTCCTAAAAGTTCCAGGGAGTGAGAGAAAATTTCCTAGTTGTGGGAAGGAGGCTAGAAATTGTATATATATTAGAATATTAGATCTAGGCACAAATAAAGCAGAGAGGCAGCCTACAAGAGAATTCAACCTGTCCGTTCATTGTTATGAGAGGCCAGAGACTACGGAATTCATATCTTGGTCCCTGACTCTGATGTACCTTGGCCAAAGCCAATTGAGTTAAACTGATTAAAAAGGCTTACAAGGTACCACCATACCTTGGGGGAATGAAGATTTTTCAGATCCACTATGTTCTTCTGAGGTAATAATACTCCTGAATGGTGCATAGATGTCTAGAAATTAGAGGCTGAGAATGTGGGAGCCATTGGTAGAGATTTACCTCAGGTCCCCATGCAAAGCTTTCAGTGGTCAGAGAAGAGGTTGGGGGAGAGAGGGTGACCCAGGAAGTTGGCTGCCATGGAGAAGGAACATCCTTTGGAAGAGGTTGGAGGAATTTGGTTGAATTTATAGTAGGCTGTCACATTATTAATTACATTGAAATGGCTGGTGGGTTTTTCTCATAGTGCTCTTTCAGAGCCTGATTTATTGTCACAAGACATTTTCCACTGGTTTGTTGAACTTAAGTTTCTCAGGATTGGAACAACGGCTCAGCATCATGGCAAGATATATTTTATCACAGGTATGTGGGGAAAACAAACAGCACAGGCTGTAGTGGTAAGGTTCTGGAGCTGGGTGTGGAACCCAAGTCCCAGTGGGGCCACTGTGGGGTCACTGATGGTCTGGCTATGAGAGTCGGAGAGAGAGTCTCAGACCTTGGTAGGTACCACTGTAGGGACTTATCTCCCCAGCTCAGCTCAATGCCATCAAGGCTTCATTTTCTGTTCCAGGACCTGTGCGTAAAGCTGTTGTCTTTGCTGCATGGGCTGTGGCAGGTCATCTAAGCCCTACAGACCATATGGATAATGACAACATCCATATTAAGAACGGTGTGAAGATTCATTGTTCCATCAATAACATCAACACTCAGTGCATAGTAATCACTATGGCGACTATGATGCTGACAGCAGGCATGAATTTCAGAGTTCCCAGACAGGAGCCGCCTCCTCCAGTGGATGGTTTCCCTGTCGGCCCATGTGGCTGTTCCTTTCTTCCTGGCCTTGTCAGAAGTCCACTATGAGTGTAAGGGAGAATGGCATAACTGTACCCGGAAGTTCCTTTTGAAAAAATAACGCAGCCTATGGCTTTATGAAGTAGGCTAGGGGGAGCCTGGACAGAAGCTGAAGGAAGCAGGAGAAGCCACTGAAGGCCGCTGAGGCCCTGACAAACCGGAATACATTTGGGAGAGACTGAGAAAAATGGCTAGGGAGAGGGGAGGAGCCAGGAAAGCCGGGGGAGGAGCCACTTTCTTATGAAAGTGGACTTGGGTAATTCCACGGACCTCTCCCTCAACCAGCTGCCTCTCGTGTGAGACTCCAGGAGTCTACTTCCATGCTGCTGCCCCATAGCTGTGTGGCCAGGGCCAGTTCCTTAACCTCTCTGAGTCTCAGCCTCCTTCCTTGTAAGTGGAATGAAAACAGACTGGCAATGGTATCTGTGGTTCATTTAGCAAGAGCAATCATTGCTGGGTGGTGGTGGCACATACCCATTGTCCCAGCACTCAGGAGGCAGAGGCAGGAGAATATCTGAGTTCCAGGACAGCCTGGGCTACATAGAGAATCCCTGTCTCCAAAAGCAAGCAAACAAACAACCCCTCCCCTAAACCAAAACCAAAACAAATGAAAAAAAATCAATAAAAGTCCACCATTGTGTTCATCATAAGTGCTCTTATCGCTAGAACCCCCTTACGATGTTCATTGTGTTGTGGTTAAGTGGCAATCTCTGCGGAAAGACAACGCTCCTAGAAATTCCGCACCCTGGTTACACCTTGACTTTGGTGGCTTTCTATTCATAGAATGAGAAAAGGTGTAACCAGGCTGCATGAGAGGGTACGAGTCACATCAACCTCTGTCCCTTTGTGTGTATCAACAGTCTGAGGAGTGAGCACTGACTCGTTTGCACAGTCAGAACTTTGGAGATCTTTTCAAGCATCTGCACCAGACTTCCTTATTGCTGGCTACTCCCTCTCCCTAGCTCCTCCTCTTCTTCCTCTTCCTCCTCCTCCTCCTCCTCCTCCTCCTCCTCCTCCTCCTCCTCTTCTTTTTTTTCTATATTCTTTGTTTACATTCCAAATGATTTTCACTTTCCCGGTTCCCCCCTCCCCCTAAGTCCCATAAGCCCTCTTCCCTCTGCCCGTTCCCCAATCAACCCCCTCCTACTTCTCTGTCCTGGCAATCCCCTACAATGCTGCATCAAGCCTTTCCAGGACCAGGCCCCTCTCCTTCCTTCTTCTTGGGAATGATTTGATATGTGAGTTGTGTCTTGGGTATTCAGAGCTTCTGGGCTATACTTATCAGTGACTGCATTCCATGTGTGTTCTTTTGTGATTGGGTTACCTCACTCAGGATGATATTTTCCAGTTCCAACCATTTGCCCAAAAATTTCATGAATTGATTGTTTTTAATTGCTGAGTAGTATTCCATTGTGTAATATACCACATTTTCTGTATCCATTCCTCCACTGAGGGATATCTGGGCTCCTTCCAGCTTCTGGCTATTATAAATAAGGCTGCTTTGAACATAGTGGAGCATTTCTTTCTCAGTCTCTCCCAAATGTTTGTCACGGCCTCAGCTGCCTTCAGTGGCTTCTCCTGCCTCCTTCAGCTTCTGTCCTGCACCCCTTGCAGACATTCTTGTCTGCCGAGTTCCTGAGTTCTTGTCCCCCACTGCCGTGGCATCCAGACTTCCCTTGAGGAGGGGATGATCCAGGAGTGCACTCAGCTAAAGTAGAGAGCTGAGTGGAGCGGCTGCTGCAGAGCGGCTATTCCACTCACGGACGGAAAGTTGAAAGGAGGGTGGGTGGGTGGGCGCCCGTTCCCCTGGATCACATGTCTCTTGCCTCCTGCTCACAGTTCCACGCGGCATGAGTGGAAGATGGACGCACAACTCACATTCGGCCTTTTCCCTTTCTTTCTGATACAGGAAACCCAAGGTTCTCTAGCGATTCCCAGCATTTCCTGGTCATTCCCAGTCATTTCCATAACCACCGCACACCTCATTAGCCTAAGCCATATTCCCTTAGCCTCCAAGAAGGAGCCGGACAGGGGGAAGGGAATGCTGAGTTGGCCTGACTTCTCTAACCTGTGTGGTATTGACAACCCCCGCAACCACGCTCACACATGCCCCATGGGGAGCTGCGTCCTAGGTGGCCTGTTGGGTCAGCCTGACTCCAGGGACTGGTCCAGAGAAGGGCTCACAAGCAAGAGCCAGAAGCAGGAGACAGTGAGTGAACCAGGTTCAGACTGCAGGCAAGGCAGGCCAGAGAGAGGGAGGGGCCTTCCTCTGGCCTTGAGTGTGGCCTCAGGTCTTTAGTCACCCAGACACAGTGGTTCTGTTTCCTTTTCCTGATTACCCCTGGTTTTTGTTTTTGTTTTTTTTGTTTGTTTGTTTTTTTGGTGTTTTAGAGACAGGGTTTCTCTGTGTAGCCCTGGCTATCCTGGAACTCACTCTGTAGACCAGGCTGACCTCGAACTCAGAAATCTGCCTGCCTCTGCCTTCCAAGTGCTGGGATCACAGGCATGCGCCACCACCGCCCGGCCCTGATTACCCCTGTTAAAACTAGTTTTTCTCCTTTGGCCCCCAGCCCTGCCAACTTGTTAGAATATAATCCATGCAAATCTCACATATTTAAGATACCTGGTTAGGGAATTTTGATTTACACGTAAAGACTGTGAAACTATCAAATCTGAGACAGGGAACACATCCTTCACACTAAACAATTCCTCTTTCTTTCCCTCTACCTCCCAAACTAATCTAGCTTATTGTCACTGGTTGAGGACATACGTTCTGGGGTCGCATGGACATGGAGTCACCCGGCTGTGTTCTTTTTTCCGCCCAACGTCTTTTGCTCACCTTAAGCATTTCAAGATTCATCTGAGCTCGTGTGTGATCTGCAGTTTGCTCTCTTTCTGTTCTGAACAGTATCCCCCTGTGCAGGCGCTGCTTGCCAGTTTGACGGTGGATTCACCGAGCTCACGTCTTCGGTCTGTTTGGGGGTTTATGAAAGAAGCCGTTACGCCACGGACACTGCTGTGCACAGCTCCCTATGGATGTGCGCACTCATTTCTCCCGGACAATGGAGCCACCTGGGATGGGATGCAGGTGTGAGGCAGGTCTGTACTTAAAGGTTTTAGAAAACGTGAAGTGGTTATAATGTACGGCTATCACTTTACATTCCCACCAGTTCCAGTGACATAGCCTCCCTGGCCTTTTCTGTTCTTTTCCGTGTATTAAAATCAGCGTGTTTGAAATTTGAATGTTTCATTTCTTTTTGATATAGGATCTCATGCATCCCAGGCTGGCCTTGAACTCGTTATATTGCTGAGAGTGACCTTGACCTCTTTCGTTTAAATAGAAAATCATTTTTATGTACAATATATTCTTTTTTTAAACATAATAAAATATAACGCGATTCAACAAAAAGGCGTCCAAGTTGAATAAGGCAAACCAACAGAAGGAAAAGAGCCCAAGAGAAGGCACACGAGTCAGAGACCCACTTGTGCACACACTTAGGAGTCCCATTAGAAAAAGCAAGAAACAAAAAACAAAACAAAAAGCAAGCAAGCAAGGAAACAACCTACAACAACGACAACGACAATGACAAAGACAACAACCACTAAGCTGAAAGCTGGACTGTATCTGCAGAGGACCTGGTGTAGAGCCGTGTCGGCCCCGTGCTTACTGATCCCGCCCGCCTCTGTGAACTCATAGGAGCTTTTCTCAATTGATTTAGGGGGTCCTTGTTCTCGCCATGTCCTCCCTTGCCTCTGGCTTCCACACTACGTATGCTTTCTTTTCCATGGGGTCCCCTGAGCTCTGAGGGGAGGGATTTAATGGAGATGTTCCATTTAGAGCTGTGCACGCCTCGGTCTCTCTCTCTGTCTGCATAATGTCTGGCTGTGGGTCTCTGCATCTGCTCCCATCTGCCGCAGGGGGCAAGCTTCTCTGATGATGGCTGAGTAAGATTATCAGTAAGAGTCTTTTTTTTTTTTTTGTTATTGTTGTTGTTGTTTTTTGAGACAGGGTTTCTCTGTGTAGCCCTGGCTGTCCTGGAACTCACTCTGTAGACCAGGCTGGCCTCGAACTCAGAAATCCACCTGCCTCTGCCTCCCAAGTGCTGGGATTAAAGGCGTGCGCCACCACCGCCCGGCTCAGTAAGAGTCTTTTTATTGGTTTTTGTTTGTTTGTTTTTGTTGTTGTTTTGAGATAGGGTTTCTCTGTCTGGCCCTGGAACTCTGTAGCCCAGACTAGCCTTCAATTCAGAGATCCACCTGCCCCTGCCTCCCAAGTGCTGGAATTAAAGATGTAACACCATGACAGGCTGTAAGATATTTTTTTTTTAAAGACCCGTTGTATTTGGTTTTACCCTAGGTCTCTGGTCTTGGTCGCCCAAGCACTGTCAAGTATAGGTTTCATTTTTGTGGAGTGACCCTTAAGTCAAATCCTGGCTATTTCTACAAGCCTCGTGCCACCGTTGCCATAGCAAATTTTGCAGGCCTTACAGATTGATCGAAGGTCCTGTGGTTTGTGACTGGCCTGGTGTTTACATTTCTGTTTTGGTAACCTACAGAGTATCTTCCTGTACCAAAGACACGAGGGCCTGCTAACGAAGGTTCCGTGTAGACATCAGCTCAACCTCTCTGTGTCCAGTGAGTTGTTTGGGTGCTGTTTGCAGCAACCCAGAGCCTTGCTTTCTATTCGCGGAGAGCCACGTATTGTCGGCAACAGCCTGGGCTGTTTGAGAATTTCCAGGGAACTCCTTTGTCCCAGTCCCAGTACAAGAAGTTTTGTTTGGTCACAGGAGATGGCCAGTTGGGACTTCATCTCCCTCACGATTTGGAGATTTCATTAGGATTACTTCCATATATTTTAGGAAGGTTTGACCGGACGGGGTTTTCCTACCACCCCTCCAACACCCCTCGGTTCTGCCTCTCCCTTCTATTTTCCTCCCTAAGATGCATCTCCTCTCCCTCGCCTCACCTGATCCCTCCCACCCACCTCACCCCTGCCATGCCCAGTCCGCCCGTAAAATCTATTCTATTTCCCGCTCCCGGGGAGATGCATGTGTGTCTCCTCGTCCTTCCCTCCATACCCAGCCTCTCCGGGTCTGTGGATTCATACGATATATTCTAACCATGGCCCCCTCCTTCATCTCATGGTTCTCTCCTTCATCTCTTCCTAGATCCTCACCTCCCCACCCATCCAACTCCTCCCTCCTGTAGAACACCTTCTCTCCTCCCTCTCTGTAGAAAAAATAGGCAAATAAAAACATAATAATGATGATGATGATAATTTACAAAAAAAGCACAAGAAACATATACATTAAATAATGGAAAGGCAACACAACTAGGCATCTCTTTGTACCTCTGGTGTCAGGAATGGGTGACATCTAATTGAGCTGTTGGCCAAAGGTGCCCCATGGAAACCCCTAAATAGTTCGAGCTCTTGCCAAGGCTATTAGTTTCTCCCCACAAACAGATGATAAGCCTTACTGCTGAGGACGACCCTTACACATCTCATTGAACACGGAGAAGTTGAACTGGTCCCTAACGAGAGCCTTCACTAGTACCTACTGGTGCTTATGGTACTGGAAGATACTTTGCCTGCTACCAAGCAGCAAGGTAACCATCAACCCCATTACAAACTCTCCAAATTTCCACGGTAACCTGCCTGAATGGAACATTTGTGTGAGAACATTGTGGGCGTGACCAACCACGATCTGATTAGCATTGAGTCCCACTCCATGAGCTAGAACCCATGCCTCATACTGCTTAGGTGGTCGAGAATCTGAATGCCATGGACCAAGGAGAAAACTAAATACTTCTGTTCTGCTAAGGGAACACGGGGAACAATGCACTGACTCCTAATGATAGTCTGCTATTTCCACAGATCTGTGTCTCACTCAGTTATCATTAAAGGAATTTCCTCCTGCAGTAGATGGGACAACTGAATAATATTCTGGGAGTGAGAGACTTTGGAACACTCAGTCCTAAATGGGATGTCTTCATCAAATCTCTCCCCTCAGGGGTCAGGGAGCTGTGTGGGAGAAGAAAGACTGTACGGGTCAGAGGGGATGGAGCATACCAGGAGAACACTGTCTTCCAGACCACAGACTCCCCATCTTCCTGACGCCACCTTCTGGGGTTACAAGTATACACTCAGCTTTAAGAAAAGCACATACACACACACACACACACACACACACACACACACATACATGAGCATGTGTGCATCTGGCACTACACACCTGAAATTGCAGCACCGGGGAGGTAGAGGCAGAAGGATTACCAGTTTTAGACCAGCCTGGGCTACACGGTGAGATCCAATCTTGAGAAAACCAGACATGAAAATCAAATTAAAAACCAGAAGCAACTTTAAAATGTAAACATGGTAATTCACAGCCCACCCCGAAAGATAAACAAGATAAGAAGGTGCGTGCTTGTTTTGAAGGGCTGGGAGCTTTGCGGAACTTGAAGCTCTGGTCACTTTGGCCTGAGAAAGGACCAGGGACAAAGGTGAAGCCAGGCCAGAGAAGACGGCTCTCCATTGAGGTCCTCTTAGGCCAGATTAGTTTTAGTATTAAGGAGGTTTATGTGTTCCCAAAGCTTTGTAGCAACCACAATATCTTCCAGACATCTAGGGAAGCCGCCGCCCACACCATTCAGACTGGAGAGGCTCTGGAGGATGGGCCTCCGCAGCACCAGAGGTGTGTGGGGGCGTCCTTCTTGCTGGGTGGAATACATTTTTAGGAAATGAACACCTCCCTTCCTTCACTGTGGCCCACCTGTCAGACTTATTCAATCTCGGAGACAAATATCAGAAATTGCATGACTCCAGATACCAGGGACAAAGAAGCAAATTGGGAACATGGTATGAAGAAGAAGAAAAAAAAAGAAGAAGAAAGATTTTAATAAAGATTGAACTGGCTTAGTGTGTCAAAGCTGCCAGTCTTTTTTATTATGATCCCAACAATGATGTAGGGCAAGAATGAACAGGCTCCTCTGATGGACATCACGTTTCTGATACTGGCCAGCCCAGCCAGGCTACAGCTCTGACGAGAACAGAGGTCCCTTCCCTGGAGGCTGCTGCAGGGGCACTCGCTGTCCCAGACTCTGTCGTGTCCACCCGGAATCCTGCAGCTAAGGTTCCCTGTGCTCCAGAGCTTGATGGCCTTTGTCTGGTCCTCAGTCTGACTCACCTAGCAAGGCACTCGAGTTAAGCTTCTCTTCAGGTTTCTCTCTCTCTCTCCTTCTGCTGCTCTTTATTTCAAAACCTCGTAGGCATGTACGGCAGTCAACAGGAGCACGGCATGGATCCCTGCGTGCCGTCCAGCTTTAATAGTTTAAGATACAGATGGAGTTCTTTCCTCTCCACTGCCACTCAGGGCTTAGTTAGGGTTTCTATGGCTGGGATGAGACCATGACCAAAAAAGCAAGATGGGGAGGAAAGGCTTTATCTGGCTTATACTTTGATATCACCATTCATTACTGAAGGAAATCAGGACAGGCAGTCAAACGGGGCAGGAACCTGGAGACATACTGATGCAGAGACCATGGCGGGGGGTGGAGGGTTGGGGGGGTGGGGGGTTGGGGGGATGAGGGAGTGGGTGCTGCTTACTGACTTGCTCCACATGACTTGACCAGCCTGCTTTCTTATAGAACCCAGAACCACCAGCCCAGGGATGGCTCCACCCACAATGGGCCAGACACTCCCACATCAACTACTAATTAAGCAAAAGCCCTATATGCTTGTGTACAGTCTAGTCTCATTTCTTAACTGAGGTTCCGTTCTCTCGTGATCCTAGCTTTGTGTCGAGGTAATATAAAAACTATCCAGAACAACTCAGACCACATCTATAGTATTTTGAGCTGAATCTCAAATATACGATTGCCCCATTCGCGGACATGTCGGTAGGGACAACTAACGGGCGGAGAGCTCATGGGTTGCGTTGTTTGATTGCTTTACCGCATTAGAGGCTGAACTCCCTGCTTTAGCCTCCCTGCTGGAGTTACAGGTCTAGACTGCCACATTCCTGCTCACTTCCTTTGAAGTTGATTGTTTCAGGCATCTGGTAGTTTCCACACCAGTGTTATGAAGATAAGAACACCTGCTCTGCGGTGCTCCAAGGTCTTTACCTGAACTGACAAACCTGCCAGTGGGCTGGATGCCCGCTGTGCTTCTTAGAGCTGGCCACTGGCTTTCTTGTCTCCCTGTGCTCACAGACACATCTGGGATCCTTGACTCCAGGATCCCGGTTTCCCATCTCCTCCAGAGGCTGACTGGGAGTTGGCTGGGGTTCTCTAGTGGGGACACCAAGAATCCAAGGCTGGCGGGGGTCAAGACTCCTGGGCGTTGCCGGCTACTCGTTCCAGTTGGCCCTGTGCGGGGGGCTTCACATTCAGTGAAGGGCCCCGAGGCTGCCTTCCGTGTCCTGTGGGGAGCGAAGTCCCAGTCATGAGTTCAAGGGCTTGGCAAGGGCAGGGGCCACTCGATGTTCTTGGTTTCAGAGTCAGGATGTCCGAGGTCTCATTCTTTGTCTATGGGAGGGTTAATTGGTACAGCGATAAGTGGGAAGTCTAACAACATCGGTGAAAGCCACAGACCATATATGCTATAACTCAGCAGCTGTGCTATGTGGAAGGGGCAGGGCCTCACTGTTGTGTGCTTGTAAGGGCAGGCATCTCACATCAGCAGTGGACAAAGCTTACATGGTTAGTCTGTGCAGCGGACGCTCCAAAAGAATGAGGCAGCTGCAGGCATTTGTAGCTGCAGAATGACCTTCCGTGATGGAAATGAGTAGAAAAGAGAGGTTGCCAACAGAGTGTAGTATTTACCCTTTGTGTGTTTCAAAAAAATAAAAAAGCAAAACCAAACTGCTTGCTAGATGCATAAAATATGTATAGAAAAATTGACAATTTTTTTTTTACCCCTGAGTTGACTAGGCTGCAGGGGGCGTGATGGTGGGAAGATGTAATTTCAGCGTAGACTGTTGCAAAATTTGAATGTGTGTCATACGTATGTATTTCAAAGAAATCTAAGGCCATCACCCGCATTTATGAATGGTGTGTCGGGAACCATGCCATCTCTGAGTTGCAGCTGCCAAACCAAGAAAGACAGAAGTCAATATAAGGATGAGAACAGGAGGGCTGGAGAGATGGCTCGGTGGTTAAGAGCACTGACTGCTCCTCCAGAGGTTCTGAGTTCGATTCCCAGCACCCACATGGTGGCTCACAACCATCTGTAATGAGATCTGATGCCTTCTTCTGGTGTGTCTGAAGACAGCTACAGCGTACTCATCATATATATAAAATAAAATCTTTAAAGAAAAGAAAGGATGAGAACAGGCAAGCAGGGTCTGACTCGTGCAGGTTGCGGACACAGTAAAGGATCTGGCGAGTGGGTATCCAAGGATGGTTTTGTGATCTTATTTGTTATTATCGGGACACCAGGACAGGAATGCAACCCAGACTAGACAGCCCTGTGGTCTGAGAGAACGTGATGTCTCAAAGGCAAGGACGTCTTTCTCGTTTAGGTTCCCTGAGCATCAGGTGGAACAGAGCCCCACAAAGTTGGTCAGCTTCCAGCAGATCCCTTCGCTGGCCCCTCTTGGAGGATCCGGGAAGGAGCCAGGCCACACTGTCCACCAGAGGGCACCGGGCGCACAGCTTCCCTGTCTTTCGGAATTTCCTCATACGTCGCCCAACTGTGACATTTGCCACTACATATTTGGCTTAATCGGTCCCTATTAGGTTTGGAGGTCCTTGTCCCATCACAAAGGGAGATGCAGAGCTGAAGGGCAGGGCCGTGGCCCAGTGGCAGAGAGTTTACTTAGCACACAGGAGGCTTGGAGTTCCTTCTTCAGTCCTGTGGGGGTGGGAGTGGACCATGCTACAAGCAGAACTAGCAAAGCAGCCATGGAAGTGATGGAGAATAGGCCTGTTTGACCATCAGGGTGAGGACTGCATCACCTCTCCTTTACCATGGTAAATCCTAGCACACGATGTGTGTGCATAAGTGTGTGGTCATGTGTGTGTGGTCATGTGTGTGTGTGTGTGTGTGTGTGTGTGTGGTCAGTCATGTATGTGTGTGTGTTGTGGTTGTTGTACTTGTATCTATCCAGGCCTGGGTTGTGAGGTGAAGTCAGTTTGTTTCTGCCTCCAGGGTGAAGAGTGACTCATCCAGCTGTCCAGCTTTCTCTGTCCTGGGTGATCAGGCCGAAGACCCCAAACCTTACATTTGCAAAGTGCGTCACCCCTTATCTCCCCCGTCACACTATGGACAGATATCTGCAGTGGATCCTGTTTCTCCCTCTCTCGTCTTACCTTCCTGATGCTGTTTAAGTATTTCTCCAGGGGCAGGAGAAAGAAGGACTCCCTGAGACAACCCCAGCTTACCCATCTCAAATGTTCTTCCCGGAGGATCTGGTCCCCCAGTCCTCCTGGCATTCATACCCCAGCAGGTTGTATCCATTTCTAGCAGACACAGCGTGGTGGTGGGGGACTACAGAACTCTCCTCGAGGCTCCAACGTGACGCTACCAAGGGAGTTAGCTCATGGCTTCTGGGTTTCAGATCCAACCTGCAAGCAGGAACTGCAATGGTTTTGAATTCTGAGGGAAGATGCCATCTGTCCACAGGATGCTTGGCCTTTGTGGCTGCTTCTTAGATGAGCAGGGTGCTGGGAGTGACCCTGGGTTGTGTCTTCTGCCACTGGCTATCGATGTGTGATGGAGACAAGTCGCTTGCATTCAGAACACATCCAGCATCGTTGCTGTTTTAGGAGCTCAGCATACCCAAGCTCAGAACCCCTGCCCCGCTGGGTAGTACTCTTGCTTCACACATGAAGACACTAGAAAGGCTGAGTTATCCATTGAAAGATATATAGCAGCAGGCAGCGGAGCTGGGGCCTGAACAAGGAAACTGGACACAAGGGATTCGAAGCCAAGTCACACAGACACACACACACAGCTCTTTAAGGTACACAGGTAGGAGAAGCCCTCATTATACTGAAGGAAGTGGCCAGAATCCAGTGCAGACAGAACAGCCATCTGGTTTCCAGGGTTTTTCCCGAAGAGGCCAAGGCAGGCCCAGGATTAAATGTTCAACAGAAATGTTAAGAGCAAACCACTTTGATAGTGTCTGAGTCAGGGTGGAGTTGGGCCACATCTAGACAGGATGGAGCCTCTCCTGCCAAGAAGTTAAGGCCAAGTGTGTTATCTCCTTCCCCTGGCTGCTCGTGAACCCCAGGAGCAGGATGGGGGGAGCTCAGCCTACCTGGACCAGAGCTGGAGGTATGTGGGTATGTGTCTGTGTATGTGTCTGTGTATGTATATTGTGTGTGTGTGTGTGTGTGTGTGAGAGAGAGAGAGAGAGAGAGAGAGAGAGAAGAGAGAGAGAGAGAGAGAGAGAGAGAGAGAGAGAGAGATGTATGTTATGATGTTGTGTGTGTTGTGATGTGTGAGCATTTGAGGTGCTTAGTGTATGTTGTTTGAATCTGTCTTATGATATGATATGATATGATATTGTGTATGTGTTGTTGTAGCGGGATATGGTGTGGTGTGGTATGGTGTGGTGTATGTATGTGTGTTTGTGTGTAGTGTGGTAATATGTTGTACATGTGTGGTGTAGTGGTATGTGGTGTGATACTGTATGTGCTGTACTGTGATATGTATAGCGTAATAGGTGTGTGTGTGTGTGTGTGTGTGTGTGTGTGTGTGTGTGGTGTCTATGCAGAGGCCGTGTCACCCCCCACAGCTGGTGGGAGCTGTGAGAAGCAGCAGCCAGCCTTCTGTGCTCTCTGCTCTTTCTTCCACTGTAGCCGAGCAGGCAGTCCTCAAAGGCTCAGGCTTGCGGACTTCCTGCAGACTCTCCAGTGAATCAGCCTTTGAACGGCAGACTGAGTCGGAGCAGCTCAAAGGGCCCTGAAGGCGGAAGTAGCTTCTCAGTGCACACCTGCAGGCAGTACCTGACCCTTGTCTGTCTGAGCCGAGTGGTGCCCAGGGACTGGTGGGCTCTTTAGAGGTGAAGGGGAATGCGCGGGGGCCTGACTCTGAGACTCTGGTGATACGACTTCGTGGTACAGATGAGCCCGGTTCTTACCTCGTCCAACGATGTCACAATAGAACCTTCAGAGATGCAGCAGACCAGTTTATCTCTCTAATAGGACAGGGATGGGTCTCGGCCAGATGAGGACCCTGGGTCCTCCAACCCTTTGAGCCATTTATGTGTTCTCGCTGAGAGGAAGGTATCATGCTGCCCAGAACTCAAAGTCCCTTTCTGGGCAAGGTGGGGCCATCTTCCCATCTCCCTCAGGGCCTGTCACAGACTCACGCTGTTTTGGTGGTTGAAGTGTGAGCAGAAACACATTTCACTCTCGGGGAGGAAAAGCCCTTTTTCCCTTGCCGCACAAATGGCAAACGTCTCAGTGACGACAGCTAAGGCTGATGGGGTCCCAGCTGCCGTGAGGAGGACACAACGCCCAAGGAAAGAGACAAACTTTCCTGCTTTTAAGGCGCCGATGTTTTAGGAGCGTCTGCTGGTGGGGAGGAACCTAATTGAAACCAGAGGCATGGAATCCGGCTAAGGAATTCCAGTTAACGCATCACCCGAGTGCCATGTGCAGGCAACAAATTCACCAAGCTAATTAAAATGATGGACTTCATAAAACAGTCCCTGGGCCGGAGAGATGGCTCAGAGATTAAGAGCACTGGCTGCTCTTCCAGAGGTCCTGAGTTCAATTCCCAGCAACCACATGGCGGCTTCTATAAATGAGATCTGGTGCCCTCTTCTGGTGTGCAGGCATATATGCAGGCAAAAAAACTGTCTACATAATACATAATATTTTTGAACAAAGCATGCTCCTGTGGCTCCCCTCCCCCTCCTCACCCTCCTTGTTCCACTCGTCTCCTCCCTGAGTACCCCCTACCCTTCTCCTCTTTGTGTCTCTCGCGTGTCCCGAATTTCCTCTTCAGGTAATATCAGGGCTTCCTCTCCTCTAAGCCTCCCTCCAGGAGCTGCTTTTCCTGGATTCCACAGGCTTTGGTATTTCCATTCTCATGAAAAACTTAAATTTCCTTCTTAATTTCTTCTTGATTCTTCAGGGCATGACATAATTTCAAGTTTTTAAAATTTGTTAAGGTTTGTCTTGCAGATCAATGTATGATATAGCTCTACAGAGAGTTCTGTGTTCCATTGAGAAGACTATGCCATCTGTAGACACGATGAAAGTCTGCTATTCCTTTCCTGTCTGTGTGGCTCATGCAATGCTAAAGTGTGATATCACGTGGACATTACTTATCCCTTCTCTCAGGTGTGTTAGCATTTCTTACACAGGCAGGTCTAAAATCAGGTTACTGGGCACACACACATTTATAGTGGTATTTTTCTCTTGTTAAATCAACCCATTTATTGCTAATTACTGGCCTTCCTAGTGTCTTCTCATGATTTTGACTTGATGTCTAATTTATCTGACACAAATCTGGGCTACTTCCGCCATCTTCAGATTCTGTTTGCACGCCTGTCTTTTCTCCACCTCCATTTCAGCGTGTGCCGTCCCTAGAGGTGAAGGCGAGTTTCTCATAGGCAGCATGTGTCTTATTTTTTGTAAAGTTTATTTTTATTTGAGGGTCTGTGTCAGTGTATGAGCATTCAGTATGTACATAGAAGAGGGTTCCTGATACCCCAGAGCACTGGGATGTGGGTATGAATGTGTGTGTATGAATGCAGGTGTCTGTAGAGGCCAGAGACATTGGAACCATTGGAGTTGGACTATTGTGAGCCCCCTGATATAAGTGCAGGATACTGGAAACTCAACTTGAACCCGAGCCATCTCTATTTCCTCCCTGGACCCCCCCCCCATTAAAGGTTCCTCTGTGGGCAATTGGGATGCTTGCATGCTTGCTGGCGTATGATGTTCTCTGCACAACAAAGGACTCTGTTCACTCCTGATTTCAGCATCTGGCCTTGTCTGTGGCTTGCCTTCCAGGAATTTTAAGCAGGATGCTTATCTCTCTTCAGAGTCTGTGGTCACTTCTGCTGTTTGATTTCCATATGGAACCTTAAGTATCGCTTTGTCACAAGTGTCAGGTTGGTATGTTGCCAGCATTTCACTGGTAGGGGGCCCTCAGGACCAAGTTTGTTACAGATCCACATTTGGCGTTTGTCAGTGACTGTCTAAGAAGGGTGGCCTCTTCTGGATCTGGGCTTGAGTGGGCCCAGATGGCATGGTCTCTGGCCTGCAGTCAGAGGCTGTGGGATTCGGCCTAGCTTTTCAGCTCCTGGTGGAGGTTCTGCACTGACTTGCAGGGCAGAGGCCTGCATTTGCTTTTCTGCTGTACCTGTCAGAGAAGTGAGTGGAGTTTGCCTGTGTTCTAACACTGCGGGGCAATGATGCAGACAGACCCAGGGAGACCTGGTTAGCAGCACAGGTCTGGAAATTTGTTGGCTTTTGGCTTTGCTTTTTTACGTGCAAAGCCTCGATTTCTCTCTTCACTCCTTCCCAGGTGGGCAGAGTCTCCCTCCGTTGTCAGGAGTCTGAGGAGGAATAATTAGGGCACTTCTTTCCTTCCCTCCTCTTCAGTGCATCCTTCATTTTTATGCTAAATCCAGATTTGGAACCCTTTCTTCTGATTTCTTTCACTCCTCTGAGGGAGCGTGTACCTGCATATCTGTTTGAATCAGTGTTTCTGTGAGCCAGTGATGACTGGAAGTTCTAAAGGAGTCACCATCCCTTAACGGTGGTGTCTGCTCTTAGCATTTGGGTGTTACTCTCTTCCAAGGGATAAGGAATGGAAGCTTCTCTCTGTGGTGAATGAGGTGGCTTTTCCAGGGACCCCAGAGACCAGAGCCAAGCTCTGTCTATGGTTCCATCTGGGCTGGAAGGGCCATTACATCATGCTGTGGAGAAGTGGGATCCCGTTTTCTTTACCCTCTGATGGATTGCTTCTTAGGCTCGTACAATTCAAGCTAACGCTGAAGGCACCGGGTAGTGGGGGTATTTTGAGCAACTCAGGTTTTGTCCTGTGGTGAAGTGTGGCCACCTCACCGTAACTCTGTTTGTTTGTTTTGTTTGTTTGGTTTTTTTTATTTTTATTTTTTTGTTTTTCGAGACAGGGTTTCTCTGTGTAGTCCTGGCGGTCCTGGAACTCACTCTGTAGACCAGGCTGGCCTCGAACTCAGAAATCTGCCTGCCTCTGCCTCCCAAGTGCTGGGATTACAGGCGTGCGCCACCACGCCCGGCTCTCACCGTAACTCTGAACTTCCCGGTGAGTCCTAGAGGATCCTGGTGCTGATGTCCTCTCGTTGGCATCCCAATTTCAGGATGTCACATGTATAGGGGAGACTTCAAAGCACAGATCTAATGTTACATCCTGAAATCTTTGTTTTGAAGAGCTGGTTGAACATGAATACCTTAGAGGTAGACGTGGACAGACTGAACTGCAGGTGGATGAGCGCTCGGATTCTGGATCTTAGCAGAACTATGCAGGGTTGTTAGGAGATGGTGCTGCCCCAGCCTCAGGGAACAGGCGTGAAAGAAGGCTGTCAGCTCTGCTCTTCACCCTTGGACTGGCATGACGCGTTTAGTAATGGATGGGGCGGGGGGGGGGAGGATTCTCATAGAGAATGTGTGTCTGTATTCTCTCAGCCTCGTGCGTACATACTTTCCATCTTGCAAGTCAGGGACCCACAGGTCATGATTAGGAGAGGCTCAGGGGGTTCAGGGAAAGGATGTTAAATCTCTCTGTATTGATTATATTCGCCTGTGGGTCCTCGGGACTGTTAGCTGTTTGCTTGAAGTCCCAGCAAGTCTGGTGAGAGAGACCAACTATCATTTTGTTTTTCCTGCATTGGACTTAACAAACCAAAAACAACAACAACAAAAATTTAAAAAATGCAATAAAATATATAAAGAGCATGCTCTCTGAGTCAAATATAAACAGAAATCAGCCTCTTTTTATGTATAAAGTTCAAGGTTTATAAAGTTTCCAAAAAATTCTTCCTGGCTGTTTTTTAAAGTTGAACTGGGAGTCACTTAAGAGCTTAAACTATTCCACAGTTGAGGACATAGAGGAGTCAGGGTCTGTGGACAGAAGCCACTAGGGCGAGACTGGCCCAGAGAAGGACTGGCCAGGCTGGAGCCTGGAGGCCACGCCGCACAATCATTTGTTCCAGTAGAGTCTTCAGCCACAGTGATGCTGTGCCAACGACCATATTTCTTAGTCTGTATTTCCTGCTACACACACACACACACACACACACACACACACACACACACGAGCCACCCTCCATTCTCAATCCACGAAGGCCAGGGGCCAAGGATGAGAATGTGGAAAGTAGTTTGGAGGGTGGCTTAGGAACACTGTTCTAATAGACTGTTTCCAAAGACTTCTGTTTTAGAAGTGACACGCCCATACACCCACTTCCTATTCCCACCTACACCCGTTTCCCCACCTGTCACTCACACACCCACTTCCTATTCCCACCAACAGTCACTCATACACTCCCTACTCCCCACCTGTGGCCCACACGCCCACTTACTGTTCCCACCTGTTTTGTTTGCAGCTCTGAGACATTCCAACTGGTCATCATTCTTGGGCCAATTTCTAGGTATCCCTGGGACCTGCGAGTGACTTCTGTTCTGGGGGTATTGTTGACCTGGCTTAGTGGCCTATTAGCATCAGACCCCTACCATCTCCTCCTGTTGATTGTCCTCAGAGCCTAGCAAAGCAGAACACAGTAGCTTTACAGAAATTGGATAGATTAATTTTGTCTGCTTGATCTCATAAAATGTGGCAGGGGGCCAGTGTAAGTTAGATTTTTATTGTGCCTGACAAGAGTTGGAATTCTGTTAAATGAGAAAAGTCAAACAGTAGCCACAAGTAGAGTTCGCAGAATGGATTAGGGGATTCCAGAGCTACTGCTAAGGGCTCAGAGGCTAAAACCCTCAAGGAAGGAAGGCGTGGGCTCAAGTGTCAAGATATGTGGACAGAAATAATAGAGAGCAGAGATGCTTGTACAAGTCTGTTGTCTTATGTCTTGGTTTCTCTTCCCATTGTTGTGATAAAGATACTCCAATAAAAGCAACTTAAGGGAGAAAGGGCTTATCTCAATTTACAGTTGATTTCACTCCACCATAATGGGAGAGTTAGAGAGGCAGCAGCTCCAGGAAGTTGATCACATAATCAACAGAGAGTAAAGGACACATGTGCGGTGTTGCTCAGCTCCCTCTATCTATGTATAGTCATCTAAGATCCCAGCTAAGGAATGGTTCCACCCACAGTGGGCGACCCTTTTCATCTCAATGCAATAGAGATGGCCTCTCACAGGTGTGCTCAGAGGTAGCTACAAAGTGATTCAGGATACTGTCAAGTTGACAGTAGCCATAACATCGCTGAAACCCTCTCTGCTGGGCTGTGGTGGGATGCAAGTTGTCTGTGGGAAGCAATGTTCTGTGGGTGACAGATGTGGTGACTGACCAACGGGATAAGCCAGGTGGTTTTCCTGGAGTGTGGATTTCCCCTAGTACCGTTCAATGGCCAAGAGCTGATAACTTTGCCTGTGGCTGTTTAGATTCTTAAATTGACCTGTGGTCCCCCTCTATACCATTATGGTATAAATGTGACAGTTCTATTTGGCTTCTCTATGTAGTCATAGTTGGTTTGGAATCACTCTGTAGACCAGGCTGGCCTTGAAGTTCAGACGTCCATCTGCCTCTGTCTGGAAGCCATCACTCTGTTGTTTTTAAATGTGTGTGTGTGTGTGTGTGTGTGTGTGTGTGTGTGTGTCTCACTCTGTAGACCAGGCTGACCTCAAAATCAGATATCTGTCTGCCTCTGCCTCCCAAGTGCTGGGATAGAAGCCTGTACCATCACTGCCTGGCCCAATTCCTTTTTTAGTAAGTAGAATTACATCTCTCGGGTGTAGGGGCTGAGATGCCCTGGGAGTTTCCATTATGTAGGCCCGTTCTTTCTCCCTTACAAAGCCAGAGAGCACTAGCTCCGCTGCCAGGCCAGGCCCAGCCACCACAGCTCCATTCCAGGCACAGTGCTAAGCACCCACTCCTGTCCCTGGTCTTTAATCTTGCATTTCTTCCCATTCTGTACATTTTAGAGCAAGGTCCAATATTCTCTTGTGTGTCTCTCTTATTGCTCACTTGGGTTATAAAGATTTAACTTTACGAGGAATTTCCTTTTGTATCTTAGGGTATGAGGCATTTCCGTTTGTTTTCAAGCACCATTTTAAAAACTGTATCTTAGACTGCTGAGCCTGATGAAAAGTGCGTCACTGTGTGGTCATTTGTGGTGACTCCCATAGACTTAGAGGGAGTGGCATTATCAGAGGCGTGGCCCTGTTGGAGGAAGTGGGTTTTGAGGTCTCAGCTGCTCAAGCCAGGCCCAGTGTCACTGTCTCTTCCCGCCGCCTGCGGATCCAGGTGTAGAACTCTCAGCGGCCTCTCTGGCCCCATGTGCGCCCTGTGTGCTGTCACGTTGCCGCCATGATGATTTATAATGGACGAAACCTCTGAACCTGTAAACCAGCCCCAGTGAAATGTGTTCCTTTGTAAGACTTGCCGTGGTTGGGGTGTCTCTTCACAGCAACAGAACATTAAGACTTCATTGATCCAGTCTCAAGGTGAGGTTATCTTAGAGACCTCTGGGGTTGCAAAGGTTGCAGGTGGGAAAAGCCTCTGTCTCATGTTTTGTCTTCACTTCTTTTTGGCTTGGAGGTCCAAAGACACAAGGCCATGAGCAAAAACATAAACACAAGGCATAGAGAGGTTAAGACCCTTGCCTTCGCTACATAGCTAGAGGATGGTAACGGCAGATGTCAACCTAAAGTCTGCACAGTACTCAGAGCTCACCATGTATCATACTGTCATCATACTGGTGTTACACGTATTGGAATGGTGTCCAGACCACGTGTCTGTTTCTTTTGGCTAAGATAAAGGTGCAAGATGTGTCAAAGGCAGTCAAGTGTGGGAGAAAGCTGTTGACCATACAGTAGCTTGCATTTACCTTGGACAAAGCATTCACTAGGTATTTTGGGCACAGATCGAATCACATTCATTCGGTCCACCCTTTCCCCAACCTGTTCCAGAAAAAAGTAGGGGGCTGGTGGTGGGCATCGCGTGGGGTGGCTAGCTGAGTGGGGTTAACTAGGGACTTCATGCCGGTTCTTCACTGAGGGCTGATTTCTAAGACTTGAGTCTTTTTTTTTTTAAAAATAATTAATCATGTTTACAAAAAGAGGAGAGTAAAAACACACACGCACACACACCAGTGTTACAAAACCTTGTATTAATCATTCCCTTCATCTCAATATGACCACATGAAATATAGCCATGGTTCTTGTTTCTGTGGGAGGAAATGAATAATAAATACATTGTAGCAAGTTTAGACCACAAGGGTGTTGTCACTGGCAACAACATTTGAAAACTGTACACTTGCAAAGAACAGCATGTTCAAACATTAGTGTATCTGCCTCAGCAGAGCTTTCACATGTAACAAACATGCTCTTTCCATGTATGACAAAATTTAAAAAAATATGCATTGCTTGGCAACATGAACTAGGCAAAAATATTTCTTTGTTCACTAACTTTATACAGGAAAACAGGACAAAAGGCATGCATGTACAATACGGATGCCTGCACAGGGCATGCAACGAAAGGAAGCTCTTTGAAAGTCAGCTTGCGTTAGGCGTAAATACGTGAGGGTTATATATTAATAAGGGAGGAAGTCTTCTGTCTGCCGTTACTAACATTCCTGCGTTCTTCTTGCTCCTCCCAGAGGGATACACATTCACCTTTAAGTCAAGATAAAGGGATTTAAAAGAAAAAAAAATCACTTTGCAAACATCTCTGATGAGTTGTAAAAAAGAAAAGAAAAACAAACAGAAAAACAAAGCCAACATAGGTGTCATCAGAGCCCTGTGTACAGCTTCTCCTTCTGCAGGTTCTGTTGACAACAGGCACACCTAAGCTCCCTGGGCAGGGAGGTTTCCCCATGCAGGCTCTAGAGGAAGGGCCTGACAGAACCCAGTTCCCCGCTCCCTCCCTCAGCTCTCATCCCAGGTCTAGGGTGCACAAATCTACAAACCTTGCACCAGCACTAGCTAGCTACAAGAGGCACAGAAGAACGGAAGGCTGAGAGAAGATTCCCGCTCTGTGAAAGGCAGCCAGCGACACCTCAAAAGAAACTATGGCTTCCCTCAGTGTCGCCTCAGAAGAATGGGAGGTGGGGCCCGGCCACAGCTCCTGTCCTGGGTACCAGAAAGAGACCTTCAGCTCAACCCAGGCCGAGAGCTTGGTGCAGACAGCAGCCCTTGGCGGGCAGGGCCCACCAGCAGCGACTTTGCTTGCTGGATTTGTATATAAAAAGGTGAAAACTCAAAAGCATGTGGGGGAAACACACACACACACACACACACACACACACACACACAAACCCAAACCCAAACCATCAGCAGCATCGTTTTGTGTCTTGTACAGTTTGTGTTTCTTCCTACTATTTTCTGGTAAGAAAATACTAATGAACAAAAAGCACCAATAAAACATCACCCATGATATTGTAGACCAGCACTGTGCCTCAGACAGTGCAGACATGCTGCTTAAATCAGAGCGCTGGGGGGGGGGGGATGGGGAGAACCTATGCAGTGAAATAGAGTTTACTCGGAAAGTTTCAAACCTTTACTATTTAATATAAAACAGCTGCATGGGGGCGGGGTGGTCGATGGGTAAATACAAAAAAAGGCACTGCAGCTCATTCCTAAAGGTCTGACCTCACAGCCTCAGGCATGCAACTGTTAGACTCTTTTTATAAATAAATTTTCTTTGCTTTAGGATTTTTAAATTGAGCTGTCTACCTGCAGTCAACACAGGATTCAAATCAAGGTGGGGAGAGGGGCTCTTAAAAAACCATCAGAACACAACTTAAAAAAAAAAACTAACATAGCAAATCACAACTTAGATAAATCTATACAGTCAATGAAAAATAAGCTTTTCTTTTTTTTTTTGTAAAAAAAAAAGAATTATGTTGTTACTAATAACAGACTTTATCATGGGTACCAGCCATAGCGAGTTAATAAGTAACATATCCAAAATAATATCTCTAATAATCAGATAACCATTGCTTCTATATTCAATGAAGGAATAAATAGAAATTCAGATTTGCAAATATACTCTATGGTCTTCTTCCTCCTAAAAGATTCACACTCGTGTGATTGTGTTCACAAACTGGTTTCTCAATATCCCACGACCTTACGGGTACGTGTTTTGCGCGTAGTGAACTGGAACACCTTCTCCTTCCTCCAGGACGAGGAGTCCCGTTGCTCCTCTCTGTTAACGTTCCCAGAATCCTCCAAACACTTTCTCAGACCCTCTGGCCTTACCGTTGGCCTTCGACATTTTAACCTCTCCTGCCTGACGTGGGATCCTCCATCCCAGATCTGTCCCCAACAGTGAGCTTGTTTGGAAAGGGGACACGAGGGACCAATGTTAATGGCACTTGGTTAAAAAAAAAAAAATTCTATCTATCATCCATCTATCTAAAAACTAAACATGCGGCCTCTTTCTGCGCATGAATTTGCATCTTCAAGACCTGTCCACCCAGGGAGTGTCCCGAATGTTTTGTTTCTGTTGTTGCTGTAAAGTGCTGCCTGGGATAATAACCCCAAGTCTTCAGTGCTAACAGCTCCATCTTCTTAAGATGCCCTTGGCCCTGCACTGTGAAAAAACGTCAAAATCTCTGTTGTACATCTGTAATCTTGACAGGCGAACAAAGTTGTGTGGATTTTTATTAAGGCCTTTAGAGTCTGTGTGCACGTCATTAACTTGAAAAAAAAATAATCATAGGCAAAGTCATTTGCATGGTCTGGTTGTAAACTCCCAACCCCCCCCCCCTTTTTTTTTAAAAGAGCAATCTGTCTCACCCATGTAATAAGCAGACCTTATATTATGTCCCAGATCACGCCCTCAGCTACTCACTCATTCCGTCATATTTACACGACTAGTTCTCCAGTGCGGCACACAATTTCTTTTTGATTCCCTCTGATAGCTTTCATTGTACTAAATTCTGAACTATTCTTTGTTGCCCTTAAGAAATAGATCTATTCCTGCATGGCGTTACAGTTAATCTTGAGCTGTATAATGTGCATGTGTTTTCTTTTTCCTGTGCGTGGTTGGATAAACCATCCCACAAGACAGCGAACCTCTGACTCACACGCGAGGAGAGAGCTAGCACTTCTCCCATGAATTTAACCTCTCCTGCTTCTGTTTTCACTGCCCCCCCACCCCTGCCTGTCCCCCATGGTGGAGCTGGACCAGGAGGACCTACTGCCTCTTTGCATGCTCTCTGTGACGCCATTGCTGGGCCATTCTTCTTTGGCAGAGATGGAGTGAAGAGAGACACAGCTCCCAGGCCTAGGCTCCTGCAAAGTCTCCACCACAGATGTTCTAGTGTCCGGCTTCATACAAAAGAAAACCATCTACACGGTCTTTCCTTCTCTAGAGGGACTGGTACCCACATGTGTGTCTGTGGAGTGAGGCCAGGGCTGGTAGGAGGGAGCCTGTGGGGAGGGTGGGAAGAAAAGCAGACCTTGGGTGGGATGCAAATCCAGCACAGAAAGAGGTTGCAGAGTTCGTCATCCCTGGGACAACTGATCACATGGTGCCATCATCCTTGTGTCCCTGCTCATCCCCAGCCAATCCTCATCCTTCAAACTCCACACACTCCTCCCACCTCACGGTGGAAGATGGCAACTCGAGGCCTACCTGACCTCAAGCATCTTCCCGAGAAGCAGAGCTTGGCAGCCGGTTCTGTTTTGTTTTTGTTTTTTTTTTAAAAGACAACCCTGCTGCTATTATAAAAATAGATGAGACAGAATGAATCCATAACAATAATCAGTCTTTTACAAAAACCATAGTATGAAGAGAAGTTCTACTCACACTCTACACATCATGTACCCTTTAAAGTTCTTATGTAAACAATACACAAATCAAAGTTTATCTGAAAGTTTGCTGGAGGGAATTTCTTCCTCTTGCCCTTGTTGCCATATAGCCCTCTCTTGTGGTTGTTTCAAGCCGGGCCTCAAGGAAATCCGGTCAGGGGAGACACAGACAGGTAGCCGCCATCTTGCTCTGTTTGCCTGTGTCCTCTGTCTCCTGCAGCCTGACTGTGAAGGCGGGCTCTGAGAAGGCTCCCCAGGGCAGGGCTTCAACCTCCCTCCTGTGTGTCTCTTGCACCTCTCTCCTAGCAATACCCTTCCCCACTCCATTTCCATCCAGGAAGCCACTAGCATCCCTCCACCCCCTCCCAGCCCCACATTCCCCGAGAGTCCCCTCCCCACCCTGCATACCGTCCCATCCCGTGACAGAAACAAATGACGACATAACCAACCCCAGGTCTACTGATATGTTTCAAGGATGACCTACGCTCTCACAAAATCAAAATGGGCGAGGGACCAGGGGAAAAAGGCTGCAAAGTGCCTTGGAAGAGTCTCTGCAACCCTGAAGATGGCTGACACTGGGCCCGCAGCAGTCCATTTCACGGCCAGCGCGGTCACTGTCATCTTCAGTTTCTAGATTGTGGAGGTCCGGTCAACCCCGTCTGCAGAGGAAACCAGAGGGCTACTGAGCAAAACCAGTCTGGGCTAGCATTGCCAGCACCTTGATTACACTGGTCTCTGAGATGAAGGCTTTCACACTTACACACTTGCTCTCATTCCCACCCACCTGTCTATTCACTTACACATCCACCCACCCACCCACCCACCCACTCACCCATCTACCTACCCACCCACCAACCGACCCATCTACTTAACCACTCATCCATCCATCCATCCATCCATCTACCACCCACCTATTACCTACTATCTACCCACTCATCCATCCATCCATCCATCCATCCATCCATCCATCCACCCAATTACCCATGCACCCAATTACCCATGCACCTACCCATTCAACCACCCATCCATTCACCTACCTACCTACCTATTCACCCACCCACCCACCCATCTACCTAACTACCCACTCACCCACCCATCCAGCTACCCACCCATTTACCTGCCCACACACTTAATGACATTATTACCCAACTAACAACTGGAGAGGTTGTCTGTCTGTCTGTCTGTCTGTCTGTCTGTCTGTTTTTTGTATGGGAGCTATATTGAGCCTGGGAGCCAAGCAAGATGCAACTGCTCTTCCCTCCCAAGTAGTCACATTTTAGAATTTACATTACAGACACATAAGTCAACAATGATGCCCAGACTGATGGTGGCTCTAACCAGTGTGTTCCAAGAAAGAATGAACTTGGAGGGAGGGATGTATAACCCGGCCTTGGAAGTCAAGGATGGTTTCATAAAGACTCAGAATGGCTTGTTGACGGAGCTGGTAGGAGTGCTAAGCAAGGAGGAGTCAGGAGAGGATGATGGGAAGATACAAAGGGACGAGAGAGGCGTAATGACAGATTATCAAATGGAGAGGCTGGTGGTAGGCCCTAGGATGTAGGATGAGAGGCAAGAGCAGGTCTAGAAGGACAGAGAAGGGCTCCCATAGAAATGTGAATGGAACTGTAGCATTCACACCTGTTCCTTTGGAATTATTTCTCTCTTACTGCAAGTCCTCGATGAAAGGCCAAAGGCCTGTTCCTGCCCCGACTGGGCAGCTAGAGGGACAGATACAGCTGATCCAAACTCTCTGCTGCAAGAACAGCAGTAAAGGCAGGAACAGCAAAGGCAGATGCTGTGCATATACAGAACTGAAGGCTTCCGGTGGCAGAAGGGTCATTTAATTACCCACGCCTCTCTAAAATGTTAGAGAATCGGTCAGGCTGCAAAGAGTGTGTCTGTGGGAGGGACATGTGCTTCAGAGACAGAAAGTTAGGGGTGAAACAGAGCTGCTGATGGCTGCCTGTTTTCACAAGGATTCTAACACAGTCCGCAGCAGCATCCCCAACCACCAAAGGACCCAGGATGGGTACCGGGGCCCAAACACAGCAGAGCCATGCTATATCACTTTAGATTGGCTTCCCTGGCAAGGGTCAGATGGTCGGACGAAAGGCAAGAGGGCAGTGAAAGGTACCCACGCTGGTGTATGTTGGAGCCGATGGGACTTCATGCCGTAGGCAGAGAGAGGCACGGAGTGGTCATCCCCGGGAGGGAAGATGGAATCCAGTAACTGCTGGATGTGGGTCATGATGAGCTAGCTGCAGAGGCCATCTTTGGCTTTGCCAAGCTCTAGAGGGTAGCCAGAGTGGCCAGCCCAGTTCCCACCGTGGCCCGCGAGGCCTCGTGGAGGGAGCATCTCTAGCTACTATACAAGACTCAAGGAGCAGATAGAAGGGGCTGATCATTCCAGGGAAAGTCGGGGACCTAAGTGTCATGGAAAGGCAGTGATCCCACTGCAGGGATATCCTGGCTTCCATGCTGTAGTGTCATATTGATGATTCTGCTAGCTGGGACTTGGAAGAGACACATTTTTAAATTGAAATTTTCATTGGGATAATTATAGGTTCACATGCATTTGTAAAAAACAAACAAACAAAAAACCGATCTAGCAAGATCACATGGGTACATTATCAGGTCCTATACTGGTGACAATTTGCAAAGGTCGAACAGTACATTACAGTGAAGACACTGACTTTGATATAGTCCATTGATCTTACTTAGATTTCCCAAATTTTATCTGCTCCCTGCCCCTGTGTAAACGTAAGAATGAACAAGCCTATGTGTACAAGTTCCAGCAATTTAGGGGGAGAGTTTTCAGAAGGGAAAGAGTGGTTGCTGCCGCTTTGGGGTGCTGGGGTGTCAGTTACCCTACAGGTGTGACCTTAGAATCAATAACCGACTTCCTGTGGTGCCAGCAGACGTGCTCATGCTTGGGGCCGAGCAGCCTCAGGGGAGAAGGAGTGTGTGTGAAGTCCCTGTGCTGTGCAGATGTCTGAGACATCCCTACAAGCAGGGCACACTCCAGCTTGGCTCTCTGGCCCGCACATTAATGCTGAATCTTCACAGTTGTGAAAGTGAGGAGCCGGGAGTGTGAAAATCTCAGCTAGCTCAAGTCCAAGGCTTGAATTTCAACCATGTGATAGGACTTCCAAGGAGAGCCAGGCTTTCCTAATTTCAGTCGTGAAAGCTGTACACTGACAGCTTCAGGGGGTGCCACGCATGGGCTGGCACCATAGGTTTTATGACTACTGCCGCAATAAATGCCATCCTAGCACCTTGAGAAAATAATTGGCATAGTCTCTCTGCCATCTGTGACAGTGGGGATGGTAAGGCTTAGGGAAGGGGTGAGTGGAGAAGGGGAGACAGAAGAGGAGGGGGGGAATGTGAACCTCAGACATCTCCCCCCCCCCAGCCACCCCCCCCTCCCCGAGAAAGGGCTGTGTACTTTTCTCTTATTTCAGGTCTCCAACTCTAACAGTGGAGCCTCCCTCTGCAGCTCCCAGAGCCCTTCTAGAAGAGGCTTGGAGGACCATCTTTTCCAAACACCTCAGGTCACACACCATAGGCAAACCCCAGAGAGCCTGATGAAAGAGTCACAACCCTCTACCTGGGTGTCCTTTTGTGTCTTATTGCAAGGGCCTCAGGGAAAGAGGAGAGGAGAGGAAGGCTATGAGAAAAGAGGTTTCGACAAGCGAGGGCAGCAGTTACCAAGGAAACAGAGAAGAACAGAGACAGCATCTCTCCAAGTTGGCAGTGTGGACCGCGATGGATGGTCATCTGGGATACAGATGACGTGGTGCCCTGCCCCTGCATCCCTGAGCCACGTCACAGGAACTTTTATCCTTCCTCCATCTTATAGTTCTCACTTGCGTGTGTACGTGCACACCGTGCAAGTGCGCGTGTCTGTGGGAGTGGAGGCCAGAGGTCAGCATCGGGTGTCTTCCTTAGTTATTGTTCTCCATCTTATCCTTTGAGACAGTCTACTGAACCTGGAGCTCACTTACGTGGCTAAACCAGCTACCCTGATAACTCTCGGGAGCTGCCTCTGTCGCTTTCCTAGCGCTGGGACCACAGGCGACAGCACCTGGCTTTTTACGTGGATTCTGGCAGTCTGAACTCAGTCTGAACTCAGGTCCTCATGTTTGTACAGCAATCACCTCACCCACTGGGCTGTCCCTCCAGCCCCAGAGAATCTGCCGCTGTGCCTTTCCTCTTGCCATCGGTTTTCCTATACACTGACTTAATTTGTCTGCCTGATGTCCCCAGCAAGGTCATCTTCCCTGGGTCTCGGAAAGGGCTGACCCATAGAGACACTGTCATAGCTGGAGACCACAGCCCTGGAGGCCGAGCCAGCTCCAGCTTGGTTTGCATCCTCCGCTCCTACCTAGGGGTAGGAGGAGGCTACCCATGAGGGGATTGTCTTGGGGGTGGTGGGGGAGAACCACAGCAATAAAAAGGCTTAGGAGAGTAACAAGATGAGAACACGAGGGACAGCTCATCAGTTCCAAGAGGAATTCTGTGAAAAAGTCTGTTCAACAAAAACTTCCCCTGAATAAAGAGTACTTGGCATTTTCAATAATGACGATAAGGGCAGTACTTAACCCATCTGATACGAGCTTCCAAATGCCAGTTATCTGAGGCCCATCAGGCCCTGCAGGGGGAGGTCAGGGGCAGTGGGAGGCCGCAGGCTCCTGGGGCAGCCTGGTGGCTGAGGGGCAGCAGCACTGGGCTGTAGATTTCCTATTGGTGTGTTTACGGGCACTTCTACCCCCGAATGGCTACATCATGGTTTGTTGGTCCTTATTTCGGTGGTCTCCCATTATTTACCAAGGGGCTGCTGACACGGTAGGAAGAGGAGCTGGTGACAGCTTCCAGAGATGCTATGAGACAAACAGGATCAGAACGACAAGAGAGATGGAACAGTCATTTGCAAATAGGGCTCCTGGAGCTTTTCCATTTGGTTTGAAGCCTTGTAGAGACATGATAGTCCTGGGGCCCCTGAGCTCCCTCTGGACAGGTAAATCAGCTGGGGGAGCCCCAATCCTTCTCTCTGTTCCATCTAGACCATTTGTTTCCTGGTTGGTTTCAGGAAAAGACTATTTCCACACAATCCATAGCATACGGAGATCAAACATCTAAAAGCTAAAGGTGGAAGGTCCCAGGGACAAAGCTTTCAAGAGCAGTAGGTGGTGACATTAACCTCTTTATCCACTGCTGCCAGAAGATGCTCATTTGGGCCCTAGGTGTGGCAATGGCTCAGATCTCAGGTGGCCCATCTCTGGGGCAGAGAGGCACATCCAGGCAGACAGGGATGTTGGAAAGGCTCATGGCAGCCTCGTCGTGAAAGCCTCTCTGTGAGCCAGAGGCTCTTACGAAGAAGAGGGGGACAGAAATGGGTGGCTGGGAAGGTAGACATCCCAACTCTTCTGTTGCTGCCAATTCCCCATTAATGTGTGCGGTTGGGAAGAGACCCCTAAGCTCGGGCCCAGGAGAGCACTGAAACCTCCAGGACAGGCCTGACAGGGACTGCAGGTCAGACTGATGAGATCAGAGGGCATCTGACCTAGGAAGCATGTTCCTGGCTCTACTTTGGGCATGTGAGTGTGTGCAGCCCGGGCCTGTCACATGGCAAAGGACAACTCAGACAGCTTGGGCTCCGGCGTCATGCAAGCCGTTTGCGACAGGGAGCTAGAAAAACAAGCAGGGATCTTTGTTTCAAAAATGCTATTTTTAGAGCATGTTAGGATATGCTTGGCCCGGACCTGTGGATGCAGTGCCGAGAGGGAATGGATCCAGTGCCTTGGGGGATGCTCCCATTGGAAGCCATGCCTTGTGTGTGTCTGAGCCTTCAGCTCCTGCATTTGGCTGGGACCACTGCTGTGGGGTTCCAGTGGATACTGAGGGATGGCGCTTCCAGGGCTTGGGGGATGGTGTTGGTCTCTCTGGCCTCCAGTTCCCTGACTCATCTTCTAGAAAAGGCACAGAGACAGAGATTGCAGAGAAAGGGGCCCACGGCACCTCACAGCTGCTCTCTTCCTGTCTTGTCAGCCCGCCTTCCTTCCTTCCTTCCCATTCCCCCAAGCTGTCCCCGGTGTGTGGGGAGGACATACTGACCTCCCAGGGCATGCTCTGTCATACTGAGGCACAAGGACTCCAGCCTGTTGTTGATGTCAGGTTCAGTCACAGGAAGCTGAAATTCTGCAGGAAGAAAAGGGTACATTGATTACTGGGACTCCCAAGACAAGGAGACAGTATCCATGATGTCACCTGGTCCCAGGACAGGTGTCTAGTGTGCCTCCATTTCGGAGGGCTGAAGGGGACCTTCAGGGCCAGCATGATGAATAACCGCCTCTGAGGTCTGTTAGCCGGGGAGCCCATTGTAGACAGAGGCAGCTGAAAGCAAACTGATGACTAAAATAGCTAGTTCCAGTCCCAGTCCCAGGCCCCCACTCTTGCTCGGACCCTGTGATGGCTTTCCCACAAAACTAAGTGCCAAGCCCATCAATGGTCTGCAAGGCCTCCTTACAGGTCTGTTCTTGGAACAGTCCCTCTTCTTCTGCTCCACTGCAAACCCTCTTCCCATTTATCATCTTTTCCTCCTTCTTCTTCTTCTTCTTCTTCTTCTTCTTCTTCTTCTTCTTCTTCTTCTTCTTCTTCTTCTTCTTTTCTTCTTCTTCTTCTTCTCCTCCTCCTCCTCCTCCTCCTCCTCCTCCTCCTTCTCCTTCCCCTCCTCCTCTCCTTCCCCTCCTCCTCCTTCTTCCTCTTCCTCCTCCTCTTTACATTTATCTTTTATGTGCATTGTTTCTGTGTGTTTTGTTGTTTTCCTGCATGCATCTCTGTGTGAGGGTGTCAGATCCTCTGGAGATGGGGTTACAGACAGTGGTAAGCCGCTACATGGGTGCTAGGTCCTCTCGAAAAGCAGCCAGTGCTCTTAATCATTGACTTCTCTCCGGTGCAACAATTTATGTTTGTTTTTTGTTTTGTTTTGCTTTGTTTATATGCATTCAGTGGTCACAGAGTCCAGGGAAGGGCATGGGATCCCTGGAGCTGGAGTTAGGCCTTGTAAGAAGCCTGAAAAGGGCGCTGCGGACAGCCTGGGTCTTCTGAGGGAAGCTCTTCACCACGGAGCCGTTACCGCAGCCTTCACTGTCTTCTTGAAAGCACCTTCCCCTAACATTCTTTTCCTCTTTTCTTTCTTTGTTTCATTCAATACAGATGTTTCATGCATCTGCCCCTTCTAGATTAGGGCTTGTGTCCTTGGGGCGTGGCTCAGCAACAGTTACTGAGTCTGGAGCCCAGCCTGCACAATTCTGCCTTATGGTGAGGGCCTGTGCTGTACACCCAGCCCAGCACACCCTCCTTTGGAGTGATGGACTATGTTGATGCTTCTGCCAAGCCAGCTCCTTTATTGCCCAACAAACTCAGTCCCCAGTGGGGCTCAAGAATACTGGTAGCTGATCAAAGCTAGGTAGGAGACATAGGGCTGGGAGAAGACCCACGTCTTCCTGCCTGTCATGACTCTTCACCATTTTCAAGTCTTCAAGCACACTGATTGGAGAGCCGAGACCCTCCCTTTAGGGCAAGAAGGGGTCAGCTCTACACAGCCACAGACAAGGCATGACGCTCAAGTCTCTGGGTGTCCTCTGTCTCCAGGCACTTCTGTCCTCTCTCCCCCCACGGAAGGCAGCTCTGGGGGCCTCCTCTTTCTGGCTGGGACTTGGTGTTAACTCCATTTCGTCCTCCTCCTGTGGAACCTTGGGATGCTTAGAAGCATCCAGCAGACAGCGACGGTGGCTTGACTGTCTAGATCCGGCTCTCCTAAACCCGGCTCTCTCTTTGACCACCAGCTGCCCAAAATGATGCCATCCAATGGACAGGAGCAGAAAAGAAGTCCTGAAGTATGGTGTGCTGGCAAGGGGTGTGTTCCAGTGTCTGGGATGCCCCAATGCTGCCGCTGCGTCCCTCTGTGACCTTGGGAAGCGGTTCCTTCCCATGGGATTTATTTCTACCTGGCGGTGGGAAAAAAGATGCCGTGGGAAAGGAAAGACTGTTTGCTCAGTCACTCCTTTCAACAAGGGCACGCGGTTGAGGGCACAAGTGCTGAAGTTGACATCCGTGGCTAAACCATTGAATCAGCTATACATTAACATCTCCTCTCTGAGGTAGACGAGATGGCTCCGCGATTACAGGGGCTGGCTGCACTCTGAGTTTGATCCCTGAAAGTGATTCTCTAACCTCCACACTCAGGCTAGGCGCATACACAATCGTTCAAAAACATTTTTTTTTTTTTTTTTTTTAACGCTCCTCTCTTGCAAATTGTGCTTCCCTCCATCAGCGGGTTCCGAGGCGGGTGTCATTTCCACCCCTTCAAGATCTCAGAGAAGGGCTTGTAAACCTGGTCAATATAAAACGCACCACGCCGCAGACAGCGACCTTGCTGAGGCAAGTTGCAGCATCCATGAGGTTAGGAAGACAGCGGGGCCAACTCCTGAGTGGGTGGGGCCCCCCTGAGGCTTCTAGGGAAGGCGGGAGCCAGAGCGGATGGGAGGAGGTTCTCCTGAGCCCACCAAGGGGCCGCTGCTAAGGGAAGGGCTGGGCAATTAGACTATCGCAGGGGAAGAGTATTTTTGTACTTTCATCCATTCATGTGAAAATCATATGCACGCAGAAATTAGCAGCCTTTGGGGTGTGAAACCCATAAAATAGAAACAGAGTTTTATATATAGCTAGTTAGCAAATACGGAAGGGGAAAAAAATAAAACAAACTTCAGCAACTCTAGTCATCCATATGCTCGCTGGAAGAGCACGTTTACTCTCTAGCGCTCCTCTTTAAACAAACACTGTGGAGAGATTTGGATAAATAAAGACGCTCGACATTTGGAGAGAAGAGTCTCAGCTGCAGGAGTCCTTGCCAACATGCAGCAAAATACCATTTTTCCGAGCCCAGGATTGCGTGTTTCCAGGAAGGAGGCTCCAGAGTCCCCGAGCCGTGGCTGCTCTTTTAGGTGGGAAGTCGGTTTGCTCGGATCTTTGTCTGCTCTCTTCCCTCTGACACGCTCCCCATCACTCACGGAGCCGTGCTGAAGGTTTCCAAGTCTTGGCAAAGCCCATATGTTCCCACTGCAGAGAGCCTTAACAGTGTGACTTTTTAATTGTGTGCTTGACTAAAACAGACCGATGGCGCCTTGCCGCACACATCAGATAGGTGGGGGCTTCTGGCTCAAGCTGACACCCCTCAGTCACGTGCTGCTTGGTGGGGAGAGCCCTCCTTAAATTCAGCTCCAAAGAACAATCAGGCCGCGCTGCAGGCTGGTAGGTACGCGCTAGCATGTAAGGCTCAGGCATCCCAGAGCTACGAGCACTCAGGAAGACAATAGGAAGGACTGGCTTGAACTTCCTCACTCCTGTCTCCAGGAAGTCTGTTTCCTCCCCTGGGACCACTGCTTGGAGCTTCTGGAAAAGGCCAAAAAAACCGGAACCTTTTCATGTGGACACGATGCTCCCAATGCTTTGAAACTGGGTGCATTTCAGACGTTCAGATTGGGGTAGAGTTTATGCAAATATTTTTGGAATTCGAAAAACCCTGACATGTGAAACATATCTCGTCCTAAACACCCTGGATAATGAATATTAAACCTGTACCAGGAATTCTTTTTTTCTATCATTAGGTTATTCTAGGGTTTGGTGAGGATTCTGAAGGGTTAAGGGTTAAAGTGCACTCAAAACTGAAAAAGAAAAGATTATTTTAAAATTTTATGTAATGTGTATGTCTGTGTGAGTATATGACACATGTGTACAGATGCCCACAGAGGCCAAACGAGGCCATAAATTCCTTGGTGCTAGCAATACAGGAGGTTGTGAGCCACCTGATGTTGATGGTGGTGGTGGTGGTGGTGGTGGTGGGAGTGGTGGTGGGACCCTACCTGAGTATTTTAGGAGAGCAGTAAGACTCTTAACCAGTGAATCCATCTAGCTCTCTAGCCCCAACTTATGATTTAAAATTGTGCCTTTTTAGAAGTCCCACATGTACAGAGCGCTGTAATCGCAGAAGGAACAGCTGGCCATTTCTTCTAGGGGACTTCAGAGTCCTTTAAAAACTCAGCTGGCTTGTTTCAGGCAGAAACAGCCACTGGGTTGAGTGTCACATGTCACAGCACGGTCTGTGAGATATGATTTCACCCAGACTTAAGAATATGCAACAGGCTGGGCCCTCTAAGAAACCTGTGCGACCCACCTTGCAGCTGACCACCTAGCCTGCTTGCTACACAGCTACATGGGCCTTTCACTTGTGTGTTTACAAGTGTGTCCCTCACTGCTGAAAGGACAGAGGACTCAGAACGGGGGGAAAAAAAGGGGGAAGCGGCAATAAGGAAAAGATCTAGCCCAGGTGGGATCCGGAGAACCAGCGGGGGCCGGAAGACTGATCACAGGGAAATGCTTGTGGCCAGTGGAGGAGCGTAACATGCTGTACCTTAAACGGCTCGGCCGGTGGTGGTGGTGGGACATGGGCAGGGATCTTATGCAGCAGCCGTCCTCTGGGACCCACACATCTACATAATGTTAGATCAGATGATATGGGAGAGGGCCATTTTCCCCGGGTGGACACTCAGAGTAGGAAGAGGGGTGGTTTGCCCAGCTGCATTCTTGGCTGGGGTAAAGTTGACCCACTGACTGGTTGGTTCCCCTACCTCCTGTCTCTAAGCCACAGCTAAGTTGTTTGCTTAGGTTAATTAGAAAGGTGGAGAACAATATCTACCACACACTTTGAATGGCCCCTAATCTGGCCTTTGTCTCTGCACAGTAGCCCCTTACCTTCCCCAGTGGACTCAGGACACTGTCCTCATTCTTTTTTAAAGGCGTCATACTGAGAGGGAAATGGAGGGCCACAGCTCAGGACTGTGTTTCGAGGCATGCAGCATTCGGAAGATGGCGGACTCCAGCCACAAGTCAGTACATAGGCAAGGCTTGAGGTATAAGTCACTTGGTGAAACAGTGCTGTTGAAAGGTACAATCTCCCGGTCTCCCACACGGGTACACGGGCTCGAGAGTGCTTTCTTTGCATGTGGTTTTGTGCGAGTGAAGGGGTGCCACTTCCAGAACGCAGGCTTGTGAGCTCTACCCTATCAGTGGTTTTGTTGTGGAAAAGCCTGCTCTGGGCCCCTCTGCTCCTCCTTGTTGGTCTTCCTGGCAAGTAAGGAACCTTTGATGGCATCTAAACATCAGGTTACCCTAAGGCCTTCTCTGATGATATGGGAGAGGGCCATTTTCCCCGGTGGACACTCAGAGTAGGAAGAGGGGTGGTTTGCCCAGCTGCATTCTTGGCTGGGGTAAAGTTGACCCACTAACTGGTTGGTTCCCCTAGCCCTGGGGAATCGCCTGGCTCAGCAGAAACAGAACTGCTTCCACTCTCCAAGCAATTTCGGAGAAAGAACCCCGCCTCTGGGCAATGTGGCGTTCTTGTGGGTGCCATAGGTATGCTGAGCTCCAGACCTCTTGGGTGTCTCAGGTCTTGTCCCCCTCACTCCAGGAGGCCCTGCTGAGTGTCCCTCCTTATCTCAGTGGCCAGTCAGAGCCAGCAGTGGCATGTTGGTCTCCCCAGTGGAACCAAGGCACTCCTACACCTGTCCAGGTAGAAATGAAGCAGGAAGCCACCAC
Source organism: Apodemus agrarius (assembly GCA_964023405.1). NCBI lineage: Eukaryota > Metazoa > Chordata > Mammalia > Rodentia > Muridae > Apodemus > Apodemus agrarius. Next base: position 80,422,717 of record OZ030013.1, read on the forward strand.
GGGCAGTGTCGGAGAGGGCCTCGCTATGCAGCATGGGAAAGAGGGATGAGCCGGCAGAACTGAGCAAGGGATCAAGGGGACTGGTTACCAACACACACACACACACACACACACACACACACACACACGGAGGCTTCTCCATATTTCCCAGAGGTGTTCTTCCTTTGTAAGGCAATTATTTTGAAGTTCACAAAGTCAATGCTTTCTTAGACTTTGTGGTAGTTTTCAGGGCTTAGAAACATGATTTTAAGTGGATGCTTATGCCTGTTAAGAAGCCAGGAGAAAAACATACCTTGTACCCAAGACAAGCATTTGGGGGTTCATTTTATGCTCACATTCACTCCTAGCTGTGTAAAGATGAAATCCACATTCTGCTTTGCTGACATCATTCTCAAAGTTCAGTCTCAGCACCTACCATAAGCCTGAGAAGACCCCATGGCCGACCAGGTTGGGTTTCTCTGACTAGAAAAGCCCACATCCAGGTCCTGCCTCTCAGGTTAACTCTGGGCTGGCCTGGAGGTGAGAGGCATTTCTGTGAAGGAAGCTGAGAGGCAAGACCGGCTTTCACAGTCACTGTCTGGTATCAGGAAGTGCACCTGGAAGGCTAGCAGAGGCCACGGCTTTTGTACCCTTTGTGGAGACTTTCCACAGCTTCCGGTCTCCTCACTGAGGGATTCTGGGTCATGGCTCTGACTTGCCTCACCTTCACGGCCATGTTGCAGAGGAACCACCCAGAAGGTGCTGACTTTGAGTGGGCAGAGGCTGGAGGAGCTGTGGTTAGTTTTACATGTCACCGGCACCGAAGAAACCGGAAGTCGGCACCGTTGCTGTGTTTTGGCCATTATGAGGGATCTAAGACCTTAAGGAGGGTTTGCAACTTCCAAGAAAAAAATCTTTACTGGGGGGGGGGTGAAGGGAAAAGAAAAGCCTAGGATATTCTAGAGTTCCAACACTCCAGATTTGCAGGAACGCTGAAATCAAAAGCCTTGTAAACAACTGCTTCTGGGACACAGGGCTCCGGGCTGTGAGATGTGGCTGAGGTTACCCAAACACAGGGTGCATCTTTTGTTTATTCCTTGGGGATGGGGACATCTTGATAGATGTAGCCATGGCTGAGATGATTCTGTGCAAGTCTGGAATCTAGTGTCAGTGCCTGGGCAGAGAGAGGCTTCAACGATCTGTTTGCTGTGTGGGATTCAGGTGGCTTGCTTAAGGAGGCACGGTGACTGAGACCATGTCTTCCCATGTGGCCTTGAACCCATTTCTGTCAAGTTATTCTTGAATCAAGAAACAATGGCTCTGTTTTCCAATGCAATTCCACGGTGACACCAACATTCAAGTTTTTCTCTTCTGTTGTCTTATCCTCTTTGCACACATTCTTCCCCTCCCCCTCCCCCTCCGCTCTCCACATGATCTCTTCCAAGCATTAGCTATCATTGGTTTAATCAATCTAGGAATCTAGATATCTGACAAGTATCAGAGATATCCCCTGTCAGATTGCACCTGGTGCTGGGACTTCAGGCGCTGGCTCCCCGCTAGGCAGTCTCTGTTCCCACTGGCAAGGCATGGTTTAAAGAAGGAAAGGCTTAAGGCAGCTCCGAAGACTATGTGGTGACAGTTGGGGTGCAGCAGCACTTTCCGGCTCAGTCACCAGGGCATCTATTCTGGCATCCTGGCCCCTCTCCTGCGGCAGGGGAGGGGAAGGGAAGGGAGCACGTGTTAGCCGGGCCCTACCTGGTTGCTGGAACATCAGCATGTTTTGTGGGGAAGTGTGCACGGGCAGCGAGCGGGTCTTCTGGACGGAGCTGTGGGTGCGACTGGGCATGCTGTTGCTGCCCCCGGGGTTGGCAAACCAGAGGTTCTAGGGAGGGACAGACAAGAGTGGGGCGTTAGTACAGACCCCGTGGGGGAGCAGAGCCCAAGCTGGAACCTGGGAAACAGGTATCCCAGGAGAGTTTTGGAAAGGGCTGTGCCACCTGCCATGGACTTGGAGAGCTGGTTTAGACCGGCTCATCTGATGCTCGTTCCCAGGCCTTGCTATAAGCTTGAGCTCATCCTGGACACCTTTCCCCTCTCCCCATCTCCAGACGCCATTTTTTACTTCATTTATTTCTCAAAGGGGGCAGGGGTGTCTTAGAAATGCTTGCAGCAAACAGTACAATGAGTTTAGGGCTCTTGTTTGATTTTCTTTTTTGAGAGTCCCCAAATTGACTCCACACTGAGGAGAAATATAAGACTCAGTACTGGCAACAGGCCTGTATCATACAGTCCTGGGGTGACCTCGACTAGAACTGATATTGGGGCTTCTCAGACATGCCCTTCCCATCGGGAGGGAATGCCACCAGTCTTCTCCTGGTGAAGTCTTTCTGTTTTAAAGCCAACCTCTCTCTGGGCCTGTTTTTATGTCCCCAGGCCCAAGGCCAACCTCTACTGCCCCATGGAGCTGAGGGAACAAACATTTAGGGAAAGGCAAGGTTGGGCTCAGGGGACAGAGAGGTCACTGTCAGTCTCACAGCGAGGGACAGCCTCCCGAATAATCCTGTGGACTCACCATTGCAGCTGAGACCATGAGAACAAAGTCAAGGGAAGCTTATTAAATGCCCAATTAGACCTGGAAGGTGATAGGGTAGGTTGGGATGGGGCAAAGATCAAGCAGAAGGAGCCCTTGGATGCCTGTCTACAAGGGGCCCAGAGATTAACATAGCACTCATTTTCCCAAGCAACAGCCATGGGTGGGTTTTCAGTCTCCAGGGAAACAACACACACACACACACACAGTGGTTATCTGGGAAGCACAGACTCAGCTATCCCCCTGGCTTAGATCCCCCGGGGTCATAGCTTTCTATTCTGGAGATTGTCCGGGTTGGGAACATCTTACAGCCTTACCCCTGAGCTTGGTCAACCTCCCTGCTCCCCAGAGCAGAACAAACCTGTCTTCCTTGTTTCATGATGGTAGGGTTGGCAGCAGTGTGGCGCTGGTTGGAGCTGACAAAGCCACTGGTACCCAAGAGACCAAGGCGGGCGGAAGGGACGTTCCGAGAGGCGATCTGGTACTGTCGTGGGTTCCGCCTACCCATGCCGCCGCCCACAGAGCTGGCTGTCGGGAGGGAGTTGGACTGCCCAAAGCCACGGCTGGTGAGAGCAAAGAGAAGAGATCCAGAGGTTCTGGCATGCCCAGGCTGCCAGTGGGGCCTCTTTGGGACTGACAGTTAAGAGGTTTGGGGGTGCCCATATCAGGCTATGATTGAAACTGTACCTAGGATCTAAAAGCAACATCACATGCTAGATGTTGGAGCTCACACACAACTCTTAACCTGCACGACAGCCCTATGAAACAGGCTTCCTAATCTTTACAGCTAGAGGATTTTGCCATCACAACACAACCAGCAGGGGGCAGCACTCAAATGTGAACCCAAAAGGGGAGCTCAAATATTCTCCTGCCTTCCCCTTTTCTTGTCTAGTCCAACCTGTGGTTCTCTGCATGAGAGCATGGTGCCTTTCAAGAAGCCACAACACAAAATAGTAGAATCAGGATCTGGATCTGGTTCCGTTCTGGTGTGACCTCCATTATGGCATGGTTCATTTCTGATCAGGTTGTCTTTAAGCAGTTTTAGATGGTGGACCCCACTGAAATATAAGCTTTGTCAGAAAGGACTGTGTCTTCCTCAGCCCCTTATGTCCCAGCCCCGAGGCAAGGAGTCAGCGTTTTACACAGTCAATGCTGTTTGAAAGTAGGCCATTGTGATATTTCTCCAAAATGAGAGGCCACTGGTGTGTGTGTGTATGACTCCATACACACCTAGGACAGTCCCGTCTCTTCGTTCCCCAGGTCGTTCCTGCAGGGCGGGCCTCACCAGGGCTGGCAAGGCTCCGCTTTTCGGGTCCATGCAGGAGACTGCTCCCAGTGGGGTCGGATGAGCTCAGCGGAGAAGCCTCCACCAGCCCCAGGGGTTCTGGGAGGCTTCAGGAAAGGCACATTCTTTCCAAGGGAGTCAGGCCGCTTTACTTATTCAGGAGGGTGGAGAGGACATGCGTTGCGGGCAACGGCCACTAGATGGAGCAGAGCCTCTTGGTTGGTAAGCTGGGGACTTTTCGCCACGCTTGTGAGGAGCCCCTGCAGATGAGCTGACTTAGCTTAGCCCCTGGAGGTCCAAGGGGCCCTTCACAGCAATCACTTCCTGTGCCAGAGGTGGCTGTGCGTGAGTGTGGGGGAGGTGGCGTCTGAGTGGCAGTGCAAACGCTCCCAGAGTTCCTAAATTTCTTAGGGAGAGAAGGTTCAGGAACCGAATCCAGGAAGTCTTTCTTCCAGGCCTTTGTGGCCAAGAAAGGTGTTGTAGATTCCATTCAGAAGAAGAGGTTCTTTTTCTCTTGGGTTCTTGGTCTCTTTGCTTATTTTATTTTCCCTTTCCTCATTGAGAACTAAAAATTAGGGTGAGGCAAGCTAAGAATGATTTCATGCTGTCAGAGACCCCAGGGAGGTAACTTGAAAAAGTAGGAGTGGTGGTGGTAGTGGTGTGGTGGTGGTGGTGGTGGTGGTGGTGGTGGTGGTGGTGGTGGTGATTTCTGCTCTCAGCTGTTAAGAACTAGTCCTCTGGCTTCTGAAGTCAGAATCTGGGCCACCTGGCAGATAGAGGAGCAGTATCTACTAAGACTCCTCCCACCCCTTATTTAGTGTGAATAGATTTTTCCTACTTCCCCCTGCTGCTGGAGTTTTAGAAGGTGATTTCATATGCAGAACAGTAGAGGATGAGCGTTGCACTAAAATGATTTGTTCTTCCACGAAAGCAACACTGTGGCTTGTGAGAAATTGTTTTGAGACAGGGTCTCACTGTGTAGCACAAGGTAGCCTCAAACTATCTTCCTGACTCAACTACCCAAGTGCTGAGACTACTCAGGATCAGACCTGGAACAAGGCTGTGTTTTCTGGCTACATAGAGGACTCTGTTAGGGGCAGTCATAGGAGAAATGGAGAACCTTGAGCTTCCTAAGAGGGAGGACTCAGATGTTTGGGAGAAGGAGTAAAGCCCAGAGTCTTCCAGGGTCTGGGGTGGTGGTGGTGGTGGTGGTGGTGGTGGTGGTGGTGGTGGTGGTGGTGGTTATTGCATAGTGGAGACAGAATTTTGAGAGGCCATCTTTCTTCTGATGGTGGAGTCCTGCTGTGGTGTCCTCAAAAGGTTATTTTTACAAAGCCAGGCTTGCCTAGAGTCGCTGTGGCTGACAGAGGGATTGAACTCTGAGGTCAGTTAGGATCAGTCAGCTTAAGGAAATAATTATGATTCCAGTGAAAGAAGAAATTAAACTCCCATTCTCAGGCACGCCCCCTCTGAACCGGTATGCCTCACCTTCTCTGCTTCTCTGAGCCTAACTGATTTCCTTTCCTTGAAATGCATGAAAAGTCTTTGATAAAAATAACATTAAGAAGAAGCAATTAATTTGGGATTTGTGAGATAATTTAAAGCAGGGGCTTGCCTGCGGTTACTTTTGTATGGGAGAAACAGTTTTTCAAAACAAATTAACAGTGTAAAAATATCCCAGAGGGAATGCAAAGAGCAGAATGTGTTTCCTGGGCGTGGCACCATCTTTTTGAACATCCATGATTGGTGGATGCATTCATTCTTATCTAGTCAATAAAAAGACTCCGACCTGGCGGACCTCAGGCTGGCTCTGACCTTATAACAGTCCGTGGAGGTTCACACTGTCCACACTTCTCTCTAGGCAGACAGAGGCAGGGGATGCGTTGCTGGTGAGAGGAACTTAAAAGCCAGGTATCTTCAACTTCTACTTCGGAATGATTTCCTCTAGAGGCTGGCACAGCAGGGCCTGGCACTGCAGCAGGAGCTGGATACCTCCTCACCCGGGAATCGGAGTAGCGCCCATAGAAATGGGGTGCTTGGGGGCAGCACAAGGCGGTTGAAGAGCTGCAGCCCATCAGAGCTGGCAACCCCCAAGGGCTGGAGGCTGGTGGGCTGGCGGGAGTATCAATCTGCTGGCACATCCACTCTGGGCATTAGCTGAGACCAGAGCAGTGGCTTGGCTCTTCAGTGGTAAGGAGTACTGATCCAGTGCCCAACACTGGCCGGTACTGCTCCGATACCCTGGGTGCCTCTGCCTATCAATTTATCTGTAAACTAAGGTTAATAATAGCAGTTCTACTTCATGGGGTTGTCGTGAGGATGGATGGAATGAACAAATATATTTTTAGTGCTCAGAAGCCACTGGGCATGTGCTAACTAAATGTTTGCATAATAAATAACAGTGCCGTGTAGTAGAATGTGATAGCGGCTTAATTTTTAAATAAATCTGTCGTGAGGATGTTTCACAAACTCCAGCTGGCCTTATTTCCTTCAAGTGGTAAGGCACGCGTATGCAAATGAGGCCCCTCTTCCCTCCCCCTTCCCCCCCCAATTTAACTACACAGCTTCTGTACTCGCACTGAGAAATGAATTTCGGAACCTGTTAGGTGCAAGGGAAGAGTGAATATTTATCTGTTTATGTCTGAGGACAACACAAAATGGCGATTCCCTGTAGGATTTCGATGTGATCGCCTCCCTATGCCCACCTTAGGCCAGCCCCCCTTCTTCCCGCGCACCTGACCTCTCATCTACAGCCGCATTGAGGTACCGCGTTCCGAGGTGTGACCAGGCATATTTTTAACTGCATCCAAGAAGCTGAGCTACTATGAAAAATCGAGAATGGTCCTGCCCCGCTATTAGACTGCAGCTCAGACCAAAATAGACGAGCACTGGGCTCTTCACCCTGCCACCGACTATAATTAGCTTGTCTGCAGCCAGAAGGGAGAAAGGCATTGCACTACCACTTAAGGTACTGATAGAGGAGCCCGCTCAGGTCCCTTCGGAGCCCCGCTCGGGGGCTCACCCCCTCCCCCGGGCTTTGCTGGCATTCGTTGCATCCTGACCTCATGCTTCCCACGCCTAGAGGAGCATCACCATTCTGACACAGATGCTCCGGTTCAGCTCTTCCTGTGGGGAGGCTCTTCCTACCAGCCGTTCTCCTACCACAACCTGTTTAGGCAATGTGATTCGGAGCTCTCCACAGGCTGCCCTCGTTCACGAGGAGGAGGAGGAGGAGGGATGCCCCGCCATACTCCCGCCTAGAACCAAAGCAGCCAGCCAGGCACAGGCACCGGGGAGCCACCATGTATTACAGAGAACAAAAATCCCAACATACTTTCTTTGCTGTCGATATCCTGATATGTCTAGAAGGGTTTTCCGAGGGAAAGACCGAAAGAGCTTCTGCACCTGCTGTTTCCATGACAACAATCTTTTTTTCTGTGTCTCTGTAAATGCCTGCAAAAACAAACGGGACTTTTAAATGGATGGCGCAGCCTGGCGTTAGAGGGAGAAGCACACAATTAATAAAGAAAACCACCGATGTCTCTACAGCGGCTCCTTCCCCCCCCCCCACCTGTTTCCAACCTGGTCCAGACAGCCGTCAGCTTAAATTGGAGCCATCTGTGCTGAAGATTCGAGTTATTTGGCACTGGGAACACCTGGTTCAGGCATTAAGCTTTTGACAACCGTGTGTTTGGGCTGTATTTCCTGAAGACCCACACCTGTCTTCCCCCTGTCTGACTCCTTCCTGCACCCTATTTGTTAACTGGGGATGAGCCGCAAAATTGATTGTTAGATATTCTAGCTTTGCAGACTCCCCTGCATTTTCATAATCAATGGAAATCCTAAGCCACTCCGAAAATCAATCTGCCTGCTGGCGTGTGGTCACTCTGGAGCGGCTGCAGGGCCTCAGAGAAGGGCAACAGTCCGTGGCTTAGGGCTTTTCCCCTGAGAGGTCTCTAGCCTTGTGCCCTATGAACCGAACCCCCTCCCCCCACCATGTATACCAGCCCTGACCTCAACCTTGCCTGTAGTTGAGGGAAGAAGGTAAGTCTGATGCTTTCCCAAGTCTTCTAGTAATGCTGGAGTGTAGGCAGACATTCTGCCTAGTGTCTGTAACACATGTCTATCTCATCTTTAGCACATAGCACATACCTATACAGTCTACAAACACACCTATGCAGTCTATAGCACACACCTATGAAGTCTATAGCATATATCTATGCAATCTATAGCCTATATCTATGCAATCTACAGCATACACCTATACAGTCTATAGCATACACCTATGTAATCTAGAGCACACACCTATATAATCTAAAGCACACACCTATGTAATCTAGAGCACACACCTATGTAGTCTATACCACATACAATCTAGAGCACACAGCACACATCTACGTTATGTTATGTTCCCTGTGATGTATAGCCTTTGCACTCACCATAGCCTAGGGTCCTAAGTCCCTAATGCGGGGGCTTTCAAATTAAAACACATAAAAATAATCCAAGGAAAACATTGGATGTAGGTGATGGGGGGGGCGCTCTCCAATACTCCAAAGCATGACTGAATAATCTAGCAGGCTTCCAGGAGGCAGTTTATAGAAAGCACCCTGGTGAAACTGCAGGGGGAGCATTGTGGACTCCTGGTGTCCCAGCAGGTGAGGGTCCCGAGCCATATGAGTGCCCCACCAAGTTCCTGAGCTGAGGCTTGGAACACATAGTGAGGGAAGAACTCACAGAGACTACTCCAAAAGGGGCATCTGTGTAGTTAGGTCCCTGTGGCTGTGTGGTCAGGGTTCTCCTGACTGGCAAGTGAGCATGGGACTCCTCCCCATGGTCCTCCTCCTTTGTAGGGGATGGTCTCAGAATGCTCATTGGTGCTGACATCCGGGCTCAAGGCTGACATTGCTGTTGCCTTAATAAAGGCAGGAAGGAGATGGGCTCTCTTGACTTGGATTAGTTTGCCCAGCTAAGTGCTGAGGACACAGGATACGGCTGTGCTGGCCGAGATGCCTTGGAGATGATTGTTCAGCCCAGTGGGTCATAGGAAGGCAGATGGGTAAGGCTCAAGTCCATGAACCCACTCACACCACCTCAGTTGAAGAGTTGGTGCTTTCAGGAAATTGAGGATCACCCAAAAGGGGTCTGTGAGGGTGAAATGGATTGGGAGTGGATACTAAAGAATCACTTAAACAGTTCCCCACATGCTGCTCCTCAATGCCCTAACCAGGTGGCTTTGGCTACACAGATGCCCCCTTTGGGGTGGTCTCTGTGAGTTCTTCAGTGACGACCTTTAGTCCCAATAGTGGCACAATCAAATGGCTTCAGAGTCTTAGAACTACAAAGGAGTGAGAAGCTAGATGTCCTCCCAAGGACGCCATTCTGTAGATGATATCTCCTAAGGTGGTACACAGCATCTAAGTGGATACAGTGTGGATACCTACATCCCCAGGACACCACCACGTCCTGCGATGGGTGCTCAGTGAGCAGTTATTCCCAGCTGGGAGGCACCTAGCAAGAGAGCTGAAGTTACATCACGCCTGGCTCCAGGGGCCTCTGAAAATGGAGTTCTGTCTCTAGTGTTCCATTGTAGGGAACCTTCTAATGGCCATTGTCTCATTGCAACCTCCTCCCCTGGCGGCCTAGTGCCAGCAGCTCAGGGCAGGAAAGGAAGACTTGAGGCCTGCTGATTTCCCAGACACTATCAGTCACACAGCTCAAGGCTTCTGCCTCATCAGGCCCAGAGCAATCCATTTGTCTGGAGAGAGATGGCCACCCTCACTCCTGTAGTTTACATATTGTGTGCAAAGTCTCCAAAGGGAAGTAAGCCCATTGCTCTAGACCCGCATCTGGACAGTGAAGGGAAGAAACCTGGTCTGATGATTCAGGTACCAACGTGAACATGCATCCTAGGTAAAACTCAGAATCTCCCTGTTTTTCAGTTTACTTCCTCCTTAGGAAGGGAGGTGTCTGCATTTAGTGAACACCTTCCCGATTCAAGCTGGGGAACAGGAGGCCTTGGCTGTGAGAAGGACCCCTGTCTGAGACACCTTGTCACTCCTGTGCTGCCCACTAGCCTTGACAGGTGTGTGCTGCCAACATGGAATCCTTGGCTGTGGAAAATTATCCAGCAAACAATCAAAGCCTCGAACAACACTTTTCCTTCCACAGCAGAGTGTAGACCCCTCCATCTGATACGAATTCAGGCAGAAAGGCCTGCCATGAGGCCCAGTGAGCCTGTGAAGGAGATGTTCTCTGGTAAACAGAAGATGGGGCCACAGAGGGGCCTCTTTGCGCTGAGCACTTGGGGCTGCCAGAGATGAAAATTCAGGGGTCTCAGGGAGGGCACATGGGATGGGAGAGGGGTCAGGGCGATGCTTCAAGGCCAGGTTAGACCAATCAGAGGCTTATGCACAGTTCCACAGAGGCAGCTGGACTCATTTGTTATTTGGTCTCATGGGTTCAAATAACTTGAGCTGAAGTGAAAACCATCTTTTCCTCTCAAGTCTAAAAGCCTCAGTGATAAGAGCGGGCATGAGCACAGAGACAAGTCCTGTTTGCCTTTACAGAGCATAGCTCTGTTCCTCACCCACCCACCCCAGCTCCTCCAGGGCAGAGCCTGGATGCTATCTCAACTCTTGGGTCCTTAGAATTGTGCCTTGTTTTTTCTTTAAAGGTTTTCATTTTTTATTTATGTAGGCGTGTGTGTGTGTGTGTGTGTGTGTGTGTGTGTGTGTGAGAGAGAGAGAGAGAGAGCGAGGGAGGGTGAGAGAGAGAGAGAGAGAGAGAGAGAGAGAGAGAGAGAGAGAGCGCCCTGCATGTTAGCATGCACCCATGTGTGTGGCTGCCCAGGGAGGCCAGGAGAAGGCATGTATGTGAGGTCCCCTGGCGTCAGGATCACAGATAGCTGCGAGCCGCCTGTTATGAGTACTGGCAACCAAGCTCAGGCCCTCGGCAGGAGCAGCAACAGCTCTTCAGCGCCAAGATGTCTCCCCAGCTTCAGAAGTCAGCTGGACCACAGCGCTGCAGCTGGGCTTCTGGCCTCAGCTTCGACACAGTCCTTTCTTCTGCTGGAGAAGTGCCCTGGCTTCCAGCACTAGCTTAGGCACCCACCACTCTCTGGGTTTGAGGCGCCGTGGGCAGAGGGAACTTCTACGGAGGTCTTATTGTTGTGGAAAACATCCCCCACAGGCCCATGGATTTGAACTCCCTTCGCGGCTGAGGCGCTGTTCTGGCGGGTTGTAGAAGGTGTGGCCTCAGGGGTAGATGTAAGGGCAGGCCTTATGGATTATAGACTCACCCTGGCTCTCACCCAACATCCCCCGGCTTCCTGGTGTCATGCTGAGGTAGAAATGGGACATCTCAGGTTCCCGGCCCCCACTAGTGGAAGGCTCTTCCTCACGTACCTTTCCCATGTGGGAAACAAAGACTTTTCTTCTTGACAGTTGCTTTTATTTAGGGATTCAATCTCAGGAAAAGTAGCTTGTACACCGATTTTCTGTTTATCTTCCCCAGTGTCCCTATACCAAAAGCCTCTTAGGGAGCTGGCCTAACTGCTCCCTAAAACTATCCCGAATTCTTGCCTTCCCTTCTATCTTTTTTTTTTTTTTCTTTCTGAGACAAAAATCAAGTGTCACATGAGGATTGCAAGCAGCAAAGGGTCAGTGCGAGCTCCCAGGACATAGTCTTGTCCTTTACTGAAATAAACAGGTAAGGAAGGCCTTCAGCCCCACAATGTCCTGGGTGATTTGAGAAATAGTTGTTTTCGTTCAGCTGAAAGCCTAGGACTTTGGAGTAACTATTTCAGAGGGTGGGGTGACTGAGCTCACGACCTAGACAGTTGATTGCTGCGCTCAAAGCAGCAGAGAGCTCTGGCTGGGCGGATGGGCACCGTAAGTTCATGCTGCACAGAGAAGACTTTGACACTGTCAAGATGAGAGTCTGGGGTGGCAGAGAGTGACTGTCTGGGCTGAGACCTCAGGAGACTGTGAAGAGGATGTGAAGGGGGAGATCATCAGACCAGGGGAAGGAAGAGCCTTCTAAGAATGGCAAGAGATGCATGGGAGATTGAATGGGAAGGCAGGGCAGGGCCAGGCCTCTGTGCTGGCCACCTACTGCCCCTAGGGTCCGTTGAACTCTTGGGGTTCTGACTGCCAACAAGTAAATGTAAGGGGTGTAGCTATCCCATCCTCACATCAAACCCTCACCACCTTATTTATCCGGCGCCATGTTTTCCCTAATCTGGATCTTAGAGTATGACTTATCAGGACAGGGCACCCACAGAGCCACTGATTGCCCGAGCCTGAGCCCCAGGCGCCGTTCCCTGCGGCTGAGGAACACCCTCCAGCCTAGTCAGGCCAGGAGTCTTCCAGCTTTCACAGGAAGACCGCACTCAGGGAGTCTGCAGTCTACCCACCTCAGGCTCCTTCCCAAGGTCAGCTGGCAACTACAGGCTCCCTAACAACCACAAGTTCAACCAGCTCAGCAGCCATCAGTCTCCACCTTGGTCATTGCTTCCTTTCTGCACTCTCCCTCTTTTCCTACACTAACAGACAATGGCTGATCACACAGTGTGAAGACTTTATCTAGGGCTGGGTAGCAGTTCCCCGTGTTACGTCAGCCCAGATCTGGTCACCTGGATTCTTCTGGGGTCTCAAGTTCTTCCCAGGAACCCTATGATATCCACGTTCTCTGTCTGGTGAATTCTGATGTCAAGGGGACACCCATTCTGCGGAGTCTTAGTCAGAGGTGGCCACAGCCTAGTTCTGTCACAGCTGTTGCTAATGGCCAGGTACTTGTCAAAAACAAGTTTCTGGAGACCAAAGCGATCGAATCACGGAAACTCTGAGCAGCATTTCTAAGCAGCGAGAGGAACAGGTTTAAATCAGTTGCTACTTACCTCGTGAACGAGACACTTGTCTAAGAGCTGTAGATAGGAGCTTATATTTTCCTCATCGGGTCTGGAGACCAAGAGCTGTGTGCACACTGTGAAGTAAGAAGACAGCGAATCAGAACACTGCACACTCGTCTGGCTTCTGGGCTCTGTCTCTTTCAGAACCAAGGCCTTCTGAGGAGTGTATGCCTGTGCCGCTGCACAAGGCTCACAGAAAGCCCGGGACGGCTCGTCATTCCACTGAAGTCAAATGCTCAGTTGCCACGGGAGCCCTCACCCCCAGAAACTCCTTGGGTTAGTTCCCGTCATAGCATTCTATATTAAGCCCTTAGACACACGGGCCTGAAGACAGACGCCCTGTGAGATGAGAAACAGGGCTCTTGGGTTCTGCGTGTGCAGGTGGCGCTGAGCCCTCTGCCGCAGTGGGGGGAGCAGCCCCGTTTTATGAATGGACCACACACCCCTCAGCAGGTAGAAAGGCAGTGGCGTTTGTGTGTAGAGGAACGAGGCTGGAGCCACATTTTGGCTGAGAAGCATGTAGGCGTGCAAGGAGCAGGAGAAACCTGCCATTGAGCCATCTGCAGGCTTATTTTCTCAATGTGATGCACACTCATCCACACACACCCTCACCTACACACTCAAGCATGTGCCAGGTTTCCCCCGCCCCACGTTTTTTTTTTTTTTTTTTTTGGACACAGGGTTTCTCTGTGTAGTCCTGGCTATCCTGAAATTCATTCTGTAGACTAGGGTGGCCTCGAAATCAAGAGCTCTGCTTGCTTCTGCCTCCTCAGTGCTGCAATGAAAGGCATGCGCCACTACTGCCCTGCAACATACTACGGTTTTTATGGCCATGCCCATGGCCCACTCTGCCTCTAATGTAAAGGCCACCTGCAAAAGGAGTCGGAGCGTTGGGTATCTGTCATCTGAAGTGCACCAAGCTCAAAAGCCGGGCATCATATCTGAGTCTTTTCCCCTCCTACGCCAGGATGCTGACATAGATGCCTACCAATTCCGTGCCCCAACACACAGCTTCCAGAATAATAGTGTTTGCAAAAACACCATGGAAATGGCCTCAAGGTCTACCCGTGGGGATCTTGTTAAATAATTTGTACATGTAAATGTTAAATAAAATACACACACACACACACACACACACAGCTGATCAGTTACTACCTTAAAGAATAGTGCTTCTTGGACTGACATAAATATGCAAATATGTAAAGTTTATGGAAATCAATCTGAAAGGCTCTTCAAGCCTGTGTAAGAGCAGTTAGCCACACGTACATGCATGAGGATGGAGGTTTTTGGAAGGGCAAGCCCACATTCAATAGTAGCCGTCCCTAGAGAGGAGATGGCGGGTTTGGTGGGAGCAGGAAAGAGGTCACTGGTTTCCATTCTCTACTGTCTTTATATGGTGTGCTGTGTCACCCCAGTTGTGGCTTCCCACACAATAGTTAGTTTAACCAGCTGTGGTGCTGAGGAGAGCTATCTCCCTAGACTGTGCTCCACTGGGATCCCCTCTATGCAGGGATGGGATGTGGAACACTCTCAGGTGGCTTTGTTGGGCTGGATCTTTCCCAGGATGCAATAGAGCTTAGGGGGCGGGAAGGGGGTTGAAAAAGCTTGTCCTGGCACCAGCTCCTCCTTAGCCCCGCCCAGGGGAGCATCAGGGTTCAGTGGATTTAGATCTCTTTAGAAACTTGAATCAGAGGATGTGCTCCTCACTTCATTTACAAGGCCCAGGTCCACTTCTGTGGGGGTGAGGACTTGGCTCTTTGAAGGACAAATCATGGCTCCCTCTTTCTTAAAGGAAAAAGACTAGTATTTACTACCATTCATAATAATCAGAATGTCTGTGAAGGATGTTGGGGAGCACAATGTATTCGAAGGGGGGGGTGCATTTTCCATATTGTGGTCACAAAGGCCTGACTGCAGGCAAGGCAGAGGGTAGTGCAGGCAGGAAGGGTGGTGTGAGTCATGACCCGGCACAGCTTAGTCCTGACTCAAGGTGCTCAGGATCCAGCGTCAGGCTATGTGTGTGAGCGCCGCCTCTCCCCTGGGTACCACAGCCCCGTCGGTTGGGTCCTGAGTACCCTCTATGGCTATTACAAGTGGCCCAATTGCCTTAGCTTAGTGAATGAGGTTAACAGCCAAGTAGTAGGATGGTTGCAGTGAAGTGTGAACTGAGTTAAGGCAAGGAGAGGCCAGGCCAGAAAGGAGCATGAGAAGAGTACCTCACGTGGCCCCGAGGCCCTGTCAGACTGTCTTGCTGGTGGGGAGACTTGGCTGACATTTAGAGGGTTAGGAAGTGGAGCAAAGGTGAGGAAGCTGGGGGGAGGGGGGGAGTGCTTCAACCCGAGCTGTCACATGCAGATATTCAGGTTGTGCTGGGCATTGCTGGCACACTGGCCTGCATCCGCGAAGGATGTAATTCTAAGGCTCTCGCAGGCTAGTAGGGCCCTGGCTTCATCTCAGGGAATGTATGTGCAATAACTGGGAAGCAAGTGGATGCCTACGTTTCTGGGAACTCATTGTCTGCAATATAGAATAGCGGCAGCGGTGATTCTCTGGGTTTGGACTCTATCAACGCTGCAAAGGAAAGACATCTCGTGGAACTCAGCCGTGTTCTACTTCAGGGTACTAAGAAGGTCTTCAGGTAACCCTGAGGTAAGAGGTGGAGAAGCTGAGGTTTGAAAACCCAACTCTGCCAGGAACTGCGTACATTTTGGTTGGACGGCTTATCTTAAATCCCTCTTTTGTAAAATGGGGTATTGGGGCTCACCTAAGTCACCAAGGTGAACCACAGGTGTAACAGCCTCTGGTGCACAGGAATTATTAAACAACCACAAGCCAACAGGCCAAGACCGCCAGAGCACCCTGTGAGGTGGATCAAAGGCAAAAGGAGGATGTAAACCCAGAGGCTGAATCACTAAGTGACCAGGAGGGGCGGGGCCTGGGGGCTCAGCAGGGGGTGCTTCCTGGGCTCTAGACTGGGGCTTCCCCTGTTCTGAGCCGAGCCACTGTTGCTTTGGGGAAGGGGCCACTGGCTGAGCACGGGTTTTGTACTTTGAAGCACTTGAAGTACTTGAAGCAGAAGTCTGCCCCACTTCTTTGTCTCTGAAGGTTCAAGGCTCAATAGATCCAGTACTGGAAGGGCCCAGCATGCCTCGAGGGGTCCACAGACTGGAGTTGAGATATCGGATGGGCAAACCTCTCCTTTCTGTGGGGGTGCTAATGCCACCTACTGGTTATGGAAGCTCATTCTATGTCCCCTCTCTACCTCATCAGCACCCTCAGGACTCTTGGGGCTCTCTGAGAGAACAGTACCTTTCCCCATGACTCGGGTGAACTGCCCCGGGAGGTCCCCCTCCGGCAGAGGGGCGACAGCCAGCTCCCCGTCGCAGCTGCTCAGCTGGGATGGTTGCAGCCCCCCGCTGGCACCGGCTGAGGCACTGGCTGTGGCACTGGTGGCTGCTGCAGCGCTGTCTTTGCAGTCCAGGCTTGGGCTCTCCATCAGCGAGGGCTCACGGTGGCGCACCTCGGGGGTGGGACTGGGAGAGCTGTAGGCCTTGATGGGTGTCAGGATCATCTGATGCAGCTCCTGGAGGGGGATGCGCAGGCTGCCCCCTTCGATGATGTCCTGGGTTAGAGAGAGGGGGCTTCAGTGAGATCAGGGCATCTGCCCCCCACCCCCAGGCCCTTCTCTCTGCCCTATGCTCCCAGAGCTGCACCCAGACAGGATAGGACAGGGTAGCTGAAATTTATTATAAATAAAAACTCAGGGAACCTTTTAGTAGGGGATAGATGGTTTTTAGATAGTCTGAAGACAAGCATGGTTAGTGTATAACAGAACCGATGGATAGATAATTGTATGTAGACACACGTCTGAGACCGCGCAGATGCCTCGGCTGTTAAGAGTGCTTGTGGTGTAAGAACGAGTATCTGAATTCAGATCCCGGTCTCCATGTAAAAACTGGGTCCAGCAGTGTACACCTGTAGTCCCAGTGCTGCTGAGGGATAGGCTTCCTAAACAGCTGGCCTAGCAGAGCCTGCTAGCTGCTCATGAGAGAACCCCAATAAAAAGGGGGTAATACAGGATGACAACATATCAACTGTCAACCTCTGGTCTACACACTTTTTCTCTTCTTCCCTTTCCCCCTCTTTCTTTTTCTCTTCTTCCCTTCCCCTCCCCTCTTTTTCCCTCTCCCCCTTTCTCTCTCTCTCATTCAGTGAGTTTGGTTTGCTGTCTCTCTCTCTCTCTGTTTGCCCCTCCCTCCCTTCCTCTCCCTCCCTCCTTTTCTCCCTTTCTCTTTCCTTCTGCCTTCCCCTTCTCTCCCTCTCTTCTTCTCTCTCACATACGTGCATACTTGAGTGCATACGCATGTATATACTCACAAATATAGGTTATTTTACGCATATATTTTGAGATTCTTGGCATTACTTATTAGAAAAATGAATGAAGGTGCTTCTGGTAGGGATGATGGGGTTTAGACAGACCCAGGTAGCTGGGGTCCTAGCTGGGGCTGTGTAAGGTGTGGCCACCATGTAGTGCCAGTGCTTATGCAGCTCTGATTGGTTCTCTCTGGGATCTAGAAGGAACAGGGTCTTGATTACAAATGAAGCACTTCTGGGAGACTCCACAGCCTTCTGTGCACAGTCCACCAGGAGAGAGAGATCTCCCAGCAGTGCTTTCACTTTTGAGCTCAGAGGAGTAAGGACACAGTCTTGCAGGCCCACAGGAGGAATAAACTCCAGCCAGAGACAACAATATCAATTAGCACCAGATGGCGAAAGGCAAGCACAAGAACCCTACCAACAGAAACCAAGGCCACACGGCAACATCAGAACCCAGTTCTCCCACCACTGCAAGTCCCGGATACCCCAACACACCAGAAAAGCAAGAGTTGGATTTAAAATCGTATCTCATGATGCTGATAGAGGGTTTCAAGAAAGACTTAAATAACTCCCTTAAAGAAATACAGGAGAACAGTGGTCAACAGGTAAAAGCCCTTAAAGAGGAAACACAAAAATTCCTTAAAGAAATACAGGAGATCATGGGTCAACAGGCAGAAGGCCTTAAAGAAGAAACACAAAAATCCTTTAAAGAATTACAGGAAAACACAATCAAGTGAAGGAACTGAAGAAAATCATCCAGGATCTAAAAGTGGAGGTAGAAACAATAAAGAAATCACAAAGTGAGACATCTCTGGAGATAGAAAACCTTGGAAAGAATTCAGGAGTCATAGATGCAAGCATCAACAACAGAATACAAGAGATAGAAGAAAGAACCTCAGGTGCTCAAGATACTGTAGAAAACATTGACTCAACAGTCAAAGAAAATGCAAAATGCATAAAACTGGTAACCCAAAACATCCAGAAACTCCAGGACACAATGAGAAGACCAAACCTAAGGATTATAGGTTTAGAAGAGAGCAACGATTTACATCTTAAAGGCCCAGTAAATATCTTCAACAAAATTGTAGAAGAAAACTTTCCTAACCTAGAGAAAGAGATGCCCATGAACATATAAGAAGCCTTCAGAACTCCAAACAGAGTGGACTAGAACAGAAAGTCCTCCCGGCACATAATAATCAAAACACCAAATTTACTAAACAAAGAAAGAATAGTAAAAGCAGTAAGGGAAAAAGGGCAAGTAACTTATAAAGGCAGACCTATCAGAATTACACCAGACTTCTCACCAGAGATGATGAAAGCTAGAAGATCCTGGGCAGACCTCATACAGACCCTAAGAGAACACAAATGCCAGCCCAGGCTGTTATACCCAGTAAAACTCTCAGTCATCATAGATGGAGAAACCAAGATATTCCATGATAAAACCAAATTTATACAATATCTGTCCACAAATCCAGCCCTACAAAGGATAATTGGAAAATGCCAACATAAGGAATGAAACTCCACCCTAGAAAAAGCAAGAAAGTAATCTTCCAACAAACCCAAAAGAAGATACCCACACAAACATAAAAATAACAAAAAATAACAGGAAGCAACAATCACTATTCCCTAATATCTCTTAACAACAATGGACTCAACTCCCCAATAAAAAGACATAGACTAATGAAATAGTTCTCATGTAAATCTTCAGTTTTATCAGAAAATGTTTATAATTCTACTCTCAATCAACTTAGGAATACTTTTATACCTACCATTATTATATCTATATAAAAATTTCCATGATAATCTTCAATTCTAACATGTTTTTCTACATTTTTCTATTTTATCAGAAACATTTTCCATGTAAATCTTGAATTCTATCATAAAATGTTTCTATCCCATATTTCAATTAATTTAGCATTGTTTTACATGTTTACCACTTGACTCTTTAATTTTGCATGAAAATTGTCAATTTTAACGTGTTTATCTGAAATATTTTCCATGTAAATCTTTAATTTTATCATAGTGTTTTTACTTCCCTTTACTTCTCTTTTCAACAAATAAAAAAAGACAAACAAATAAAAAACAAAACAAAACAAATGAAGCAGTTTATATCCTGAGATCCCAGATTAGCAAGAAGATATTAAAAGCTTAACATACAAAATTCCAAAGCATTTCTAAGGTCCTCTTGTATCAGGAAAATGGCTTGATGGTGTCAATGAATGTGGACTTGAGGAACATGAGAACTCTGAGCCCAGCCTTTCCCATGAGTAGACAGGTCAAAAATAAAGGTGCTGGGGACAGGCCTGGGGTACAACTCAGTTCTGAAAGGCAGCAGACATTGGGAAGCCACACTCTTTCAACTGTGGGAGGTTGCTCTTTGGGTGGGCTGTGTGTGTGTGTGTGTGTGTAAATGAGGTACGTGATTTGATCTAGTTGCCACAAGTTTTATTTATGAAGGAAGTGAAATTCTAATTAGCCCCAGAAATATCCCAGGCCTGCTCAGAGCTGCCGTATGGTCTAAGTTGAAGAGAAAGTGAGGCACCTCTGCCCCCCCCTCCCGCCCCCGCCTCTCAGGCTTTGGATACAAGTTCTCCCTCTTTGCATCAAGTTGGCCTGGAAGTCAAAATCTTCCGGCCTCAACCTGAGTCTCAGTCCTGTACCCTGACACCTACAGCAAGATGTCCATTTGCCTCTGAGAAGAACGCTTCAGGGGGAAGTCTGACCCCTTGGTCGGGAACACAGTGGTACGAGGAGCCAGGTCGGAGCCACCCTCAACATGTGCTCCTTGTTGCTCCCACCCTCCCTGGAGACTGGGGTCAGCGTGGGACTGGCGTCCCTGCCTTTGGACCTTGCCTTGATCTGAGAAAAGGGGAGGGCAGGTGGAGACGAGCTAGCTAAATTATCTATATTCAAAGAATACCCACTACCTCCCCTGACTCAACCACCCGAGAAATCTTGTACTGTAAGAGTTTCAACCTCCTGTCCAGCACATCTCTGAAGAAAGGGAGGGGGCGGGTGGGGCCAGCCAGGGACCACGTGAGGCCTTGCCCTGCCATCTCCGTGCCCCATGTTACCCAGGAGAGCAAATGCCTTTGAGACACTGTCAATTGCTCCAGAACCCCCTCTGGCTTGTGCCACATGGCTGGACTGCATGGTTCGTGTGGGAGATTTTGGTTATACTAAGAGCTAAATTGTTTGCCAGGAAACCGATATACCCAAACATTAGCTCCTATGTTAACCTACAAGGGTGGCAGTGTGACCACACCAAAAGAGGGAACTGCAGACGGCTTAGTTAGTAAAATGCTTGTTTTGACAGTTGTAACCTAGAAGTTACATTGATAATGATGATGATGATGATGATGATGATGATGATGATGATGATAATGATAATGATAATAATAATAATAATAATAATAATAATTCAGGTGTACTAGTAATCCCAGAGCTGAGAAGGCAGAGACAGGTAGATGCTTGCAGCTTACTGACTAGGTAGCCTAGCCTGTTGGTGAATTCTAAGCTGGTGACAGACCCTGTCTCAATAACTTGTGACCATCAAGTTCACATTCCAGATCTCAGAGGAGTGCCATATTGAGAAGCAGGCCAGGAGATGGTCTGAATAGAACTCGGTCTGGTGTTCTCCTTAACCTGTGGGAATTAATTTTCCACCCTGACAAGTCTATTGATCCCTCCTGCCCCAAATATAACTCCACAGTATAAACACCAAGGCAAAGAGAAGCTGTCAATGGCCCCCACTCAGAGCTACCAAGTAAGGATGTGTGAGAAAGCAGATGACAGGAAGTCAGGCCAGAGATCTCTTGGGGACAAGTAGGAAAGAAATTATAGTGACATCAACCTAGCACTGGCCTTCAAGGAGGCCAGTTGGCAAAGTGCTTGTTTCGAAAGTTGCAATCCCTAGCGGGAGGAAGTCTGGTTTGGTATCTTTCCTGGGCATAGGATAATAACAAGGTGAAAACCATTAGAAAGAGAGCTTTGGGCAGCACAGTGCTCCTAGCTTCTACGTGACATGTCAGGACATCCTTTCCCTCCAGGTGGTGATAATTTGAAGCTTTCATAATATACAAAACTCCCACTTCTACCTACATCTGTTCCCTCTTCGTTTCCTCAACCCTCCCCCCTCCCCCCCAGTCTGCAGCTGAGCTCAACAGCAGCTGGGCACTGTCCTATGTTGGGAACAGAAAAATCCTCATCCTTACCCCGAGAGACTCAGTGTTCCTCAGACCCATATGGCAAGAGAGTATGAGGACAGGACAGGGCTCAGGGCTGAGAGGTGGCCCTGCTGGCTTACAAATTCATGATCTCTCTCTTCTCTCTCTCCTACTGTCTATCTCTCCATCTGCCTGCCTGTCTGTCTGTCTCTTCTCCCTGCCCCTCCCCTGTGTGTGTGTGTGTGTGTGTGTGTGTGTGTGTGTGTGTGTGTTGCATTTATGGAAAAGACCAGCAAACAGTGCAAGGGACAATGGGATGGAAGGAGGGATACCAAGAGATGAAGGGAGGTGACTTTGAAGATGGACTGTGAGTCGACTTGTTGATGCTGATGATGGGTGTGCTCCTCTGAGTCCCACTTTCTCATAAGAAGCGACTGTCCTGATTGTCTTGTGAGGAGGCTGTTGTAGGATAAACGCAATGGTATGTGCAAAGCCTGTCTTGGCTGTATCCACCTAATGTGTCTTGCTAGTATATGGTATTATTACCTAGAAATATTTGCTACTCAATACTATCAAGTTGAATTACTATTTCTCTGCAACAGTTGCTAAAACAGTTTCTGACTAAAGGCCAAGATCTAGAATGCGTGAAGAAAAGGCATAGACATCTCAAGGAGCAGTCTTCTCTCTTTGAATAGGAATAAGCAGAACTTTGTGTGTGTGTGTTGTGTATGTGTTAGTGCATGCATGTGCACACACACACACACACACACACACAAGAATACATCTCCCTAAATCCTTGATAACATCAAGGTTGTAGGCTGAGAAAATGGAAAAATGTTTTACAGTCTGGGAATGTCTTGGAAAGGGTCAATGTATAAAAGCAAATGGAGACATTTTCTTACTAAATAATATTAAAAAATATCTCCCATTCTGAATTTCCTTTTCTTTTCTTGCCTTTCCAACCCACTCATGAAGCCTACAGTTCTGTGTTTATGCCTCATTATACAGTCATGCATCAGGCTCTCTGCTTCTGATCTCCACTGCTTTCCTGAGACCTTTTCTCACTATGGCTGACATGCCCAGCTGATCGCCAGTGCAGGGCCAATGTCTGGTCTTCACAGTTCGCGACGCATTCAGGGAACTTATTGGGATTGCTCGGCTCCCTCTCTGGTTCCTTGAGGAGGGCTCACAGCCCAGCCTCTGTGTTCACGAGGTCCTGTCTGATGGCACTCCCTACAGGCTGTTCTTCAGGTCTTGTCAATCAGCACACTCTTGGGGACACCCAATTCCAATTACAATCATCTCACATCTGGGTCATTCATGACCTGCCATCTTGGAACTCCCAATCTGCTTTCTGGTCACCAGCTTGCTATTTCTACCTTGGCGTCCCACAGGCTCCACAACAAACTCAACCCTTTTTCTCTTCAGTCCGCTAATAAGCCTTATGACTTATATGTGCCCAAATGCCAGAGCATATGACCTAAACCTTCTAACAACTGCTGGAATCCCTCTACATGGGCTCTGCAGTTCCTCCTTCTTTGTCTCTGTTTTGGTTTAAGGTCCCATCGAAACAGCTGTGGTCTCTTTGACTACCCCCAGCAGCATCTGGCCTCTACCCAGGTATCTAGGGAAGTTCTCTATCTGGCCTTGGTGATGACATCATCACCCTAGGTTGTGGGCTCAGCAGCTACCATAACTTTCTGTCCCGGTACACATTCTAAGATACCCAGGGCCAGGAACCACGTACCACTCACAGTTGTCCTGCAAGGATGGGCAAAGTGCGTCCAAACATCTGTTCAGCAAGCATTCAGTAACTGAACGGAAGGGCTTGGAGCAGGTAGTCAGCAGCTTCTACGGATTATGAACTAGCTATGGGCGGGGTCCCAGCCATCTCCTTAGAAATGCTGGTTCTATGTGAGGTAAGAATGCCAGAGGCAGGCAGAGGAATGGTGATGACCATTCCAGCAGTGCCATCAGCTGGGTTGGGAGAATGCCTTTAGCTGAGTCTCTGAGTCAGCAGAAGTAACAGGGGACAGCCCCCTCCCTAAAACAGCAGGAAAGATTTCAGATCAAAGGAGAGAGTTGGGGGCCCGGTCCTCAAGGATGTACAGGGTGAAGGGAGAGACTCTGGCAGTCAGGGTATCAGAACACGCCGTGTCAGCTTAATGCACCCATCCAACAGGCCTGGCTTGCCTCTCTCCAGGAAGTCAAAGACAATGAGCTTGTTTTGCCGGGCTCGGTCTCGGCCATCATGCACTTGGGCATCTTTTTATCTTTTCCATTTCAGGAAACCATGGTGGAAACATTGTTGTATAGGCAATGTCATTATAGGTGTAACTCTAGAGCACAGCATCCCTGACTTAACTGATGCCAAGTCAAAAGAACATGACCCTCTTAACACACACACAGACACATAGACACACACACAGACACATAGACACAGACACACACAGACACACAGACACACAGACAGACAGACACACAGACATAGACACACAGACACACAGACAGACAGACACACAGACACAGACACACACACAGACATAGACACACAGACACACAGACAGACAGACACACAGACAGACAGACAGACAGACAGACACACACACACACACACACACACACACACACACACACACGGTACATGAATCTCAGCTCAAGGATGAGGGCAAGAGGGAACTGTGCTTTCTTATCCACAGAGGCTGTTAATGAATTCCTAAAGGATGCTCCAGAAACGAGAGGTTACAGGCTTACAATATAATCTTCATTCAGAACACTTTCTGTAGTTTCCAATGTACACGGAGTAAATTGGCCTTTTGAATGTTCTCCAAAAGAGAACAGTTTCTTAGATTAAAAATAGCCATAATCACTCCGCTAGACAAGCTGCTTGGCAGAGGAGTTAGAAGAAAACTAAGAACACCACCCAGACCTCGGGTTGAGGTGGAGAGCTTGCACGTAATGTGTAATTCCCTTTGTATAGGAGCGCTCTTTAATCCAGGATGAGCATGTGAGCAGTCCTTACCTATCTGCTCCCAAAGAGACTTTCTTTCCTTCCTCTTTCCTTCCCCTTTCTCCCCCCCCCTCTCTCTCTTTCTTTCAAAAAGATTTATTTATTGTATGTAAGTACACTGTAGCTGTCTTCAGACTCTGGAGAAGAGGTCATCAGATCTCGTTATGGATGGTTGTGAGCTACCATGTGGTTGCTAGGATTTGAACTCAGGACCTTAACCACTGAGCCTTCTCTCCAGCCCCCCCCCAAAAGAGATTTAAAAAGCATTTTCCTGATACTATATGTATATTTTCCAAATATAAATGATATGTCTTATGGTACATATTAAATGCAACTTAACATAGTATATATAAAATTAAGTGCACATATATTTTTGTGAACAACTTAAAAAACATTCCCATTCCATTAAGTGACCTGCTTTAGGAACTTGCTGGAGCCTGCCTTTCTTGGTATCCCATCTCTTCCTAAAGGCTCCCTGGATTTTCTAAGAGTTTCAAACTCACAATAATCTACAGCTTGTGTTAACAGATAGCGAAACGCCAGGCATCTAAGAAACTGCTCTCAATGCCAGAGTAAACAGGTAGCGTCAAAGACAAGGAAGCATCGTCAGTCTGCAGCCATCTTTTTGTTTTCATGAGAAAAGTCAGCACAGAAAGGAACGTGGGACCCATAATTCACTCATCACTGCTGGCGAGTGTCGGGATGCAGGGCTGCGGCTGGTTTTTGGCATCCCACATTTTTGTGGTGGTTCCCGTCTGAATCATGGAGATGGAGCCTGTGGTTAGGCTGAACTCTAAAGCCAGCTCTCCCTGTGCCCGCACTTCCGGTCCCCTGTGAAACCTATCGTAAGCCTGTTGATGTTTGCCCCTCCTGGGTGGCTTTCTCCAAACCAGACGCGGCGGCGGCTAGCGAGCAGGCACAGGCACAGCAGCACTGCACGTGCTGTTCCGCGTCTGCCGCTACCGCGTGGAGGACAACTCACCAGACTCTGGGGTTGCCTACGAGGCCGAGGTCATTGGCTTCGGCTCGCCCAAGGCAAGGCGCAGTAGGTCACCAGCAGCTTGGACCCAGAGGATTTAATTCATTCCATCCTCAGGGTCCGAGGAAGCATGGATAACCAGGGACCCTCATGTTGGCCATTTCCCCTAATCTGACAGACAGGGAAGTCACATGGCACCCTATGATCTAATAAGTGATACTCTAAACTGGGCTTCTTTAGTCTGCGTTCCCACAAAGGAGGTGGAATTCCCCCGCCCCCCCCCCCCCCGGGCCCGTTGCTTACTTACCCTTTCCAAAGACTTCAGGAGGTTCTGTCTTTCTTTGAGCTTCTGAATACTGATCACAATTTTGTGTCTTGCACCTTTGGTAACATTCTGTAATCAGATGCAACAATCTATTAGAACATATCATATTCAGGAATCAGCTTAGAGTCTCTCGGAGGCTGCATTGTACTTAGTCTTTTCTTCCTCCGCGTTCCCAGGCAGGCCAGTAAGCATTCTTTCTCTCTTGTTGCTAACCACTGTCCAAAAAGCCTTCTTAGTCAATATACTGACTCTGTATGGCTACCGGTTTGCCCATGACCTTTAGGACAGAGAGCTACGTACCAGCCGATTATCCCACCCAATGTAAGATGTCTCCACCTTCACCATGCTAAACGACCCCGCTCGGTTTTGTTCAGGACGCTCCTGTCCTCAGGTTGTATTACTTCAGTCCCTCTTGGTTTCCCTGGAGGCTGTAGTATTGTTTATTCTTTGCTTTCTCAGGGGAAGGGCGTTGAAGCCCAGTACCTCGCATGTGCACCACCACACAGGGCAGTTCTGTCTTTACAACCTTCCTTTTCCTTTCCATTATGAAAAGTAGAATTTACTTCGCTCCGGGTAAACGTGCAGAGCTGTGGATTTTTTAGTTTAAACTGGCCACAGCAGTCAGTGGGAAGACTTCCTTAGAACCTTGTTGATTATAGCCTCTGCACGCTTCCCAGTCAAGGGTCTCTTTTCCTAAGCAGGTCTCTAATGCAGTGCTCTGGCCAGCTCTGTTCCCTGGCAGCCGCTCCTGAGGTCCTCCTTCGCCAGCGAAGGGCAAGGGGGGGCGGGGGGCGGAGGCATCTTTGCCCCTGCAAACATGGGGCAGGGGGATGAGTTTCTGTTTGGCTGTACTTTTCGGATCCAATGAATTCAATTATATTGAAAAGTTTGTGTCAGGCTCTAGTGCTGACCTCCTTGGCAGGACTTTCTCCTTTTAAATCTGAAAACTGACGACTTGGAGTTTTCTCCCAACTTTGACCTAAACACAGATTGCTCTTTGAAATAGTTCCTGTCAACCCCTGGGATCTGAAGCAGAAGCTGAGATCCAAAAAGTGGTGGGAGAAATGTTAGGAAGCTGAAATTAGTGCCTTTCCTTCTCTGAGAGTGTGCAGTGACTCTGGGCTTTGTCTGGTCCCCAGTCCTGGTAGTCAGCCAGGCCTGCAGAGGGGGTCTGAGGTACTGAATAAGCAGCAGGAAACACTGAGGTCAGAGGCAGCCATGTGGCAGCCAGGCCCCGCCCTGCATGCTCCAATCTCTCCTTCCTGTGGGACGAATATTAACTCACTTAGACCACCAGCTTCTTCAAATTGGAGCACAAAGGAAACTGGGGTCAATTGGGAAAAAAATGCAAATAGCATTTTAAACAAGAGAATCCAAACCATATACTAGATCTGTTGGCCAGAGCCTGGCATGGCAGAAATGGTCTCAGTTTTGGGGGTGCTGTTGACGAATGTTTACACTCAAGACTTTGGGGGAGAGAGGCTTAAGAAAGAAGGAGGGATTCTGTTCTTTTATGACTTCAGAAGGGAAATAAATTCTAAGATCTGGATATCTCACCGGCAGTCACTGTCCCATGCCATTTGGGGGTGGTCAGAAGAAAGAGTTTTAAACAGTGGGAACGATTTTGGAAAAGTGTTATGGAGTGGCTACTGTTTCCACTGGCCGGTCTAGTTAGAAGTTAGTGGATGTGACCAGACTGGGTAAACAGACGAGGAATCTGTCCATAACCAAACAAGTCTTGGCGTGATAGAGGGAAGGGAAGAGCCACAGGGAAATCTCTTTGGAACACTGATGAGATCCCACGCCCAGGCAGCACCACGGCTCTTCTTCTTAGCACCCAGAGTTTTAAGGCATGCTTGACTGGCTCTGTCTTTTCCTAACTTCCTCTCCCTTTCCTTGCCCTGTGACTACCTGCTGATCTTTCTCTTCCATTGTACTGTCAAGGTAAGAGCCTTCACTCACCACAGCACACCGGCCAGCACTCCTAGATCTGGGCAAGCTGCTGGGTGGATAAGGTCTGTTTCTGAGTCCAAGGTCTGTTCTAGGCTGAACCTCAAGACCTTGTCTCATGGAAGGGGCCCCCCAGGCATGTACCTGAGCCTCCAGTTGACACTCCGTGAGGGCCATCATTTCCTCGTAAGTCATCTGTGAGAAGAGTGCAGCGTATTTGTGCAGGCGGAGGCTTTTTAACCAAGCTGGAACATCTATGGTGCAAGATGTGCAAGAGATGGAAGGAGAAATGAAAGGGACAAGAAGGGGCAATGGAAGATGGGAGGGCAGAGAGGGGGAAGGGTGATGGCCAGAGGGGGGGGGAAAAGAAAAAGTTGTTATTACTTAATTTAGGCAGCAAATGATGGCGCAGAAAGCTTAGGACTAACACTGGAAACCCCCACTGGGCCCTAAATTCTACCTAAATCAGGAATTGCTAACTTGGGGGTTTAACTATTTCAGGAGAAACAGGAATTCCCTAGAATACTTGTGTGTGTGTGTGTGTGTGTGTGTGTGTGTGTGTGTTTACAGTTTTCTAGGTAGTTTTCCATAGCACCTTTAAAGTTATCAAAGGAATTCATCACAATAAAATAAATCGCAAAGGGCCACTGCTTTAGCTGGGCCAATTCACTGTTGTCTTGGGAAGAACTGACTTAGAAAACGCCCAAAGTAGATATAATAGTTTATACCCTCAAGACACTTAGTTTTGAAGCTTAGTGTAAATCTCCAAAAGCTATGTCAGCCACTTCTAGAAGCTAGAACCATATGCAGTAGTTGTACTCCATAAATTCCCTGCCTGGTGTTTCTTTCACCTTCAGTAGCCCCCTGTGGGATGAAGGACATCCTGGACGACCAGCATGGCCACTGTCGTGGGACAGCTGCTAATCATTTCTCCATAAGAAATATCACAACCCAGAGGACCCAAGCCTTGCCTAGACCACAGGATAAAGGAAATTCCAAGGCACAACTGGAGCAAATCCCAAGTGTGGTGTCTTAGAGTTAAGAAAATCACTGGATTGAAAAGCTACTGAGTCATTACTTTGCTAATTGCAACCAAAATAAGTCATTTATCCAAAGTCTCAAGTCAGAATTTTTGAGCTAAGAAGATCTGGAATCATGTTTCCCTAACCCTATTCACCATACATACAGATGGCAGCATTGTGCCTTCAAGTCTGGATCACAGAGAAAGAATGTGGTCAGATGGGGACTAGAACCCCGGTCCTTCTGCATCTCAGCTCTCTGCTATGTTGCACCAAGGACTACAGAGATCACCAGCCATAGAGCTAAGTGAATAGAGATTGCGAGTATCTTGAGATTTCAAGGCACTGGGTCAGTATCATCCATGCTTCCTGTGGGGCATGTCCCTGCTAATCATACTGGTCACAAGATTTTGTACTATTGACTATGAAGTGTTTTTCTCAGAGGCACCGATGAGCCAGCCACACACATTCAAGGATAGGTAGGAACTTCAGTTTTCCAATGTGTAGAGTAGATAGCCAGGGCTGATGGAGGGCAGTTTGCCTCCCAGGAAAACTAAACGCAGGCTTCAGGGAGTGTAGACAGGGTTGGTCTCCTTCAAGAAAGTCAAGCACGGCAGGTACAGACTAAAGATGGAAGATTTCTGAGAATTAGAATTGAACATTCAGTTAAGGACAGACTCCATTGTTTCAGGCTAGACATTACTTGATTCTGTGCTTGGAAGGCCTTCAATCTTCTGTGACAAAAGAGAGTCCCTCTGAGACCATCACTAACTAAACTCAGACAAGGCTTCTCCAGGTACACACATGCTAACTCCTACCATAATGTGCAGCACAAACCACCTCTGGATCACCATGTCCAGACATGCTAGTCCGGAGTCTGTTACTTTCCCTGATATAACGCCCTGGAACCCTTTCCCTAGACTTCATTCTCTGTCAGTTATTTGCTGTTATGGAAACAATGGTAACACTTGTGCAGACAGGGGTAGCCATGCTAACTACAGCTCTGGGGTTCTGATCACTTGGTCACTAGGATTTGTGTTTGACATTCATAGCTTAAA
The DNA here is from genome assembly GCA_964023405.1 of Apodemus agrarius. Classification (NCBI taxonomy): domain Eukaryota; kingdom Metazoa; phylum Chordata; class Mammalia; order Rodentia; family Muridae; genus Apodemus; species Apodemus agrarius. The sequence goes on from OZ030013.1 coordinate 80,452,363, forward strand.
AAAAATCCCAAACCACTGCTCAGAAAACACAACAGTCATGATTCAGAGAAGTCTGGGTAATCCAGTGCTAAACTTGGACACAATTCATCACCAGAGGGATGGAGCAGTTCCATGAACCCTTCTCTTGTTCTTGTTTTCTTCTTTTCCTCTTCCTTTCCTTTCTTCTTCCTTTCTTCCTTCCTTCCTTCCTTCTTTCTTTCTTTCTTTCTTTCTTTCTTTCTTTCTTTCCTTCCTTCCTTCTTTCTTTCTTTCTTTCCTTCTTTCTTTCTTTCTTTCTTTCTTTCTTTCTTTCTTTCTTTCTTTCTTTCTTTTTCTTCCTTTCCTTCTTTCTTCTTTCTTTTTTTTCAACTAAGTGCCCTAAAGCTTAGTCATGCAAAATCCACTGCTGGTAAGATGAATAAAATCTTCAGACTTAAAGATACATTGCAAACTGGGTGTTTTAAAAGCCAAAGTGACAATGGGGTTTAAGTCAGGAAGCGAGGGGCAACTCTTGGCTTACTAAATGTTAGTTTCTTTCTAGAAAGCAACTTGGACAACTGGGGTCTCTTGGGATAGGCAGAGCTGGGAGAGTTTGCCTCGCTCATTTATTCAAAATGCAGGCCAGTGGATGAAGTTTTTCTAGAAAAGGTTCCTACAATCATTTCACAACAGGATGAGCTAGGCCTTCCTGAAGACTTATTTCCAGACACATTCCTGGGAAATAGAGGCTCCTTTGACTTGAACATCCTTAAAGAGGTCAGTCTACTTGCATAGCATCTATTTCAGTGTCATGTATCTAAGGAGCTATCTCTCCTTCCTGCAGGGCAGATGGTTGGATGATGAGAAAGAAACCTCAGTCCTTAGGATGCAACCCCCTAGCTATACAGTAAGACCCAGTCTCTACAACAACAATGAATCCCAAAAGAGCAACAGAGAACATACCCCACCGACCATTCTCTCTCTGGTTGGTAGGGGAGAGACTTTCTCTTGCCAGAGATTAAAATGGAACTCCATTAAGTGGGAAACCAGCAAGAGAAGAGTCTTGACTTTCATTCCCACGGGCAAGAATTCCAATGACTGGGTTGCTGGACTCTCTAAGAAGTTAGCCAGGGATGAACTCTGAGGAAAGCTTAGATGCCAGACTGTTGGAGGCAATATTGAGAACTGTTTGAACTTCTTAGCGTGGATCTTCTCCTTTCTGTGTGAAAAGCTGTGGTTATGGTTGGAAGACCCAGGTACATGGGACACAGAAAGTCTGGTGGAGAATCTGAAATATAAATTCAGCATATCCGTCTTCAGAGTACAGTTGCTTAGCTTCTTCTAGGTTGCTTCTGTTGGACATAGAAATGCATGTCCCAAGCTAGAGTGACATCCTCTCATGGGGTGTAAGAGAGATATTCTTGCTACAAGTGAGGGAGAATTCCCTGCCAACTGAGGGAATATTATTTACAAAATAGTTACTAGGTGCCATTCGTACAGGTCAGACTCTTTGAAGGCATGCTCTTGTTATCAAGGAATTTGAGAGAGCATGACTGAATTCTGGGCAAAAATTATAACAGTTTCAGTATAAGCCCTGAGAATACCCAAATCCTTGAGTAGTGCGGAACAAAGCATGCTTGGGTTTGCCAAGGTAGTGAGGGGAAGCACCTTGCACCCCACTGCTTGGAAGAGCAGCAGCTTGGAGTCCACTGGGCAAACCTTGTTGTAGAAGCCATTTCATATGGTAGGAACATCAGAAGCAAAAGTCAGAGTCATGGGTGGGGGGACATTTAGGGTAGAGAAAACACCTTGGCGAATGGTGGAAACAGAGACAGAGTGGGGACGCATAGGCAGGGAGTCAGGTGCCTGAGAGATGAAATGTCAAAACAAGGAAAGTAGTGTTTTGTCTTGTGGGTGATGGAAAGACATCGAAATCTGCGCATTGGAAACCCGGGTGGATGTATCAGAACAATGATGATGGTCATGGGAGGGTAGCTGGAGGCTGTGGGAAAGGCCAGGCTGTGAGTTTAGGAAACCTTGGGGGCTTGAGGAAGGTGGGAAGGAGGGTGAAAGGGTACAAATCGATGGCACTGGCTTGTCAGGAAGACTAGGGAAGGATGGAAACAGAGAAACTGAAGATGGCTCCTTTGGTTCGAGTTTGGTGAGAGAAAAAGCAAGTAGAGAGCCAGCAGACCAAGACCGTGGAAGAGAGCCGAGCTGGAGGACAGCCTTGTCTGCGCATGCTTGCTGGCTCCACCCTGGAAGCGGTGCAGTACACAGCCAAGGGACACTGAAAGAGGCCAGAACAGAGCCATGGTGAAGCTTTGGGGTGGCAAGCTTTGAGGGGAGAGGTCTAGGAAGACTGGGCTCAAGCACCATCATCTATACGCATAATAGGGAGGCCTTGTGCTATGGGGTTCCCTTTCTTCCTGAAGCTCTTTCCAGCTCCTGTCACGGGCAATGTTGGTTTAGCTCCTCCTGGCCATTTTGGGTAACATGCTCACCTTGCATAAGTGCCATGTACACACCCACAGGCCTTTAGCAATGGGATCAAAGTTTTACACTATGCCCATTTTTCTCCTTCAGATACCTTGACCACAGAGGTTGTGTGTGATGTCCTCAGCTCACATGGGAGCTGGGCTCCAGTGAGAACATGAGCTGCTTTTCTCTTATGCCAGGTCGACAAAGCTGTGTGACACCCAATCTCAGATGCAAGCAAGCTGCTGAGGGAAGCAATGGAGGGGGAGAGAAGCATGCTTGAGTAGCTTTCCCCGAGAGAGCTCGTTTGCAGTACTCTTAGTGCCTGATGACAGAAATCAACTTATTCCTCACAAAGCACTAGGCTGATCTCACACAGCCTTTTCTCTAAGATGTGGCTGGCGTCCTTGGTCTCTGAGGGAGAGAAGAAAAGCAGAGGAGAGGTGCAGAAGGACGAACACCTCACTGTCGAAGTCAGAACGAAAGCAAACCCTGCAAGAATGAAGAGCGGCCGTCTAGTGATGTCTTTATTTTTGGTCAGAGCGGAATAGAGAGCCTCGTTCTGTTCTAGGCACTGAGGAAAGGGAGGAGGTGCCCGTGCTGGGTCCTCAGAAGCTGGATCCTCTTTGGGGGGGGGAACTCCTTGGTCCTGAGGAGTATTCAGGGTATTTCAGGAGGGCTCCCTTCTCATGGGGACATACCATGAGTCTTTGAACATGTGTATGTGGGGTGAAATACTTCAAATAATTAGATGCAAACAGTGCACTCAATCTCTTCTGGATGATTCCTTTGGCCACACCACTCTTCAGTGCTGTCTTTAAGCAGCCTGCTTTGTACTGCTAAAGAGAAGCTGTGGTTCTTAAAGGCCCCAGCAGAAGGTGATACACACTCAGCAAGGAGTGGAGGTTAGAAATCCAGAGACCTTCAGGACCTAGGAGGAGTCCTGGGATTTGCTGTTTAAAGGCATCAGAGGTCTTAGCTTATCAGAAGCTATTAGCACAGTTCCATGGTCATAAGGACCCATTTGTGCAGCGCAGGTCACACGTTGACATTATGGAGTTAAAACACACACACACACACACACACACACACACACACACACCATTGAATTTATCCTAGTTAAATGCATTCAAGACAACACCTGGAAAGGCAACTTTCTGATGCTAAATCAGTCTCCATGATAGCTGATCTGGAAAGTGCCCCAGCTGCTTGGGTGCCACACCATGCCCGCTCCATCACTCAGACTTTGATGCCTCTCAGAGGTGCTGAACTCAAAAAAAAATCTTCTACAAGGTTTTCTCACAGTTTCCTCTCCCCGCCCCCCACACCTCTAAGTAATTTCTCTCATCTCCAATCTGAGAGAGGCCAAGGCTCCAAGGCTTACATTTCCAAAACGGACTCCAAATTCTAAGCCAGCTATTTGCTAGGAGACAATATACTTTATTTGCTATGTGGAGAAAAAGTTTACTCAAGTTCCAGCTGAGAGACTCCCTTGAAAAGACAAACATCTTCCACAGTCAATGGACTTCTCCGTTCTTAACAACCATGTGTCTGTTAAGGTTTCTGCAGCCAGGAGTTCCCCCTTTTTGTCTCTATTATGTCTACACACACACAATACATCAAGTTCTGATGTCTCCGTATTTCCGTGCTAATGGGAAGTGTCAAGTCACAAGTATACCCAGTTGATGTTATTCTGTGATAAAGAATCTACACCTTCCACCAAGAGCATAGAGTACAATCCCTGCTCCCTCATCCGGGCCACCGTTCTTCCTGCAGCCAGATCCTCAGGCTTCCGCACTCCCGGAATGTGGTCCTCCAGAGGAATTTCCCGACACCCTTTCATGAGTGCACAACACTGAAACTGCTCCTCTGGGCTGGGGAGGAGCGTGGAGTCCCCATGGGGTCCACTAAGTACTTGCATACCGTCCCAGGACCCCTGAGATCTCCCACATTTACCGTGCCCCAAATTGTCCCTCATTTCTTCCCATAGGCCCTGCCACTATAGAGGACATCTCTAGGTGTCCCAGGCAGAAACCTAGGGACCATCTGAAATGACGCCTGCTCACCACTGTTCACATTCAGAGGTCACCGAGTCTTTACAATTCAGTTTCTCACGGAGGACTTGTGTCACACTCCCTGGTCTCCATTCTCACTGACACTGACATCGGTCCAGTCTCAGTCCCCTCATCTATTACTGGACAACCCTCCGCCTCTCCATTGGCTTTCATATCCAGAATCCCCTCTCCTCTCCTCTCATGAGCATCGCGTACATCACTGTGAAGGCTCCTTTCTAATATGCAGATCTAAGCAGGTGGCCCTATTTTAGAAATGCCTTCAACGATTTCAGAATAGAACGCACAATCCTTTTAAAGGTCAAGGAGCTTCCTCTGCAGATCTGTTTCCTATGTGCCTTTCACACTCTAGTCATGGGCTGCGCCCCTACCTTACACAAGTTCACAATGCCGTTCCCTCAGCGCAGAATTCCTCCTGTCCACTTGTTCTGGCTGACCTGTAATCGCGCTCTAAGGCTCGGATCCAGGTCTCACCACTCTAGAGGAGTCCCTCCTTGGTGACTGTCTCACATCAGGACAAATGTCTGAGAGATTGTATTTCCACAGCAGAGTCCCCACATCAGGTATCTGGTGTTATATGAGTCTCCTAGACCTAGAGCACCCCTCCCCTCTGTCTCCTCAGGACCCCGTAGGTGCCGAGAAGACTGACTTCTTAAATGAGGACAAAATGGAGCCAGGGATTTTTTTCCCCATACCAAAGCCATTCCAGGAGCCCTGGCCCTGAGATCAACCTCTAGGTGTTGACTCCATCACCTCGGAGGGCTCACCATGCGGCTCTGAGGGACAGATCTGCTCCTCCACTGACAGGCTGCCTTCTTTCTAGGAAAGAAATGACTGAGTAACATGAGACTTCCTTCTCTCTCCTGCCCAAGATAAGAGCTAAAAGAGTACATTCAATTCATCAGCTACCTGGGGGATGAGGGATATTATAACTGAATACCAACTTAGAATCAAGAGTCTCTCCCCTGAGATAAGTCGCGGTGAAGCTATTCAACAGAACATGGAGACCTGAATTTAAACCACAGCCAGCACAGTCAGCCCAAACCTTTACAAGGAGCTGCCCGCTTAGGGACTAGTAACAGGAACATCCCATATTCCGGCTCAGGTTGCTGTCTGAGGCTTTTAGTGGCTCCTCAATCCCATGCCTTCCCTTTAGCCTGAATCCTATTCCACAGAGACAACCCAAAGCCTAGGACAAGTGTTCACTAGAAAAAGCAAAGCACAGAGATTCAGGAGGAAGCAATTAAGCCTCTAAGGGTTTATTCTGCATGCTTGACCCGAGAGGTATGTTCCCAAGGGAGGATGGTGGCCAAACTGGCTAGTCTGTCCAGGTGAAGAAATAGGCAAGAACAAGCCTGCTCTTGCAGCCATGCACACCAGGTGGCCAGAAAAATGAATGCAATTATGGTGGCTTTGATTTTTTTCCCCTCCAAGATGTGAGGTGAGGGTGATGTATATACCCAGAGGATTTGGGACTCTTCCAAATTCCACTCCACTTTCCTTGTTCTTGCAGACCAGACATTTGCCAATTAGAAAACCAGCCATTTGGTGATGGCCCAAGTGTCTCTGTCCCTGCCAAGGGACCCAAGCCACAGGAAAGCCAGACTGGGGGGTGGGGTGGTCCATAGGAAGGCTCTTCTCAGATTCATGTCAGTTGACCCCATAATCCACTGTTCAGAAAGTGGGAATTGATTTGGAAATTTACAAGATCATCTGCTCTTAGGTCTGGAGATCAAATGACAAGTCCTTGGGATTGGTATATTAGGGGTTGCTTCTTAGAAGAACATTTGTGCTCAACATACTGGACCTATGCCAATACAGAATGCTAGTGTTTCAGGGTTCGGGCATTTCTACCATCTGATATGGTCAGTTGAGTTGACAATGTGTTCTCCCTATAAATAGAATTCTTTATCATCAATTCCGTTCCTTCCCTTGAGTTTTCCCCAGTTACTTGCGAGTGTCCCTATACATGGATGTTCCCATCTACTTCTTTAAGAAAAGGTAAGTTCAATAGATCAGAGGAGGCAGAGACACCTGGGAAGGTCCTTCATCCCAGCCAGCTGCCAAGCAGCTTCTTTCTCATTGATATCTTTGTGCTCACAATGCAAATCTGGGATGTGACATTTTGTCTGTGTGATTCTGTGATGGACAAAGTTTCAAGAATTCCAGAGATAGAAGTCAAAGGAGATTATCCATAGATAACCCTTGAGTTCTAGAAAGTCTTTAATGTTTATAAAAACAAAACTAAACAAACAAAACCCAAACCAGTGGGATACTCATTTTTAATTTTCCCTTTTGCTCATATTGCTTTAAAAATTGATATATTATCTCTAGTCACTTCTTACCTTAGAAGCCTGAAAGCACACATTTACCCACTTTGGGAGGATTTTTCAGTGTGCATAGGCCCTCCAAACAAGTGAAGAAATAATAGGAAAATAAAGTCAAAGGGAGGAAGGAAGCCCATGCTGAGACACTAGGCAGTGAAGTCCCCATTCTTCCAAGCAAATGGCCCTTTCCTCAGGGTCCACCTTGCCGGTCAGCATGCAAACAATGCTTCTCTTGCATTACCAGTGGAACAACACACACTGTCCTAGAATCAGGCTGTCCACAACCTTCACCTGGATGTAGCATCCCTTGGGAATGGGTTTTGCCCATCCTCCAACATTATGGTGCAGTCCCCAGAGCTCTGTGGAAGAGGGTTATATACCCTGTGTGCCAAAATGACCCACTGCATTAGCTGCTTTTAAAGACTCATGTGTATCCCCAGAGGAAAACTTCAAGACACATGCTACTTCCAAGGGTCTCTCGGTACATGCCCATTGTGGGGAGGGGCTGGGACGGGGAGACGTAACCACAAACTGCTCAGAGGAAGGCTGGAGGCCAGTCTCACTCCCTAAGATCTCTTAGATCTGGCACTGGAGAAGATGTGGGCATACACTCTGTGCCAAGTGCCTATCTTGGGAGGGGATGAGGTCAAGAGACTCTTTTATGATGGCATTAGAAACAGCAAACTTCAGGACTGTGTGCTAACAGCAGCATAGAGACCCCTCTCAGAGCCTGTGCTCAGCACTGTCCCAGAAGCCCGCCTGGCTCTTGTCTTGCCAGCTCTCATTGCTAGCAGCATGTCTCTGATGAGCATCTCCCCTAAGGACTTCTATCCCTCTAAGAACTGGCATCTAAAAACACAGACCGCATGCGTCCTCTGTGGGCTCGTCACTGGTAATTTGGAACTCTCTATCTCCTGAGGAGGATCTGTAGGAGAGGGTCCATTGACAGGCAATGGAAGACCATTTATTTAGGCTGCACAATACGCCTTTTATCATCAATGTGCAAATCTATTACCTGGGTTAAAACACTGATGATGGTTCTCATGTCCCTGAAGCAGATGCAGAGGGAAAGGCTTAAAGATTTCTTTAGACTTCAAATAAAAATGGAGTAATAAAAAGAAATATCACTAAGATTCTGCATTAGGAAAAAAATAAAGTAATAAAAGATGGATGGCTTGTTGTTCTGAATTAGTTACAGGTTCCTGGCCATAGCAATGCAGAGGTGGAGTAGCTTAGAATCTTTTCAGATGGCCCTATCTGGGCGAGCAGGACTCATTGTCCAAGAGTCAGTGCACAGAAAACAAAAAAGATGTTGACCTTTCTTGTTCTGGGTTCTGGGTTGGGGCAAGTGATCCCTGAGCACTGATCAGAAATAGAAAAGTCAGGACTGTGTATTAATGGCAGCTTGAGGGCACTTCAGAGGCTGCCTCGGCATTGTCCCCAAAGCCTGCCTGGTGGTTGTCTCCACAGATAATATTGTCATCAGCTGGAAGGAGACTTCCCAAGCCCTTTCCTCCAGGGCCAGCTCTGGAGTTCTGGAAGGCATGGCTTGAATGCAGGAGCCTAAGGTGAGGGCCTGGACTCCCTCTCTCCTGTGGACCACCTCTCTTTCCCCTTGGACTCCAAACCAAGGGAGGGCCTCTCGGTTCCTCATGTGGTCACTCACCTTTCATACCACTACCTTCTTCTTGGAATGTGTTACGAGCAGTGGTCTGATCTTCTAAGTGTTCACTCCCACCACTTCCTGAAGAGGCTACACTGCTTTGTGGAGACAGGGGGGCATGATCGGATGGGAGGCACTGGGGTCCTCTAGCTCGTAAGTCCTCATGAGACATCCATCCATGTCCTAGAGGCTGGTTTGGCACATTCATGGGTGGGGTAAGGGACACAGATCGTTTCAAAGGGCTGTGGTGTGCCTGGCCTGAGAGAACTGGAAAAAAAAATAGAATGAAATAGGTTATTCTCCCCACTTTAGCCTGGGACGCAGAATAACCCACAATACCTTTGAACCCTCGGAGATAACCACGGCTAACTCTTACACTCCACTGGTGGCATGGTGGGCTGAATCAGGCCTGAGACTATCTTCTCCTCTGCATGGTTACAAACGAGGCTGCCTGGACCTGCTTGGTCTTAGTGCTTGTGAGTTTGGATCTGCATTTATTTCAAACCCACAAATCAGACTTGGGAGCAGTGGACCTATTCAGTGGGCAAGGCTGCAGCTTGAAAGTGGCCATCTGACCAAGGGGAAAGAGTGCGTGTTGGACAGTTTTATGTTTTAAACACCAAGCATTATATTACCCGCATCAGTATGGAGGGCTTGAAGAGATGGGCAGGTTGGTCACCATTGGGGAATCTTTTCAGGGCTGATCTAGAAGCTAAATTAGTTAGTCAAGAAACTGTCACCTCTGAATGGAGGTGGGGCACAAGGAGGGAAACCAGCACTGACATGACCTCAGGGTATGAGGCGCTGGCAGGCAAGCTGAAAGGGCTAATTCTTTCTCTTGCCCTCAGGGTTCATGTCAAATTGTATCTGGCAAACACCTTCAGGTAACAAGGCTTTCATTCAGAAGCCACCAAAGCGCTCCCAGTAAGTATGGTTAGTCCTTCCACACAGTGGCCAACAGCTGCATGGCTCCTTTTTTATTTTCCAGAAAACTAGGAAAAAACAACAAAATGCAATAACTGGCCAAATTAAACTGAAGGCACTCAAAGGAGGGATTTGGGCAACATCAATGCAGAGGGGGCCCACGTTACCCTGGGCTGGTTTTGATGGGTGTATAAAGTGACTCGACAAAATAAGTCTATTCATAACTTTTCCCTCAGTCTATTTTGACTACCGCTGTACTAGTGTGGAACTGAGCCACATACATTTTTAAACATTTTCCAGGGAAGCCATTAAGCTCCATCTCCAGCTCTAACCTCTCCAGTGAGGCATTTGCTGTCCCTACTTTCGGCCACGAATTTCTTTACTGGCAAGAACTCCCTGTGTTTTGCAGTAGGTAGACAAGATGACTCAGATCGTGGGTGGTATTGCTTTTAGACTGCATTTCTGGAGGGACGGCACCTACATAAGGACCAGAGCAAGTGATTAGCATGACCCCACTTACAAAATAAAGGCCAGAGTCAAAAGACAGACTGTTGCCAAAAAGCATGTCTGAGACAGTAACGGTATGGTCTGAGGGTTGGCTGGCAACAGTCTAAGAACAAGGAGGCTCAATACTTTTGGGGGTCAATGTTTCCACTTGACCTTGTGTGTGAAGTGGAGCAATCAGAAGGACTAAATAATAAAAACTTCTTTATTAACAAAACAAGTGTACTGGGGCTAGGTAGGGGCATTTTTGAGTTTAACATTTATTACCTACTTAGGAAATTTCTAATTTGAGTAGATTCTGTTGAAGACACAGGATTTTTTTTTTTTTAAAAAATCTGTCTTAAAGATATGTGAGTACAACTTAAAAAAAAAAAGATCCTATCAGGTTTGCCTTTTCACTAGAATAAAGAACATATTTGAAAAGGCTCCCTGGAAAATGAACTTTTCTTCCCAACAGGAGAACTGGCAAGAGAAAAACAAAATGAGACGAGACAAAAATGAGTAAATAGGAAACAGCAACACAATAAAGAGAGAAACCAATAGAAAGGAAAGCTAGACATCCAGAAAGTTCATTTCCTGCCTGTCTAAGCATTTGCATAAACTCGGGCGGACTCGTCTGAGGCCTCTGAGTGCTGGAAGATTCTGGCTCAGCTCTGTGTTTTTGTGCCTCTGGTGGGGGCTTCAAATGGTGCTGTCCAGGTATGACCACATTTCCAGATGGGGCTTCCTCTGCACAGCTGGAATGCAAGTGAGTTTGAAACCACAGCATAGGGCTTGCCAAAAATGGACAGACCAGAGCAGGTGGGACCGGTGGGACCGAGGACATTTAGAGGCAATCCCAAACTGATAAGCAGCATCCACGTCTCATGGTTCATGGTTGCTGTTAGTATGGTATTTACTTTGGGTGTGTGCCCACGTGTGTATGCTCATATGTACCACAGTGTTACCTGGAGGTAGGAGAAAACTGTCAGAGTTGGTTTCTCTCCTTCTACTTGTGAGTCCAAGGATTGAAAATTAGGTTATCAGGCTTGCTAGCAAGTGCCTTTACTCTCTGAGGCGTCTAGTAGGTGCCTCGATTTGATTTGAATGCTCAGATTAATATAATGCGTATGTAGTAGCTGAATTACATTATCGGGTGGAGCCAATTTGTTTTCTTGGACCTAAAAGTTTCTCAGAATCCATTCTGCCTCTCACTCCCGGTGGAATGACTTGCTTGGGAAGCTGCCAGTGTCCCAGAATGCCACTGGTAATTGGGATTAGAGGTAGATATTTTCCTCAACTGAACTGACTTATAGGGATTTGAACAGACACTTACAAAACTGTTTTTGTTTTCCTGAGCCTGGGTGAAGTCAGAGGGGAGAGGGCATGAACTTGGCTTTTGCTTCTGTCTAATAAATCACTTGTAGTTAAGATGCCAGGGTTCTTTTGCCTGGTGACTTTCCATCAAAGGCGACCCTTCTGTATCTTAGAAGGAACCCTCTGGTCCTGAGGGCTGCCCACACTCAGGTCTCTCTGTGTCATCCTGCAGGGGCAGCCAAGCATAGAACCTTACACAAAACTTCTGATATTTGGAGAAGGCTAGGGGCTTACAGCTGTGCTGAACACATCATACTTAAACCAAAGGCAGACCGTGCTGGGCAAAAGCCCTCTTCTTCCCAGAAGAACAGAGACACAGTCAGTGCAGGTCTCACTTCTTCTTCTTTTTTTAAAGATTTATTTATTTATTATAATGTAAGTACACTGTAGCTGTCTTCAGACATTCCAGAAGAGGGAGTCAGATCTCCTTAGGGATGAGCCACCCTGTGGTTGCTGGGATTTGAACTCAGGACCTTCGGAAGAGCAGTCAGTGCTCTTAACCACTGCACCATCTCTCCAGCCCCCTCAGGCCTCTCTTCTTAATCTTTTCTTTTTAGATTTATTTATTTTTATTTTATGCTTATGAGTTGTGTCTGTATGTATGTCTGTACACCGTGGGCATGCCTGATGCTCTTGGAGGCCTGAGGACAGCATCAGATCCTTAGGAACTTGAGTTACAGGGTGTTGTGAGCTGCCTGATACTGGTGCTGGGAACCGAACCTGGGTTCTCTGCAAGAGCTTCAAGTACTCTAACCACTGAGGAATATCTCCAGGTCTATCTTCTTGTAGGGAGGAGACTGAGGAGGAGAGATGACTTAGGGGTGAAGACAAACCTGTAGGCCAGGCAGTCTTTGGTGTTAGCTCTCATTCTGGAGTAATCAGATCTAAAGTGGCAAAGGGGGTAACAACAGGTCTGAACAGGTTGGACTGGTGCGCAGCTCCAGGATTAATGAGGTGGTTGGCTTGACACCATGGTTGCATTTGTTTCTGTAACTCGCATGAAACAGTGACCCATGGGGAGAGAAGATACGATGTTCAGGGGAAATACTTATACTAATACTAATATTAATATACTAATACCGAATAATAATAATAATAATAATAATAATAATAATTTGCTTATGAGTCAGGATGGAAGACCAATAAAAACAGACTAAGAGAAGCTATGAGAAGCCTTCTAGACTAGCTGGTGGTAGCTGCCCCAGAAGGACTCTGGCAAGAGGCTCTAGAATGCACTTGCTATTGCCTGCTGTGTGGTAGCCGGTGGCTAATGATTGCTTCAGAGGGCTGTCCCAGAGTCATGTTTAAATGCTGCAGAATGAAGTGTGCCTTAAAGAATGTCCATAGGGATCAAGAATTGGCAAGTTCTCCTTGAGTGGAAACCCTAAATTTATGCTGTGGTCTGTGATGTGGACAACAGTGTGTGTGTATGTGTGTGTGTGTGTGGGTGGTGGTGGTGGTGGTGGTGTGCAGTGTGCTCTTGGATGGCTTCGGCTCAGGAGAGCTCACATTAAAATCTGCCCAGGGGAGCACAATCATGACTCTTTTGCACCCGAACCACTGAAATGAAAACTTGGGATTGTATATAGTATGGATTCAATTCCACGTATAGTTTTAGGAATCTCTATAAGAAATTTTAAGTCTGCACTCCAGACCTGGAATCCAGGTCTGTATACACTTGCCATGTCAGGACCTGGGGAGCATTTATAAATTCAAATGGCCTGAAAGTAAACAGAAAATATTGAGGATGTCTCTTTGAAATATGCAAAAAAAAAAAAAAAAGCAGCTACAAACAATCTGCTATAGCAGCCAAGCTGCAGGGTAGCACTGGGGGTGTCCTGACCCCACAATACACTCCGTTACCCCACTTGGGGCCTGCCGGCTTTTCTGGCCTCATCTTACCTTGTGGTTTTTTTCCTCCCATCTTCTAGCATCTTTGATGTGACCCCCTTCCAACACCTTAGGAAGGAAATATGTGACAGCTGTCCGTGGAGTCTGTCCTAAGCGTTCAGATTTATTCTTCATTTCCTAAACCAACTTTGACTTCGCCTTCATTTTTAATTACTGAGATAAAATTCAGGCAGAAAAAAAATTTCAGGACCTATTTAGGACTTGTTGGAGAATATTAAGTAGAACTTCCGTTTCTGCCTCCTGGCAGAGAAGTGAGAGGATTTTGGGGGAGAGGCAGGTGTAGGGTTCTGGACCTACTGTCTCTCTGGCTCACAGGCGGGCTGGCCCGAGGGGCACGAGCCAGGGTCTGACAGTGCCACCTGACCAGAAACTCCGTCTAACGTTAATGGAGGCTCTTTGTTATGGGGCACAGGCTTCTCAGCTCTTTTTAGTTTTGTGATTTGTGACTTAAAAGGCGTTTTTTATGAGGACGGACTCCTCATTGAGAGGTAGAAGTCTCTGGAAAGTCAACCTCACTCAATAATTTCAAAACTGAGAGGCACAAGCCCCTGAAAATTCCTTTGCGCACCAGCCCCGGGTCAGTGGATGAAATAGCGTGCTCTGAGTTTCATGAGCATGTGGACAATTTTGGAATTAATTTGAGATGGCTACGATAAATGAAAAAGGCCCATGCTAGGTGTGTCACTATTTTGGTTTTGTTTTCATTTGCCTCAGTAGACCTGAAGTGGCATCATTGTTTTTACGGGTCTCAACCTTTTGATTTATTAACTCATCCAGTTCCTTTATATATTAACCTAGTGCACAGGCAGCTGGCAGGGATGGCTGCTTATGGCTTTGCTGAGAAACACTTCCCCGTGTAATCCAGGTAGTTGTAGGAACTGACAGAGAACTTTCTATGCTTGTGATTCCCTCAAGTTCAAATCAGCCATGACTTCTCTTTGCTGCCACTGGGAGTTTGAGTTTAGACTGTTGAGGGTGCTGGATGGATGCTTATGTTCCAATAAGGCAATAAGAATCCCCACCTAACTAATATGATCCTCCCCCATCTGAGCATGTGACCTGGGTTCTTACCTCAAGCTTAGGTTCCGTGAGTACAGAGACCCAGGGACAGTTTTCAGCTTTTTAGTTACCTCCATTTTAAACTCAAGAAGTTGCCTGTTTCTCAGAGAAAATTGTTAACTTTGAACTTTGTCCATTTATCTTATTTATGTGTATGGATATTTTTACCTGCATGTATGTCTCTGTATTGTGTGTGTGTGTGTGTGTGTGTGTGTGTGTGTGTGTGTGTGCAGTGCCCAGAAGGCATTGTGTCCTGTGAGACAGCAGTTACAGACAGTTGCGAGCTGCCATGTGGATGCAGGAAATGCAGCCAGGGGTCCTCAGTAAGTGTAGCTGGTGCTTTCAATCGCTAAGCCACCTCTTTAGGCCCCCTTTATTAAAACTTAGAATTCCTAGATGTTCGTGGATTAGAATGTAATACAATAATATAATTAAGCTATAAGAATAAGTCATTTTTATAAGAGATGGTTATGGTAGACTATGGTCATTTATATATATGTATATGATGAAAAAGTCATTGACATGCATTACGATGTATGATTAATATATGATAAAAACTTAAAATATAAGTCATTCTAATTTAGGGATTGAAAAGGTAGAATGGGAGCCCAAATATTTGAATGTTGTTAAAAGATATTAACTTATTTCACACGTGAAAAGGTCCCGAGGGAAAAGGTCTCAAGGGAATCCCTAGGAGTCAGGTGACATGTGATGTCAAAGCATCGCAGAAGAGCACCTCCCTTATTGTTACACTTTAACAATTATTCCTAGAGCTGCCCTCCCACCCCAGTTAGAGTATCAGGAGAACCTTTGATGAAAGGACTTCAGGGCGCACAAAACACCTTATTCTGAAGTCTTATTGAAGGTGATTGGTCAATGCCCATCAAGTTTAAAACAGAAAGAGCCTGGCCCATGCAGGTTTCAAAAAGGCTACTGTTTGAAAGGAATCGGGGAGGGTGGAGTGGTCTGTTCCCTTTCTTAAAAGTTTAGATCTGCTTATCATTCATAGTGAATTATCCTGAAAATATGTTTTGGTGCATCTAAGCATGTCTACTAGAAGTTTCCAACTTAAAGAATGAAGTTCTACTGACACTATTT
This sequence comes from Apodemus agrarius, assembly GCA_964023405.1. NCBI lineage: Eukaryota > Metazoa > Chordata > Mammalia > Rodentia > Muridae > Apodemus > Apodemus agrarius. Next base: position 80,467,713 of record OZ030013.1, read on the forward strand.
TAGATGTAGAATTCTAGGTACTTGCTTCTCTCTCTCTCTCTCTCTCTCTCTCTCTCTCTCTCTCTTCCTTCCTTCCTTTTTTTTTCCCCCCCGAGACAGGTTCTCACTGTGTAGCCCGGGCTGCCTTCATACTCTTAGATTCACCTGTCTCGGCCTCCTGGATGCTGGGATTAAAGGCTCATACCACCAAGTCAGACTAAGCACCTTAAACAAGACTCAAGGGTGAACTGGTCAGGTGACTTGAGCCCTGGATTATTCCTCTTTGATTGGATTTGTGGTCAGAGGCCCTGTGGTGGGAAGCTTTGGGAAAGAAAAAGATTCACAGTATTTCAAGAATACATTTTGAAAAATACAAAGGCAGAGAATTTGATTAATGACATCATGCAAAAAACAAAAACAAAAACAAAAACAAAAACACCCCAGTAGGAATCACAGTTATGGTCATAAACAGATTGGAGTAAGTAGAGGTAGAAGAGAAGAAAGGATCATTAGTTATTAGGTAAAAATTCACATGCGATGCCACCACTGCTTTAAAGAACAGAGTACAAGCACATCCAGTCAGTCAAAAGCCTCAGCTCCGCAGGCTTGCTCTCTGCTTCTTGCCCAAACATTTAGAAAACCAATGCTTAGAATATGTGGACACCAGAAGAAGTTCCCCCAACTCCACTTCCTTTTCCGGGAAGAAGAGAGAACATGCCACAAAGCAGAGGTGTGGGTGGTAGATGGGATGTTCCCAGCAAGCCAGGGGTAGAAGCTGCACGCTTTCTGTGAAGAGAAAGTGCCTGTGGAGACCAGACCAGATCAGACCAGACCAGACCAGACCAGACCAAACCAAACCAAAAAACCAAACCAAGACTCTAGAAGAGACTGCTGAAGAGAACATTACAACAAAGTTGGCAGGCGGCTATGGCTTAATCTTTTTGCTCATTACATCTTTCCTCATACACTACTGAAATGAAACCATCCCCAGGCAGGGCTGACTTCTTGAGAAGCCTTCCCCATACCATGATTCCTTGTCATCGTGTCTGCTCTTATTACCTGCAGACGGCTCAGCCCTTGGGCAGAGCAGACATGTCTGCTTCTGACTTCATGCTATCACTTAAATATTTGGGGTTTTAAGAACTAAATTAGAATGTTTCAGGCAGACTTTTGTTACAGCATTCATCTTTAGAACATTTCATTGTCAGTGTCTGTAATGGCAAAACTGGGTATCATCCCGGAGGCAATGTATTTCAGATAACTGCTGGTTGACATCACAACTTCATTACATGGGTTAAGTCAGACCAAAACCTAACATAGACATTTTACAAAAATCAGTAGATTCCCATTTACAGTTTTCATTTCCAATCAAGAGGCTCTGAATGGATCTATCCAGGAGCCTCTCATACAGTTCCATCAAAACCAAAGAGAGTGACAGTCATGTGACACAATCTAAGCAGGTGTCCTAGCACACTCTAGGGACCATGGAATTGGTCCAGCCATTTCCAAATGTGCACACTGGGTCCATTTCTGCTTTTCTGGATTCCCCCCTCCCCCATTTCCAGCTCTGCATGCTACCCTCAGGTTCAGCCAAGAATTTCTATTCACATAAAGCAATGTCCAGAAATTAGTCTGACAGGACAGGCTTTGACTAGTTTTGTTTGTGACACCAGGTAAAGATAACAGTGATGATCTGTAGATTTATTCAGACATTTCTCCTAAAGTTTCCCCACATTGTCACTGAGAAAAACACCACGTTTAGAGGACAACCTCAGAGAGGACCTTCCTTCAGGGCAAGCTTCTCCTCTAAACCCTTTCTCTGAAGATGGCTCTCGAATGGAACCTGCTGTCCCACCCCCTTGCACACCTGTCCAGGGTGTAACATCCCACCTGTGCTTAACTACTCAACCACCACCGAGTGTGGAGACCAGCAAGACGATCCACGCTTGTTACTACAAGTAGCCAGGGCTTCATGACTGAGCATCTGTCCCAAGGCCGTGCTTGGCCAGAATTACTGAACACATCACAGAGTCTCTTTTAATACTGTGCCTGTCCCAGCACCAGCACCTGCACGTTAGGAGAAACCAGCTTGAAAAGAGCTAACAAAGAATATTCTCAAGCCCCGTCTTCTAGCTCTTGTCTTGATCTGAACCACAAAGTCTTCACTATTACAAGAGCCTCGTAGCTTAGAAGTAGGAGGGACAGTCTTATTTGGACAACAGTCAGGTGACGTGGGCCTTATTAGAGTATGCCCACATCCCACTGCAGACAGGCCAGTCAAAAGCGCCATGTGCTCCACCATTTCTCTGTGCTGGAAACACTCAAGTCTGCCTTGATCAAACTACCATCTTTCTTTCTTTTTTCTGGTGTTAAAAGAAGGGTTACAAATAATTAGAAATGTATTATGTAGTTCTAATTCTTAACTTAGCTTCTCAGTAAGAGAACAAGACTAAGAGGCCCAGCAAGGCACTCGCGGGGCAATTTACTGATTAGGGAATTGGCTTTTGTTTTCATTAAAGCATTCCATCTAAATGTCAAATTCAACAATAACACATAAATGACCATTCAAAAGGACCACAATTGGAGCTTATACTGATAATTAGATGATTTTTTTTTTGTTGTTAATTAAGAATTGGACGCTTTAGCCTCTTCTGGCTTCTTGATTATGTTTGATTAAATCACCGTGTGATTCTGGACGAGTTATCCAGCTTTGCATCCTGGCCCCCATTCTCTTCACCTCTGTCCTTCTCCTGAATGTTAAACCATCACAACCTGCCCCTGCAGGTGTTGGAACACACCGAGAGTGGTACTGAGTTTATGCAATCGATTTACTGTGATCTGTGATTACACATAACGATTGGGATTTTTGACTCGGAGCTGCATTTATCATTTAAGCTGTAGTGTTCCTCCATGCCCTAGAGAAACAGCATTCTCATGCTTGTTCTCAATATATCTACTTGAGTATTATTAATCACTGCTACCATAAGAGACTTCCAGAGCCAGGGCCTAACTCAGTGCCCAGGTCAGGGGCAGGAGCTGAAGATCCTTACTTCTTCCTGGATATAAAGATAGAGAAGGCTGGCAAGAGCCTTCAGTTCCGGGCAGCAGATAGAGCAGGTCTGGAAGGTCACTGGGGCTGGGTTGAACCCAGGTGCCCGCTCTGACCTAGGGGTTGAGGAGCTCCGTTTGCTCTCTGTCTACTGCCCCATCCCCTCTACCTGCCAGACATGTTGTGGAGGTGTGTGTTCATTGATCTATTTAACACAGTTTCTTACACAATGATCACCACCCCATATGGGGTTCTTGTAACTGAATGTGGGGAGGCATTGCAAAAAGGTTTGGTGGCATTAAAAGTTTTCTCCACATACAACTACCAAAAACTAATTCAAAATCGAGCATGTAACACATCTGAGGGGTTTCTGGCAACACCCGACCTATCGCATCAGCAGATGACTTCACTGTGGCCTCGGTTCTGCGCAAACAACCTGAGCAGTTAGCGTCGCACACACCATGACACCACACAATGCCAACAAACACTGCCCCAAACACCCGGCTCAGATGCACAGCTACCGTAGGTTTTGAATTGCAGCGGTCTCCCTGTATGTACAGAGTTTTCTGCTCTTACAGAGTGTAATCTAGAGCCCCAGAGAGCCCTAACCTCAGTGTGAAGCTCAGACAGGCCTTGAACTTGTGATCCTCCTGCCTTAATCTCCCAAGTAGCTGGAGTTACAAGTCTGCATCATAAAAGAAGTCATACTTAATTCTTAATATAAACATACTCATACATCTTATTACTTTGCAAGTTTGATTTTGTCTTTAATAGGTGAAAAAAGTTCTGTGTATATCAAATAACGCCTTTAAAATGCATTTCTTTGTAGTTGATATCAGTACATGATACAAGAAGGCCATGGAATAATTTCTCAGGTGAAAAGGGTTTGGAATTGGAAAAATCTTAAGTAGCCATGATCAATTAAACATTTTCTGTTTTCTTTATTCGTGTAGTACCTACTTGTGAATTTACCTATTTGCTAAAACTCTGCTCATTACCACCAAAGTGATACTAACAGGCATTTCATAGCCATTCATAGACAGGGATGGCTGACTCATCCCAACTCCTAGCTACAGAGGAGGAAGGAGATACTTGTTCGCTCTTCTAGGCAGAGCAGGTGTCCACCCGTTTTTTTGTTGGTATAGTCACTGCCTTAAAGGGGTAGTGCTGAATGCTACCTTGTCTCTCTTGAGTGCAAAGAGCCTGTGAGGATGTGCTGGTTAGCTTTCTCTCAATTTGATACATCCGGGAGTCATTTAGGAAGAAGGATCTTCAGCTGTGGGACTGCCACTATCAATGGGCCAATGGACAAGACTGTGGGGGGCGTTTTCTTGATCAATGATTGGTGTGGGCGAGTGTATCACCCAGGCCTCAGGCCACCGTGCAGGGCATCCTTGGTGAGTGGTTCTGCGTTGTGTACGAAACTCTGAGCAGGCCATGAGGAGCACTCCTCCAGGGTCTCTGCTTCTGTTCTTTTCTTTGGCCCCAGGTTCCTGCTTAAGTTCTTACCTTCGGCGATGGACTGTGATGTGGAAGTGTAAGCTTTTGATGAACCTTTTCCTTTCCAAGTTGCTTTTCGCTACAGCGTTTTATCATAGAGATTCTGAAGATAACCATCCTTAGACAAATGCTTCAAATCCTAGACAATTGTGCTTTCTCTCGTGGCCATTTTCACTCTTCTTAAGCAGGAGGAGACAGGGCAGGGACAGCCCAGGGCTTCTCTGAGCATGAATCACACGCTGAAACCTCATGACACACTTTCTCTAAGTTCAGAAACACAGCTGTTGAGAGCATAAGTGATTCTCAATCAGAAACCAACGTGATCTGGACTCAAGGATTAGCAGTGCTGGCACCTCCTGGGACTGTGATAGAAAATCCAGCTCTTAGGCCTCTCCAGGGCTTACTGGATCAGGGTTTCCATTTTTGCAAGACAACAGGAGACACGAGCTCCCAATCTGGGTTAAGACACATTGGTTATACACTGGTAGTGAGAATGTTGGAATTTTGGTTTCTTTAAAAAACACAGCAATATCATAAGAATATGTGGGGCCAGGGAGCCAATATGTGGGATCTGGAGGAGCCAGTCTGGGTTGAGGTGTGTCAAAACCCTGAAAATCTTGTCCTGAGATCCACAGGAGTAGGATCGCCCCCTCCACACACCCCCCACATATCCCAACCCACGCAGCCCCCCGCCCCACTCTTGTCCCTCAGGGGAGGTCACAAAGAAGAGTGTGGCAGCCAAGGTGGGCGTCCTCTCCTTTATAAGGTTATGTCCAAGAATGTGTGATGCTCCTCCCTCTGCATCTGAGGCATCCTCACGGGCCTGGCCCTGGCCAGTGCTATACACTCTCCCTGAAGACGCCTACCCACATCCCAAAGGAACATCCCTTTGCTCTCCAATGACATGAGCTGTCTCCTTGAAGCCTGTCTCCTGAGAGTCTGTTCTCACCCGCTCACTCTGAGGGACACCTGAGGTCTCTGTCCCTCAGCCCGTCCTGCCTTGCCCTTCCCAGGATCCATGGCTGTGATCTCAGGCTATCACACCCATATACACAGGGAAGTGGAGCCAGGAATGACAGGAATATGTTTTCACTTTAATCCCAGGGGTGGGGTATGGGGCTGCTTCAGACTGTCTACAGAAGCTGACTAGGATTTGCCTTGTGCCAGCTACAGATAGTTTCTGTGATTGTGTGACGTTTGGAATTCTGGGGATTTTTCAGAGGGACCGGAGGCCCGTAGAAGTGTGGTGGATTTGTTGGTTGATTCTTTGTTGGTGTTGGTTGTGGTTTAAGTAGTCATGCTCAAAGGAAAAACAAGAAATTAGATATCCTGACAGTGAAGATCAAACTTGCCCCAAGGAACTCAACACTCCGAATCAGCAGGAAGCATTCCAACAATAACATTGCCCCTTTCCAACCCCTGGCTTTGTTCCGTTAAATCTTTCCTTTCCTCTCTATCGTTTTTCTCTCTTATTTAGTGTTACAGGGGTACAAGGATGAAAGAAAAAGGTTGGCGAAGGGTGGAAGGAAGAAGAACCCATAAAGTAGCAAAGACAGCTATACACACCCAGCTCCAGCTGCTGGGTGCTTGCTCTGTTGAAGCTGGGGTTAGAGATCAACCAAAGCCAACACATCCTGTTGCAGTGAAATGAACCTGGGAATTTAGGTGGAATTTACAGGATCCTTTCCTGCCTCAGGCCTCCTCATCAGTAGCTATCAGAAGCAATGCTGTGAACTTGTGGGGGAAACACATTTACTATGGATGAATGCATTTAGAAATTCTCAAGTGCCACAGAAACTGTTATCCGAGTTGTTAGAGTAAGATTAAACCCAGAGAAGACAAACCTGGTTATGGAAGAATAAACTCAATGCCTGCTAACCTGATAGCCATGATACTTAAGGGGCATTCTCAGCATAGGACGAGGGCATGGATATAATGTTGTAAGAGTGGCCACGTCCACCTTTGCTCTGTGTGCTGGTGAACCTTTTTACCAGTTCTGCTGTCTTCTGCGATAGCGTCTCAACTTGACCTTTACTTATCTCCAACACTTGTTAGGAGGCTTTTCTACTAAGGACTGAACAGCCTCACACATCCTAAACAAAAGCTCCACCACTGAGTTATATCCCCAAATGAAATTTCCATGTATTTTAAGTGTTCCGGTTTTCACGTTTATCATGTTTCTCTCTCTCTCTCTCTCTCTCTCTCTCTCTCTCTCTCTCTCTCTCTCTCTCTCTGTGTGTGTGTGTGTGTTACTGTATATGACTTACTTCCTTTCCCATTAAATATTATTATCTGGAACTTACAAAACCTTGTCTGTCCTAACACTTATAAGCAATGCTGACTGACCAAATTAAATGCTTATTGAAAATCCTTAGTCCCTCTGTTATATTCAGAAATTCAGGTTGAGAACTTATTACAAGTCCGGGTAACATTTGGTTCCTCATAAACAAAAGTTAGTGAAGGTGAACTCAGCAGGCATTTACTGAATGTCCATGATGCCCCAAGCTCTAAAAGCCGAGGGCAGAATGCTGAGGAGGCCATGAAGAGCAGGAGAGGGTCTCTCAGCCCCTCCCAGAAATGGTCTTCCAGGATGCTATTAGCCCACCAAAACCCTCTAGCTCATTTGGACATATTATTTTCTCCTGGCCATTTTTTTAAATTTCTCTGTGTCATTGAGAGTTGGCCTTAAAACATTCCTAGAATGGCAAATTGGGGAAGGAGAAGAATGCAGCTGCCAGCTCTCCCCGGGAAGGATGCTGGAGGAGGAGGAGGCACAAAGCTGCATCTTTCCTTCCGCTCCTGCCTGGTCCCAGCGCTCTCCTGAACACGTAGGCTCTCGTGACATCATGAATAAAGGCTCTCTTCTCTGCTTCCTCTGCCTGACCTAGGTTGGGGATACTATAGTGCTATTCTCCCAAATGCACAGCCTTTCATCCCTGGAGGTTATTTTTCTGTCCTTTATTCTCTGAAGACTAGGTCACATGGCAGGGAACTAGCACGGCGTCAGCTAGTATTTGCTAGGCTGATTGCAGGTTAGGTTCTCGCTATGTTTACACACTGTTCCATTTGCTCTCCATGTAATATCTGATGAGGTAGGTGATATCAGCTCTCTCTCCTTGTGTCCCTACTTCACAGACAGGAAGTTGAGGGCAGAGAGATTAAGGACCAAAGATGAGAAGATGAAGAGGTGACAAGAGTCAGGGTTTAAAGTTTAAGGTTCTGTGACTTTTTTCAGGCCTGTGCCCTTAAGTCCAATGTAATGACAAAAAGAACTTCTGGGTTAGACAATCCATCCATCCATAAATCCATCCATCCACTCACCCATCCACCCACCCATTTATCCATCTATTCATTCATCTACCCACTCATCCATCCATCCATCCATCCATCCATCCATCCATTATCCACCTACCCACCCTCCCACCCATCCATTCATCTGTCCTCAATCCATCCATCCTCAATCCATCCATCTACCCATCCATTTATCCTCAATCCATCCATCCATCCTCAATCCATCCATCCATTCATCCATCCATCCATCTTCAATCCATCCATCCATCCATCCTCAATCCATCCATCCATTCTTCTATCCATCCATCCATCTTCAATCCATCCATCCATCCATCCTCAATCCATCCATCCATCCATCCATCCTCAATCCATCCATCCATCCATCCACCCACCCATCCATCCACCCATCCATCCATCCATCCATCCACCCATCCTCAATCCATCCATCCATCCATCCATTATCCACCTACCCACCCTCCCACCCATCCATTCATCTGTCCTCAATCCATCTATCCTCAATCCATCCATCTACCCATCCATTTATCCTCAATCCATCCATCCATCCTCAATCCATCCATCCATTCATCCATCCATCCATCTTCAATCCATCCATCCATCCATCCTCAATCCATCCATCCATTCTTCTATCCATCCATCCATCTTCAATCCATCCATCCATCCATCCTCAATCCATCCATCCATCCATCCATCCTCAATCCATCCATCCATCCACCCACCTATCCATCCACCCATCCATCCATCCATCCATCCATCCACCCATCCTCAATCCATCCATCCATCCATCCATCCATCCATTATCCACCTACCCACCCTCCCACCCATCCATTCATCTGTCCTCAATCCATCCATCCTCAATCCATCCATCTACCCATCCATTTATCCTCAATCCATCCATCCATCCTCAATCCATCCATCCATTCTTCTATCCATCCATCCATCCATCCATCCATCCATCCGTCCGTCCGTCCGTCCGTCCGTCCATCCATCCATCCATCCATCCCTACATCCATCCATGCATTCATCCACTCCCTCTATCCATCTATATATTCAACATAGTATTGCTTTCTTTTTTAAGACTTAATTTAAGAATTTTTGAGAGTGAGGGCTAGAGTGAGAGGGCTCAAAAAAAAAGAGGTGATTTCAATTTCCATGGGGGGGGGTGGTTTCCTGGGAAGCCCGAAGAAGGCCTGGGATCCACTGGAGCGTGGTTTGCATGCAGTTGAGAGCCAACTAGAACAGCAACAAGGAATCTCTAACCATTGAACCATCTCTTCAGCTCCACAGACAGCGTTTCTATGCACTAGTGACTGGGGTTACAGATGTCAAAAGACAAATCCATAAGACACGAGGGGCTACACAGATGCAAACAGCACTCTTCCCCTTTCTTAAGCCACCCTCGTTAGTCGTCTGGGAGCACACAGCACCAAGGAGCCTTAAGGCGGCGCTAATATTCTGAATAACACTTTGCATGGACATTGCTGAAGAAGGTAAAAAACAAACAAACAAACAAAAAAGAGGTGATTTCAGTTTCCATCAGTTCGCCCCAGTATCCCAAGAACTAATGAGAATTTCTGAGGAGGCCGAGCTACATTCGGAATCACCATGGCCTTCCCTGATGGACAACGGATTAAGGAAGCGTGTGAGAGGCAGGAAGCCCGTCTCCTTGATCTCTGTGGCCATGTTCTTTTCCTTAGATCCAGAGCTCGTCCATGCCACTGTTGGAAATCCATGGCTCTGCATCGCCTGTAACTCAAGCCACCAGCCGCCTACTCGGCCACACCGAAAGCGCCTTAGTGCACTTGAGTTTCGCCCAAATGGCTCACAGACTTCATGGGTTTGCTCTTGTGTGGGAGTGCAGGGCTGAGCTAGGCAAGCATCTCCATACAAGAAGCCAAACCAGGATCTTTTTATTTTAAATTGCATTCTGGAGGAACATCAGAATTAAGAAAAACAGCCTAAAAATGTTAAGATAACCATAATGTTTTCCTGAAGGAAAAGCCGCGCCTCAGGAATGGTTTCCTTCAAAGTGAACATTCTGACTCACCAGGTAGCAGATGGGCTTGGGACCGAGATTTGCATTCCTCAGTCAAGCCCTCAAGAAACTCAGGGGAGGGCGATGCCAACATCTTACTGAAGGGCGAGTGTTAATGTTGTTTATGTGGTCAACGAAGCCATCCTGATGGGATTTCAATGATGGTGCTACATTCTTTTTGAACACTTCGGCCAAAAACACTATTTTCAGAAGATCAGAAAGTGTCAGTAACAGGGTAGTTTGCTTCCCTCGTTCATTTGTTCACTGATTCATTCATTCCTGAATTGTCACAACAATGTAGACTCATAGGCTGTGAATGTAGGTCAGGTGTAGGACTGGTAACGTTCTGTGTGTGTACACCCTCAACACTAAACACATATATAGATTAAGCACATATCTTCTATGCCAGCCCTTCTAGGCATTTGATCAGCTAAGGAATCAAAGGCCTCCGATATTATAAGCGTCTAAGGCCACTCAGAAAACCGGACCCCAAAGCCAAGCCTAGAGTATCTGTTTGGTGTCTTTGTAGTCACAACGTAACTTTAGTCATATCAACGTCATTAAGGAAAGAAGAGCAGACAAAAAGGCTTGATTGACAGTGGATAATGCCCGCCTTCGTGGGGTTAGAGCCTGCAGGACCCGCAAGCCGAGGAGCTCATGTTTACACCCCAGAGGAAGCACAGCAGAAACCCGGATGGCCAGGGCAGTTAGCTGTCTGCGGCTGGCATTTCCAGAACCAGTTTTGCCTGGTCTTTACCGCCTGGGATTTATTGTGTGTACACACTGTGTCTGTGGGATCCCATGTCAGCTGCCGGCCATTCTTCAGTACCTGACAGGTCACGGGACCCTCCACCTTTGGACAACTTGGCAGACTGAACAACGGCTCTGAATTCCGTACCGTCTATGCATGCACAAGTCCTCACCCACAGATGTCTTCTCCTCCATTGTAGTCAGACTATTACCCAGGGTTTGTGTATGTAGACTAGGACCGGCTATCATTTATCTTCTGTATTTTTATGGATAGAGAACTCTACCTCACAGAATCAGCGCTTCCAGAGGTAAACTCCGGAGAAGTGGAGGTGAGAAATTGCCTTCGTGCCAAAGTAGTCTCCCATGCTGGACTTCAGTAGCGATGTTGCCTGAGGTAACAGCAGTTTGAGAGGATGATTCCTGAATGTGTTCGGCATCTTGCTCCTAGGCTACTTGGGGACAGGCAGAACCGCAGAGTCTCAGTTCAGAGGACAGGGACATTTCCATTTCTTGGCCATGTTTTGAGGCTCCTTTTCTGGAGTGAAAAATCTAAGATACAAACACGAAATCCCTATGCACACTATTCTTTAAAGAAGAAAATTAACTCTCTGTAGTAACCATTTTAAACACTTGTCTGGAAAACTCCAAAGGCTGGAAAGCTGCTTCTGTGCAGCCTGGAGCCGTGAGGGAGCGCTTGGGCACCGAGAAGATCCCAGAATTCCAAGCTTCCAGGTGAGCACTTGGGAGCACTGCTTGAGTAGGCATCTGCCTAACGGTCTGCCATTGGCCGCCGTCTCTCAGCTGCACAGAGTGAGCTGTGGGGGCAGAGGAAGGACAGAAGCCTCAAGACGCCCAAGTTACGCAGCTGTCTCTAGGGGACAGCGAGATCATCAACAGAAAATAGGACAGGACCAAGGCTACACAAATCTTTATATTCCTGTTTACAGACACACCTAAATGGAAAGAAAACCACCAAGGAACACATCGTTTTCCTGTAAGATGGCTGCTTTCTCTGAGTATGGGCAAGCACTCACTCCCAGAGAAAAGCTGAGCTAAGGCGATCCCACTTACCTTAATGCTGGGCTCTGCGTGAAACTCAGATCCACTTTTAGGAATTGTTTGGCTGGAATCACACAGTTGATACTGTCCCCAAGGGGCGGGGCACTCTTGAGAAGCAAGGACTCAGACTCGGGATTAGTCAACAGTGCTTTGATGGTCTTGAATTTGAAGCTGGAGTCCCACGAATAAACAGCTGTACAGATGTGTGGGGTGTTTTGCTTTGTTTTGTTTTTTGTTACTTCTTCCATCCCCCTGCTTTATTGAGTGAGCTCTGACTTGAATACTAATATTTGTATGTAACGTTTAGTTGAGGTGTTAAAGATGACGCCGCCAGACCTAGCAGAGTTAAAGAGTGTCACAAGTGCAAAATAACATCTTGACTAAAGACACGCACGTGTGAGCAGCCTTCTCACAGATTCGTTCCCAAAGGCCTAATGACTACAAGATCCCTCCAACTTCTGAAACATGCTGTGAGCTCCAACATTCTCAGGACAGCCAGCAGTGGATGCAGACCCAGACCAGGTGGCACTGGTGGGTTCATGTCAACACGTTCTCTCTCTCCAGCTCCCGACTCTACTTGGGGATGAATGTTCTATTCATTTACGAGAACAGCTGGGGAGAGGCCAGACCAAACCATCATATAACGGGGCCTGCTTATAACAGGGAAAAAAAAGAAACCTTCTCGTCAATCATCCCAACATACGGAGATCAGCTATACACACCAGAAAAAAAAAATCATCTCCAGGAACACTCTCCATAAATTCTCTTAAATATGTTCTAAGCTTATGAATGGTGAGAGAGAATCTCAGGAGATGGGAACCGGAAGCTTCAGATTTGAAGAGTTCCTGCTGGTAAAGATTAATGAGCTAAAACCAGACAATCTATACTACAAATCACAAGTTTAGTCAATGGGGAGTGATTTGACTCAAACAGATGTGTCAGGCAGCTTCTTAGGAACACAGGCGCGATGCGAGATGCCACCGGGCGCGGCCTTGCTTTCTGTCAGATGCCTCGCTCGCATCCTGACAGCAGACAAGGAAACCTCCTCTGCTTCTTTGTAACGACCAGTCTCTGCTCGGAAGGAAGCTGATGTTCAGCTGTGGCAGCGTTCAGAAGCCTTGATACCCACGGAGGCTAATCACAGACCATCTGGGGAACCCAGACTGGAGGGATAGCTCTTGATTTGGGCGCTGACTGTTGCTTCGTTTCAGTTTTGTTTTGAATCTACAGTGGAAAAATAGCTCCAAAGTTGCACGTCTCTGCGTCCACCGTGGGAGCATGGATAGGACTGGTAATGTGGCAAAGAGTTCCCAAATTCCGTAAGACAAAGCCGGTCCTCCACCTTCCTAGTGCTTCGTCCCTTCAATGCAGGCTCTCATGCTGTGGTGACCGCCAACCATAAAATTATTTTCGTTGCTACTTCAGATCTGTAATTCTGCTACTGTCATGAATCATAATGTAAATATCTGATGTGCAGGATATCTGGTATGCGACCCCTGTGAGAGGGTCCTTCGACTCTTAGAGGAATGACGACAAGTCACAGGTTGAGAATCGCTGCCTTAAAACAAGGAGCCTTCAAAGAGTTCCCATTGCTTCCCGAAGAGTCCCACCGTGGGGGATGGAACCCTCAGTGCTATAAAAATGCTTTCAAATGGCCTGGAATCCAGGCAACAGGCAACCGAGCCTGAGGAGTCTCACATAGAGAGGGGTGAGTGTGCATGTGCGTGCGTGCGTGTGTGTGTGTGTGTGTGTGTGTGTGTGTGTGTGCGTGCATGCGTGCGTGCATGTGTGTGTGTGTGTGTGTGTGTGTGTGTGTGTGTGTGTGTGTGTATGCCTGTCTCTGTGTGTTTTTAAATTAAAGAGAGCTGAATGTGGTGGCGCAAGTTAGTAGCAAGCCCGTGGCTCTAGTACTCGGGAGGTTGAGCTAGGGGATCACAGGAGTTCTAGGCCAGCCTGGGCTACATTGAGACTTGGTCTCATCCCTTACCCCATGTAGCATGGTTCAGATCCTCCCCACGCCCACCCCCCACTAAGACCTGGACCAGCGTTTCTTGCCTGTGTCCTTTTCTTTCTAAACAGCAGAAACTAGGCAATGCCTAGAGATCCTTCTCTTAGTAAGAGACTCCAGTGGTTTTCCACATTATCCTTATGCTCCATCTTAGCAGGACTGCTCCGGGCTAACCGCCTGTGTCTTCTGTTAGAATGCTGTTCCTCCCCCCTTCTCTTCTCAAACATCTTCATGCCTCTGCTTTCTATGCCTTCCTAAGTCGGTGGCAAGAGTGCTTGCCCGGACCCACTGAGTGGCAGAGCGGAGAGTGTTTCCCTCGCCTGACTGCACACCCCCACTTCCTGCTTCCAGGATCCAGGTAGCATTTCCTAGTTTTTAAATCCTTTCTTAAAATGTGAAGGAGGCCAAAGTCCCACGAGAGCTTCCAACCGAATGTGTGGAGAGCATGGACTCCGGCAGGGGACCCTCACAGCTTCGACCCCCACTCTCCTTCCCATCCTCAGGATCACAGTGCTGAGGACTCAGTGCTGGGTGCTCGGAGACTTTCCTGCCTTGTAAACACAGAATGAAAGAGCCGAGGATGACCCTTAGGCCATTCTAAAGGCTTGGGAGTCCCTGGGAGTCCGTGCTGCTCAGTGCTCCAGGGAGGGAGATTACTGACCCACTGCCCTTTTCAATAGGACACATTAATGTTCCTGGAAATGCTCTGCACGCGCAGGACTGGCCACCCTTCCACGTCATGTGTCTGTATGTTAGTGAGTGACATTCTGCTACTTAAGGGCTATGCTGATAAATCTGAGTAATACTCGTACTCTTAACTACAAATTGTTCCTGTTTAGTAGTGGACTCAAAATCAGAACATTGATAACTACCTTTACTTACTACTTATTCTTTTTTTTTTTAAAAAAAGATAAATTTCAAGTTATTTAGTAAGATTTAATATGTCACTGGAAAAACCTTTGGGAGAGATCCTGGTATTTGCAGGATACTAGGGGATTATTTTTGTTACTACTACTACTACTAATAATAATAATAATAATTTGTGTGCATGTGTGCGCATGCGCCCAAGGCTTGGTTGAGGAGTCGACTCCCTGATCCTGGAGTGCCAGGCAGTTCTGACCTGCCTGCCTGTGGTGAGGCTGGGAATTGAACTCAGGCTCTCTTCAAGAAGAATATGTGCTCTTAGCTGCTCAGCCATTTTCCCAGACAAATACTGGATTTTTAAAGATCTTATTATAGGGGGGGGGTCTTCTTATTTTTAATTGAGAATTTTATACTTGTGTATGTATTTTGATCAAACCTACTCCTCATTCCTCCCTCTAACCCCTGCCTAGTCTTAAAAGCAGAACAAACCAAAAAAAAAATCCCATGACACCAATAGACATAAACGTGTTAATGTGGGGGTGGGGATGGAGCTCAGCTCTAGACAAAGTACTGCTGGTAACTAAGAAATGCTGAGCGCAGGACAAACAGTCTTCCCCAGGGGAGGACACAGCAGCTGGGGGTCAGCCCTTGAAAATACAAACAAGCAAGCAGCATCATACAGACTAAGCAGGTTGTATTTGTGTAGTGTGTGTGTGTGTGTGTGTGTGTGTGTGTGTGTGTGTATGTATGTATGTAAAGAAAAGAGGCCATGAATTTGAGAGAGCAAGGAGCGGGGGTGGGGGGTGGTACATGAAGGGTTTGGAGGACGGAAAGTGAAGAAGAAAATGATGTAATTGTATTATCTCAGAAATAAAAGAAAGAAAGGAATGTAAATGATACTGAGACAGAAGAAAATGTGGAATCATTATAACTATTCTATCTAATTAGGAGACCAAAGTTACCAGTGAAGAATCTGCAGTTACTGTAGCTGGATCATTATAATAACTCTGTATTTCAGATACTCACACTCAAAAGTCCTTATGTGCACGCGCACACACACACACACACACACACACACACAGAGAGAGAGAGAGAGAGAGAGAGAGAGAGAGAGAGAGAGAGAGAGAGACTAATTGCAAGCCTTAATGTCCCTGGTCTAATTGAGAGGAGAGACCACATTTGGGGGCATGAGGTTGTTACCGTGTCTTCTATGTATTGCACATTAAACAGCTGACTGACAGGACCCTCACAGCTACCGTGTTTTGACTCATTGGAGAAGAGGAGGTGGACGAGCGACTCCCCCACAGGCTCATGTCCTGAACAGTGCTTGCTTTCTAGCTTGCGGTGCTGCGTGAAGGCTGTGGCGGCCTGTCTGGTGGGAGGAGGCCATCAGGGGTGAGGTGGCGAAGGTCAGAGCCAGGTCTGCTCTCTGCCTTGTTCTCTTCTGGCTTCATCTTCATGGAATGAGCAAGAGCCTGTCACCCCTCCCAGCCCTGCCATGATGGAGTACACCTTCTGAGACTGTGAGACACCCCCATCCCCCCATTCCCTTCTGTCAGGGCTTTCATCACACAGATGAGAAAAGTGATAAAATTCTACACAAAAGGACTACGGGGCTCTGGGCTCGAGAGCTGAGTCAGTGGTTAAGAGCACTAGCTGCTCTTCCAACGGGACTGGGTTCAATTATCAGCACCTACGTGATGACTCACAATCACCTGTAACACCAGTTCCGGGGATCTAACAGCATCTTCTGCCTCTGTGGGCACCAATCATGCACACGACACACTGACATACACTTAGGCAAAACACCCATACACACAAGGTAAAATGATTTCTAAAAAAATTCAGTGAGGATGAAGGGGTGTATACATATTCAAGTTCTAAGTTAAAGTGCTTAAGGTTCATTCTTTATTTCAATTCTGATCAGATTTCCCATCCTGATCAGATCAACTGAGAGGTCTTCTGATAAAATGTATCCCTATTTTATATATGAATAAAAGAGATTTAATAGTCAAATAACTTATCCATGACTATACCCCCTGGCTATTGATCAAGAACACCTTTTTGGGTACTGGAGAGACAGTTCAGTCATTGAGAGCACTTTTCCAGAGAATGGAGGTTCAAACCCCAGCATACACATGGCAGCCAACAACATCCTTTTCTGAGGGATCCAACGCCCTCTCCTGGCCTCTTCAGGCATTGCACATATGTGGTACACAAACACACATGCGGAAGAACACCTATATATCTAAAATAAAGAAACCTATAAAACAACACAAATCATTTTGTTGTTTATATCCCAAATTTGAATATCTGGGATGCCACACATAGCCTTATAGTTCTCATCATGTGACACTCACTGCATGTGGCTTGTCACTAACATCTTATGTGCCTAGTGGTGCCCTCTAGTGTAGTGCAGGACACTTAGGGCCGCACAGGGGGCCTTCAGGTCACTTGAGATCCATTAGGAAGATAGTTCTCATCAAGGCTTGTCATAGAAACCTGAGCCTGGCCACGCCCAGTTCAACTCTTCCTGACTGTTGTGTGAACATTTGTGCACAGTCTTGAGACTGCCATCTGCATGATGTGGGACAACCAAGTGGATCTTCCCAGAACTGAGCCTGAGCAGGTGCCAAGCCCTTGAGCTTCCCAAACTGGAGGCTGAGTAAATATCTTTGATAAACTTAGCCTGTCTCACATTTTTTCCACTGGTAGCGGAAATGTCTTTCCAATGTCTTACTAAGCAAATCAGATGTCTTACTGCACAGAGCGGTCTTCTATAACTCTTGTGTGGAGGCGAGCTAGTTCGGTGGGTAGGAGCATTTGCACACAGGCCTCAGGGTCTGAGTTTGATCCCTGAATCCCACAAGTTGTCTGGAAGGAATTGTCTCCAGAGATTTGCCTCCTGACCTGTACCCAGGCGTGTCACAAATAAAATATTTAGTTCCATGTGGCTCTCGCTGTGAAACATCTCAGCACCGTTGACTGAAAACTTTAAAGCAAGCCTGTGTTCTTATTAGTTCTGATCCCTAGCTGGAGGGATAAAATCTATTTAATAAAATGGTCCAAACTCTTGGGACCCAGCACCCTGGGTACGTTCTCCCACTGTTTTGCTTCCCCTTTAAACAAAAATTATAATTTATTTTTTCAGAGTCTCACTGTGTGTGAGACTGGACTTAAACCAGAAATTCTTCTGCCTTGGACTTCCATGCTTCCTTATTTCATGGCAGTCTCTTTATTGGCTAAAATGTTACATTTCCTGATGCTACATTGTACCTAACAGAATAGCAGGGGCTGTCCAGGACTGGCAGAGGCAGGAGGAGCTCTGAGTTCAAGGCTAGCCTGATCTATATATCAAGTTCTAGGCCAGCCAGAACTATAGAGTGAGAGTCTACCTCAAAAAACCAAACTAAACCAAACCAAACCAAACCACAGAGCACAGCAAAAGCCTGGGCCTGGAGGCGTGGGCGTGCACCCTCTGGAATAGGAGGCAGAGGCAGGCAGGTTTCTGGTGACTTCTAGTCAGCCAGCCTAGCTTGCTTGATGAGCTCCAGGCCAGGGACACCCTCTCTCACACCTCAAGGTGGATGGTACCTGAGGAATGATAACTAAGGTGTCCTCTGTCCTCCAGAGCTTTGTGCATACCCACCAAATACACACACACACACACACACACACACACACACACACGAACATGTATGTATTCTCCCCTCCCTCTCTTCTGTTTGTCTGTCTGGTCTGTCTGTCGTCTGTCTGACTCCCTGTCTCTCTCAGATTTACATTCATCTGGCACCTCAAACCATTAAATTTAGAAGTTTAATCTATTTGGCATCAAAGTTATCAGAGTTATGGATAATTTACATTCATGATACATCTTTCTTCAGCATAGTCTGATATCCCCCATCCTGATCCCTGAGATCTAACCAAAAAAAAAAAGTCAAATGCAAATTTAAATGTTTTCCATTTGTTTTCGGGGCAGCTGGTGTTGGAATAGGACATGTTGGAACCTTAGAAGAGGATATGGCTAAAGACGCCTCCGGATTCCCCCTGTCTCTCCAGGGCCTGTCTAACACAAACCATTTATTGCATCTAGAACCCATCCTATTTTTACAGCGTGATAGGAGACGGGAGCATGACTATCTTCCTTGCTAGCTCATCTGGCGTTTAATAATCCTTGCTGTCACTGCAGTCTAAAATAATCCTCCCAGATGAGAACGAATGGCTCACCCTCGTGACCTAAGGTGTGTGGTCTCATCTAGGGCAGCGAGATCTCCAATACAGGAGCCATTAGCGGCCTTCTTGGCCTTCTTGCTTACTACAGTGTTTTTCTGATTGTTCTTCGCTAAGCCCTAGAAAACAAACACTAAGTATCCTATAGGAAAACAGGGCTGTAAACCCTTTGGACTCTAGCAAAGGAGAGATTTGTCAATGGCAGTACTGGTCCTCTGAGAGATTCCCCCAGCCATCTTTACAATGCAGCATGTGTTGGGAAGGCCAGTGCTGTACTAAAAAAAAGTTCCCCCAAAGGGGAAGGAGGCTACCGCTAAAAATACATCATGGCAGCTGCTACGAATGCCTCTCACAGGAAGCACACCGACTATTTCCTTAGCTACCTCTTAGCTACCTCTTTGAAGAGCAAAAGAGGGGTTAAGGAAATTGTGGAATTTTGCAGTAATGCTAAGCTGGTTAGATTTAGGGGAAATATTTTCCATGGGCAAACAAAACAAAAACAAACAAACAAACAAACAAAAAACTGTTGGTAAAAGACAAAAAATAATAATATAAAAATGTAGAAGGATTAGGGTTCTCCAAGTTTCTAGTAGCCCGGAAGACTTAGAGTGGAGAGAACCCACAGCCCACAAGACAAGCAGAGTCTCGGGCTCAGTTTCTGGCTGGCCCTGCCTGTTTCTGCAGTGATCTGACTTCCTTCCGCTCTCCTGGACTCAGTGGAATACTCCCCAGATGTCTTGTAGCTCTGCAGGAAAGTGTAGATGGCAGGATCTGGGAAAGAACGGCTTTGAGAGCCAACAGGTAATCCTGAGAGCGCCTGCCCTGCTGCCTAAGAGGCAGACTCTAACGGAGGGATGCTTCCTCTCGGGGCTTCCAAAGGAGCCATTTACCATAGGCCTTGCTCCCAGCCACTACCTCATCGACTACCAGTGTTTTATTTGAGGTGTTGATTCCACAGAGCCTAGCAGCCTTTTCACAGATGGAAGGACTTCTTTCCCCTCAAAGGAAGGCAAGACAACCAGCCAACCCCCCAAAACAAGAACCACCACTACCCTCACCCACAGCATGAAAGAGAACACAGATGCTCTCTCTCCCAAGTCAGCATCCTTAATTTTTTTCTTTTGTTTCCTTGAAACAATGCTTCCCTATGTAGTCCAGGCTGGCCTTGAGCTCACTATGTAGTTGAGGCTGGCCTCAAACTCATTTTCTTGTTTCTCCATCCAAAGTGTCACAATTGCAGGTGAAGTCATCTGTTTGGTTTATGTCTTTAAAATGTCAACTTTGAAGTAACTATAGTTTTATAAAGAAATTGCAAAAGCATTACAGCCAGTTCTCATGGACCCAGCTTCCCCTAAGTGACATACCAGAACCACACTATATTATTGGAACATTTAAACTGACATTAAGGCAAGCTAACTAAAGAAACTAACCAGATAGCATGCCTTGGTCGGATCCAATTCTTCTATACATTTTTTTGTATGAATCTGTGTATAGTCAATGCTTCTGATTTACCCATCAGTTCATATTACTAACCCCTCTCTAGTCAAGACCATAATGTATTTTTAAAAGGTCTTTGTTATTGAAACTAACTTGGTAACATAAGTCTCTCTCTCTCTCTCTCTCTCTCTCTCTCTCTCTCTCTCTCTCTCTCTCTCTCTCTCACACACACACACACACACACACACACACACACACACACAGAGGAGCATCCCTGAGAGAACTGGGGGCCTCATGATCATCACTAAATACTTAGTGAATTCCGAGGGACATGTTCCTGTTTAGTTTGGGAATTCATTACTTTTGTGAACACATGTCTGGCGAGCCTAGGGATTTATTAAGTCCCTATCATTCAGCAAACAACTCCACTGAGATGGGCACAAGGCCTCAGCTCCGTGGCTGCCTAGCCGGGGCATGTGGAGGAGGACTCAGAAGCCACATTCTCCGAGATGTTCTGCCACGGTAGAGTGGCGGCTGGATACAAATCAGGAACGTCCCATCTTTAAAATTCCTGTGACATTTTGAGCCACACAGGGTTCTGGAGGCCAGAAAAGCAGGATAAAGAAACACAGTCCTGTAGGGTGTGGTGGATCACTCCTTTAATCGCAGCACTCAAGAGGCTGAGGCAGGTGGATCTCTGTGAATTCAAGGCCAGCCTGGTCTACAAAGTGAGTCCAGGACAGCCAAGACTATACAGAGAAACCCTGTCTGGAAAAACAAAACAAAACAAAACAAAACCAACCAACCAACCAAACAAACAAACAAACAAAAACTAGTTTTTGTTCCTAAGAAGTCGTAGGAGTTTGTTTGTAATGGGAAGGGGAGTTGAGCAGTTGACTGTGAGCCAGGATGCTAAGAGCTCATGGTAAGGAGCTCTGTGATGACAATCGTGCCCATCCCAGGAGCAGTCCCCCAGTCAACAAAGACCAGCGGCTTTGGTGGGGTCTTATACCTGTGGGCTCCCAAGGCCCAAGGGGGGCTGGATCAGGATGTGGGACAAATCAGTGCCATTTTTACTGGTTATTCAGTCAAGTGCAGAAGATGAGGGATAGCAGGCAGGAGCATATAACCTCAAACTAAGACAGACAGAGAGACAGAGAGACAGAGAGACAGAGACAGACAGACCTCCCCACCTGGGTTGAAACCCTAACTAACTTAGTCTGTGCTGTTCATTAAGTTATCTAACCCCTTTGTGCCTTTTCCTTCTCTATCAAATGAGCAGAGCCAACATTGTCCACATCATAGACTTTGGAGGATCAAATGAATTAACATTTGTGTAAAGTGTTTCAAGTAGTAAATGCTATGTTGTTGAGTGTTATCAACGTGTGTGTGTGTGTGTGTGTGTGTGTGTGTGTGTGTGTGCCAATGCATTATTGCAATGTATCCTATCAACCAGAAAAACATGAGTTATGATTAACAAAACAAATCATTACAATTTAAACCAGATTGTGTATCTGTGGAAGGGGGAGGTGACCGAATGGGGCTGGTGGGTTGTTTTAGTGTGTAAACTTCCTGTGTTCCTGGCTCAAGCTGGCCTAGCAAGACCAGCAAGCTTCTAAATCTAACTGTAAAGAATGTCAAAAGGAGCAGAGTCATTTGACTTCTATCCCAGCACTAGGAAGGCAGACACAGGCAGATCTCTGTGAGTCCTGGGTCAGCCTGGTCTACACAGTGAGCTCCAGGCTAGTCAGAGTTACACAGTGAGACCCTGTATCTTAGTCAGGGTTTCTATTCCTGCACAAAACATCACGACCAAGAAGCAAGTTGGGGAGGAAAGGTTTTATTCAGCTTACACTTCCACATTGTTGTTCATCACCAAAGGAAATCAGGACTGGAAGTCAAGAAGGTCAGGAAGCAGCAGCTGATGCAGAGGCCATGGAGGGATGTTCCTTACTGGCTTGCTTCCCCTGCCTTGCTCAGCCTGCTTTCTTATAGAACCCAAGACTTCCAGCCCAGGGATGGTACCACCCACAAGGGGCCCTCCCCCTCTTAATCACTAATTGAGAAAATGCCTTACAGCTGAATATCGTGGAGGTAGTTCCTCAACTGAAGCTCCTTTATCTGTGATAACTCCAGCTTGTGTCAAGTTGACACAAAAACCAGCCAGACACAATTGACCCCTTGTCAACATGACACACAAACACATCACTATTAAGCCTCAACCCTTACTTTCTTGTTCATCCCCAAGATCTAAATAACTTTAAAAGTCCCACAGTCTTTGCAAATTCTTAAAATTTCAATCCCTTTGAATTTTAAAAGATTGGATATTTTAAAGTCTTTTTACAATTAAAAGCCTCTTAACTGTGGGCTCCACTAAAATACCCAATGTCTGGGATTCACTCACAACCTCTTTCCGGGCTCCTCCAAGGGCTTGGGTCACTTCTCCAGCCCTGCACACACCTTGTCTCCCAGGTTCCAGCTGCCTGTACTCCACTGCTGCTGCTGTTCTTAGCATCTCCAAAACACTGTTGTCTTCCACTGTAACTAGGCTTCACCAATAGCCTTTCATAGGCTCTCTTCATAATGACAAGCCTCAACTCCTTTGCATGATCCCTTCAGTCCTGGGCCATCAACTGCAACTGAGGCTGCACCTTCACCAATGGCCTGCCACGGCCTCTCACAGTGCCAAGCCTCAGCTGATCTTCATGACCCCTTCATGCCTTCAAAACCAGTACCACCTGGGTGACTCCTACACATTACCAAGTCCAACCACAGGACAAGGTACAACTCTAGCTATCTCTGGAACACAGCCTTTGTGTGCTCTTAGAAAACACTTCCCAGAAGATTTCACCTCAGTGATGCTGGTCTCTTCTTAATCACTGCTAATTTCTTAGCTCCAGCTAACCAGCATCAATAGTCCCAGTAATGCAAAGGTTTCACACTTTAGTAGGTTTGGTATCTTGTTAATCACAGCCGATTCTTCAGCCCCAGCTAACCAAAACCATAGAATCTGCACAATCAAAACGTGCCTCTGATAAGAGTCTTTAATCTTCCCTCTGAAATTTCACAAGCCAGGCCTCCATCTTCTGCACTGTTCTCAACATTATCTTCCAAGCTCCTACACAATATCCTACAGAGCTCTTAACGCCGAACAGATCTTCTAGTCCCAAATTCCAAAGTCTTTCCACAGTCCTCCCCAAAACATGGTCAGGTTGTTACAGGAATAACCCATTATGCTGGTACCAATTTGTCTTAGTCGGGGTTTCTATTCCTGTACAAAACATCATGACCAAGAAGCAAGTTGGGGAGGGAAGGGTTTATTGAGCTTACACTTCCACACTGCTGTTCATCACCAAAGGAAGTCAGGACTGGAACTCAAGCAGGTCAGGAAGCAGGAGCTGACTCAGATGTCATGGAGGGATGTTCTTTACTGGCTTGCTTTCACCGGGCTTGCTCAGCTTGCTTTCTCATAGAACCTAAGACTACTAGCCCAAGAATGGCAACACCCACAAGGGGCTCTCCCGCCTTGATCATTAACTGAGAAAATGCCCCACAGCTGGATCTCATGGAGGCACTTCCCCAACTGAAGCTCCTTTCTCTGTGATAACTCCAGCCTATGCCAAGTTGACACAAAACCAGCCAGTACACCCTGTTTCAAAACACACAAGCATCAAACACCGCAAAGCCCTAATAAGGCTAGTACTAGGTAGGCCTGGTGGCCCACGCCTCTATCCCAGGATTCAGGCAGGAACATCACAAGTTTAAATGCAGCCTGGGCAACTTAGGAGACTCTGTCTCAAAAGTGAAGTAAAGAAAGAGCCATGAAGTTAAGCATGAAGTTAAGTGCTGGCATGAAGCCTGAGGCTCAGTCACCAGCCCTTCCCTCCTGAAAAGAGGAATCAAGGAATCAGGTACTACTGTGATGTGCACTGGAACAATTCCATGGCGCTTGTAGTTTCCTTGCTGGTTTGTTGTTGTTGTTTAGTTTAGTTTTGTTTTGTTTTTGGCCAGGTCTAAGTTGACAGGGAAAGTGAAGGAAAGGATCAGACAGTCTGGGGCACATGAGGTGACACCGACCTGCACCTAAGCCAGGAAATCCTCTTCCTTTTCCAGAGTGGCTTACCTTTCCTACAGCAGACTACAGATAGGAAGCAAACAGAGGGACTGAGCCAGGCTCTGGGCTCCTCAGACTGTGTTTCCCTTGGTGGATGAATCAAAGTTGACTGAACCTTGTGCCAGATTGTGACAACTAATACTTTGTACATTTTTGGTCTCACAGCCACCCCCCCCAGTAAAATGACCTGCACATTCTGTTTTGTTTTCAGAGATCGTTTCTCTGTACAGCCTTGACGGACAGTCCTGGATCTCACTCTGTAGAGCAGGCTGACCTGGAACTCCTGCCTCTGCCTGCCTCTGCCTCCCAATGCTGGGATTAAAGGTGTGAGCCGCCATCGCCAGGCTGATAGTCTTACTTAGTCATCAAGCTGAAGAGCCTGGCAGAAGGGGGCGAGCTGCTTGTCTTAGGCTATGACACATCCCTTTCTGAGGGAAGGAGAATCCCCAGGTCAAATCCTTGAGATCTCTTCTGACTCAGCGTCTGTCTCTGGGTAGGAGGACATAGGTGCAATAGGACTTCGTTTGGGACTACTATTTTTGGCTCTATCCTATTCTTTTCCTTCAAAAATTTGGAGTGGCTCTTCTGGCCATTTTTATATCTGCAATAGGCAACATTTCTCTCCATCTCCATGTTGTGACCTCTTCTAAAAGTCGTCATTCAGCCTAAGTCACGCTCGGGTCTAGCTCAGCATCCTGTCTCTTCGCAATCGCTGCCGCGATACTCATCATGTGCTAAGAGCTCTTGACTTCTCTCTGTTATCCTTCCTTGATCAATACGATGACTAATTCTCAGTCCTATCAATACACTTCACCCAGCTCATTATTCTTTTCTTTCTGAAGTGTTTTCTTCATTTGCCTTGCAAGGCACTCTTCTCTAATGGGGTAGCTTCCCGTTGGATCCACTTGTTCCTTTGCCTTTTTTTCAAAAAGACTTATTTAGTTATTTATTATGTATACAGTATTCTGCTTGCATGTATACCTAGAGGGCATCAGATGGTTGTGAGCCATAATGCGGTTGCTGGGAATTGAACTCAGAACCTCTGGGAGAACAGCCAGTGCTCTTAACCTCTGTGCCATCTTTCCAGCTCTTCCTTTGCCTTTGTCCTCTGGCCTCCAGGTCGAAGAGCCCAGGCTGTGACCCCCCTGGTTGTCTCCACCTTGTAATATCACTTAATCTGATTGCTTGAAATGCTACCCAGTCACAAAGCCTCAGGTCCACCCTCTTTCCCAAAGCACATATCTACATATCCTGTCTCCTCCTCAGAATCTCCTAATCTCCATCACCCTGGCCAGACTCACCAGCCCTGACCCTGAGCTCAGCCTCTTACCCTAAAGGTCCCCTGCTTGACCAACTCAGACAACCTATCTCAACTGGAAGCGACCCAATCCTTCCGGGAGTGGCTCAGGCTAACCTCACTGGAGCTACATTAAAGTCCTCTCTCTCATTCCTTTACTAGTTGGAACAGGAATGGGAGAAATAATGAAGGAATTTACTTCTGAAGTAGATGAATTGGTTGGCACGTCCATTGGTTTCACCCCTCTACCGTGACTATTGCTAGTTTCAACCATCATGGTCTCTTGCCTGGGTGATGATGATATCAGCCTCCAAAATGGTCTCTCTGAATCCGTCTTTGCCCTGGTACAGTCTGTCTACAGATATAGCAGCCAATGAATCCCTTTAGCTTGTGAGGCAGGTCACGCTACCCATCTGCCAAAAATTCCCAGCGGTTTCCTGGTTTGCCGAGAGCTGAAATCAAAGTCTTTGTCACAGCAGGCTGTGCCCTCTGCCCAGCGATCCCAGCACTGTCTGCCCCCTCTCCCCCTTAGGCACCTTCTTGCTTCACCTTCGCAATGACTGCATCGGGCCTGAAGTCTAGAGATCCCTGCCCTAGCCTTTTGGTCTGGAGTACTCTTTTCCTTGGATGCTTCCCTGCTTCCTGCCCAGCACCGAGTCTCAGTGAGGCCTGCCCTGACCAACCAACTTCATACCCAAACCACCTCACCGCCTGGGCCCACGTCTACGTACTTGACTCTCCATATGGCTTACCAACTTCTAATGAACCATATGGTTTACTTTTATACTCTAATTGATATATACTGGACTGCTTCACAAGGGATGGTGAGCTGGGCTTCTCCAGTGGTGCCCAAGATTCCTCCAGCAGCCTAGGTCCTACAGATGTTTCAATAAAAGTTTTCTATGTGAATGGCCAAAGGAGTCAAAAAGTAATGCTTATCCAGTGATACCAACACTGAGTCCTAATCTAATCATTTCTCCCAGGAATGAAGGTTTTCTTTAAAACCATTTTGTGTGTGTGTGTGTGTGTGTGTGTGTGTGTGTGTATGCTGAACACACTTCCCATCATGCCTTTCTCTCCTCCCTCCACTCACCCCCACCCCGGACGGATTTCCTTCTGCTTTGAAGTTTTATATATAACTATATATGTATGAATGAATGAGGACACCTAAGTTCATTCCATAACGTAGCTTCTATATAGTGCCATGACATTCCAGAGTGGTTTAGCTGTGTTATATGGAATATCAATTGTCAGGTTTGTTTCATCAAAAACTTTTAAATTACGTGTCTATGTGTGGGTGTGTGCATATGAATGTGAGTGTCCACAGAGGCCAGAAGAGGACGTTGGATTCCCCTCATCTGAGAGTTACTGGCAGTTGTGGAGGGGTGTGGGTGTGGGTGTGGGGGCCCAGTGTGGGTGCTAGGAACCATACAGGTTCTCTGCAAGAGCAGCAGGTTCATGACTGCATCTCTCCAGTCCTGTCATCAGCTTCCTGAGAAGCCTGTGCCCTGGCTTCCATGGTGGCTACCCTAGTTTACGTTGTTTAGTTTACATTGTTCTCAGCTGTGTGTGGCCACCCAGACCTTCCCTGGAGCCTGGATCCCCTTCTCATCCCAAGGATACTTGTCTGATTTAACGGCACAGACTCACTGACCACGCCCACTGCTTGCTGCCGGTCTGTGTGCCTGCAGATGACTAATCCGTGCACGTCTCTGCTCCCACTCTGTCCCGCGCCCTTATGCTCCCAGATTCCGCCTCCGGTCTTCACTCCCCGCTGCCCGTCACTCCCATCCGTCCCATCATGAGCTGTCCTTTCCCTCCACTCTGTCAGCCTGCTGGCATGCCCACAGCTCCATCCTTTTATTCAGAATGGGCATTCCTCCCCGAGCCCTCCTCCAGTTTCCCTCCCCCCCTTCCCATTCCCTCTGCTTGGGTTTGACCCCGTCCACGCCCCCAGATCACAAGAATCTTTCCATTCCAAACATTCATAACCCTTACAGTGTACAGCCTACTGCAGTCTGAATGTGCTTCCCAAAGTTCATGAAAGAGAGACCGGGTCCCAAGGCAAAGGGGCTGAGAAGTGAGGCCCCGAGGAACTGAGAAGGTCACGGGGCTTTGGCATTATGAATGAATTAATGTTTTGTTACAAAAGCGAGCTCACTCCCCCTTTGCACACACTCACAATAATCCTTCTTGCCATGAGATGCCATCTCCCACGTTACAGTGCAGTAGAAGACACTCCCCAGGGGCGGCTCCTCTTTCTTAGTCTTCCCATCCCCTAGAACCACAAGCCAAACTTCTCTGCTGTATAAAGTACCCAGTCCAAGGTATTCTGTTATAGCTACACAAAACAGTCTAAGATAGCCGCCTATCCAAATAACTCTAAACCGAAAGGCATTGAAGCAGCATCTACTGATTATTTTAGATTTTGCTTTTATTATAATTCAGAAATGTGGCATTCTTTGGAAAACAAGTCATATAGAAAGAAATGTTTGATTTTTAATTGTGACACTGATTGTCATGGCTTCTCTCTTCCTGCAAACAGGAGGAATGCCTTTCTGCTAATGTTTCTCATGGATTCCAACAGTCTCAGGACAAGACAGACAGACAGAAAGTATCTGCAGGGTGGCTGGAGGGCTAGGAACCTATACAGGGAAGAAGCCACAAAGGCCAATCTAATTGATCTAATGACCTAAGGGGATATAAAAAAAAGTCCTGGACTAAAATTAGTTAAAACGTAAAGTAAGGGAGCTGGAGAAATAGGTCATTGGTTAAGAGCACTTGATGTTCTTCTGGGTTCAATTCCCAGTACCCACATAGTGGCTCATAACCACCTGTAACCCCAGTTCCAGGGTATCTGAAACCCTCTCTGGCCTCTATGAATTCCAGGCATGCGCATGGTACACAGATATATGTGTCAGCCAAACACCCATACACATATAAAAATAAATAAATGTTTTAAAAACTAAACAAAAATTTAAGGGTGTGGCTTTGCAGTGAGTTCCTCTGTATTGCCTTTAACTACCATGGCAGTAACTGATAGTTAAGCCCTTAAAATCATCTTATTTTGAGCAGCTGCTGTTTTCCACTTTGAAAGAAAAAATGCTGTTCTTTAGTACAGGGGAAGAAATTGTACCCAATTTCTACTGCAGTGGAGTAGCTAAAGTCATGGTACACTCACAGTCCCCTGGACTACATTTGGTCCCCAACTTGCAATGGCTGGGCTTAGTGATGTTTTAACTTTGAAGCTGTATAAAAGCTCACGTACACAAGCATTGCATCCTCGTCTTTAGATACTCAGTAAGAAGTCTCCTGTGTCAGATGATTTTCCCAGTGTGCACTAATGTGAGTGTTCAGAACCTATCTCCTGTGTCAGACGATTTTCCCAGTGTGCACTAATGTGAGTGTTCAGAACCTATCTAAGGTAGGCGTGGTTACATTATGATGCTCAGCAGGCTAGGTGTGTCAAATGAACTCTTTGCTTATGACATTTTTAGCTTCTAATGGATTTATTGGGACAGAGGCCACTTGAGTTAATGAGCATCTGTACTCTCTGACTTAGACTTAGGGAAAGGTGCTTCTCTTGGGAGCATTCAGAACTAAAAGCAAGGGTACAGACTCCGGATATTGCCAATAATACTCAGCTCCTTTTGGGTTCACCAGGTTCTCCAACATGTCCGTCCAGTGCATACTTCCTGCGCATGCTCTGCTACTCTGGCCAGGGCGTGGTCTTCCCACAGACCGGGAGGGTAGGCAGCAGAATGTTCTCACTTTACAGAACTGTCCAGAGGCCTTGATAGCCTGAGCAAGTTGTAGTTAGCAACGTGCAGGTCTAGTTTTGGACCTTGGAGGGCATTAACACTCTAGTCTGTGAGCTTTCTACTTTGTCAGGCTGCTTCTCAGGACTCAGTGTGTATTTTATAGACTCATGACTAAACTAATGACTTGCGGTTGTGAAAAACACAACTGACCCATCATGGGCATGCAGGGACTAAACATTGAAATTCAGAGTTGATTGGTCTAAGTGCTGTGAGGGATGCTCTATAGGGTAGAGATGAGATCTTTTGTATTTCCTGCTGATGTCCTAAAACTCCTTTCTTCTTCTAGATATGTGCTATGCAGTCATCTGGTTGAGCCCCCAAGTCCTTTGTAACTCAAGTATTCAAAGTTCCAAGATCAAAACAGCCACGGGAGCCATCCACAGCCCCTTTTCCGTTGGTCTGGGCAGTCTCTGTGTGAGGGAGTGAGAACGCTAGCTCCAATCCCATGAGCATGTTCAAAGTGTCAATATCGTGAAACCTGACCCTGAGTAGGTCAGTTTGCAAAACGAAATGTGTGATGGTCTGAGACTAAGTTCAGGATGAGTGACACAGAATACACAAGCAGATAAAGATGACAACGATGACGACGACGAGGACGGGTTGCTTGAAACTGGCATCTCTTCAGTTACCAAGGCCTTTTGCCACCATAACTGGACTTTGTCACTCATCAGACCTCCACATCTGCTGTGGTCCCAGCCATTCTCCTGTACACAGAGGCTGATAAGAACTGTTCTTGCTGGATCACGAGTCTGTAAGGGACACTAAGTGCCAGGAGATCCTAAGGCAACAGTGTAAGACTCTCCCAGCTCACCACTGTTCAAGTTACTTAGAGGTAAAAGTAAACAAACAAACAAACAAACAAAAACTACTAAGGAAAAAGAACAAAGAATAACTTGTATTGTGCCCTAAGCAGAGTATGATCTTCCATGTTGAACTGTTCTAGTGTTGTGCTGTCAGACTAACACAGCCATGATTCGTTGTTCTTAATTATTTGAGAAAGCTATTTAAAGAGTTCCAACAGGCAAAAGATTCGAGGATAGGCCAAGGCATCCCTGCTCCTTTTAAAGCTTCTCCTAACCCTCTCCCATGTGTTTATGGTGCTGGGCATAGAGTCCAGGCCTCGCACATGCTAGGCCGATGTTCTACACTCTCAACTCCTCTTCTTGTCTCTTTGAATAGAAGGTCAACCTGCGTGTTGACAGGTACATTGGGTTCAGTTGCAAACCTTTCCCCTAAGAAAGCTTAGAGTTATCTTGGAAGTATCACAATAGCCTCAGATATGTGCAAATCAGCACTAGGGAAAGCTGTTTGATAGGAGTCGCCCACCCACAGTACTGCTGTATACAGGCAAGAGTGGAGGCTGGCCACCTTGTTTGGCCTACGTAGGACACCATAGAAAGGACTCCCAGCCCTCATGCCTAGTACAGAGTGGTCAAATGAGTGGAGAGGTTGTCATTTGCTCTCTCTTTCCACAGGGCATCTCCTGACCCTTCTTCCACATCATGTTAGACCGAGTGAGAGGAAGCCCACGGCACTCACATTAGCTTACAGCACAGAGCAGCATTCTCAGTCAGCAAACCTGCTCCCTCTGGTTGGGGCCACCCAATAACTATGGGTTCAATCAGAAAATGTAAGAGGATATTCTAGGTGATTTTTTTTTTTACATGTATAAGGAAAGGGGGAAGAAGAGGAGGAAGAGGAGGAGGAGGAGGATGGGGAGAAAAAGAAAAGGAGGAAGAGGATGAGGAAGATAGAGGGAAGAGTAGGTGGAAAAGGAGAAGGAGAAGAAGGAGGAGGAGGAAAAAAGAAGAAGAAGAAGAAGAAGAAGAAGAAGAAGAAGAAGAAGAAGAAGAAGAAGAAGAAGAAGAAGAAGAAGAGCCTAAGAAGGAAGACAGAGCATGAAGCCACATAGCTGGCTGGTCAGCCATGGGTTAACATCAGGTTCAGAGAATCACACAGTAACTCAGTGTCTCTGCAAATCCCTGAGCCCCAGGGTGAAAGGCATTTTTATTTGTGGAAACAGAATGGTTCCTTCTTTCACCATTGACTCTCTCTCTCCTCTCATTTCTTTATTTTTGGTCTGTCTAAACCCCAAATTTGGACCATCCATCATTTTAACTGGCCCAGAATTTTCATCTTTCCAGAGCCAAAGAGCAACAAATACTGGGTTCAAAGAGCCCTCTCCCATAGCCGAGAGCCACCAGCCCCCCTTCTCCCGGGGTTACAGGGTGCTCAGAGCAGACGCTGTCAGCAGGACGTGCCACACACAGCAAACCACCAAACCAGAATGCGTTAAAGGGGGGGTCCCAGGGGACTTACTTGTGCTTGTGCTGGTTCCAATCGTGTTTATTGTGGCGGGGACAGATGAGGAAGAGTAGAGGGGCACGTGGCCGTTCTCACAGCCCAGGCTCTTGTCCTGCCAGTTGGAGGCGCTGATGCAAATCCCAGAATCCCGAGAGTTCTGCCAGCCATTGAGCTTGTCGTCAGAGTTCTGTCTTTGGTGATAGTAGTGCATCTGTCCATAATCCACAGAGTCCGAGCGGCCTCGGTTCTGGCTACCAAAGCTGGTGGATGTGCGGTCCTCCAGGTGATTCAGCCACATGGCAAGCGCACTGCGGTCTTCCAGGGAAGTGGCTGGGTGGATCAAAGCATAGGACAGCAGCTGCCTGCTCTCCTCAATGTGCTGGTCGTGTTCGATAGAGTGAGCCAGGATCTTGGGCAGCAGTTTCATATACTCTACTTTCGCGTCGAGGTTTCCTGGCTTCAGCAAAGGCAGGTGAGTTAGCAGAAGGGATATCACTTTATCCTTGGATTCCTGTTGCCATTGGTTAATGATTCCTAAAGGGGAAAGTACACAGGACACATGAGCAAACACACCCACGACCACACGAAACGCCACACTCTAAATTTCTGTGGCTTAGAGCCCCGGACTTCGTAACTCTGGCTAAATGTTCTCAACCGTGTATGAGATTAGTTAACTGAATTCAGGTTTTTAGGGGCCAGGAGCTTCAACGAAATGCAGTTCAAAACTTCTTAGAGAGCGCAGATGGTAGAACTCGTGATCCTTTGTACTATATAAAATGTGGGTATTGTGGTGAACACCTGATTACAGGTGTTCTTGGTATGCTTAGAAGGCGGAGACGGAAGGCTCAGAGGTTCACAGCCTCCACTACTACTTAGGAAGTCTGAGGCAGCGTGAACTACGTGAGCCCTTGTCTCAAACCTCCAGCTCCAAGGAGAAACGGCTCAGTGCTTGAGAACACTGGCTGCTTTTCCAGAGGACGTGGACTTAATTCCCAGCACCCACACGGCCGCTCACAACTGTCAATAACCCCAGTCCCAGGGGATCTGACACTCTCTTCTGGTTTTCTCAGGTGCCATAGACACACACGGTGTGCAGACATACATGCAGGCCGACACTTATATACATAAAATAGATCGAATCTCCATTTTATAATAAAATAGGTGATATTTTGTTATGCATATGCATATATTATGTAATATATGATAAAATATAAAATAAAAGTCCCCATTTTAAAACTAACAAATGCTTACTTGTCAAAGAGACAACTACTTTGGTCCAACCAACAAGAATTGATAGCCCTGTCTTCCTTCTTAGACAAGACTAGGCACAAGCTTAGGGCACCAAGCGTGATGAAATTTCCATCAGCTGAAGAGTTCACATGAAGGAATTCTTGGAGTGAAGCTGCCTCCCCACCCCAGACAGCTACCGGGAGCACCATAAGTGCTGGAGAAGGGATGTGTGTGAAGCTGGATCAAATTCCCACTCAGAAGAACATGTCAGGAGAAAGGGCCCAGCCCCGCTGTCCTCGAGGCCTAATGTTGAGAGCTACAGCTTTCTTATAAGAAAACAATGGAGCGAAGGAGCCGTACAGTTCCAGGGACACCTCGGGTCCCATAATCTAGTAGGTTGTTTATCTTTCTGTGAAGATCTGTTTGCGTGCGGTTTTTAAACACTATTTCTAATTTCAAATTTGTATCGGGTATCGATGTGGGAGTGAGGGTAGCGCGTGTGCTTATGTGTGCTTAGGTGTGTGCAGGAGAGCAGAGCACGCTGGATGCTAATCTAAGGAACATCACCTACATCTGTTTAGACAAGGTCTCCCTGCAACTCAAGTAGGCTAGGCTGGCTAGCCAGTGAGCCCCAGGGACCCTCCTACGTCTGCCTCCAGGGCTGGAATTACAAGCGCGCACCACTATGCCTGGCAGTTTTACATAGATCCTCATGCTTAAAAGTGAGCAGTTTACCAACTGAGCTGTCCCGGCAGTGCCAAGATCTCTTTGTTTTTACCATGACAAAATATACATGATAGTAAGCGTTTTAAGCACGTGTTTCCGTGTCACTAAGGACACACTGCCTGTAGTCTGCCTGTAGACCAGCAGTTCTCAACCTGTGGGTCGAGACCCCTTCGGGGTTTCAAACAACCCTTTCATAAGGGTTGCCCTAAGGCCATGGGAAAACACAGGTATTTGCATTATTTTTCCTAAGAGTAGCAACATTGCGGTTATGAATAGCAACGAAAATAATTTTATGGTTGGGGGTCACCCCGACATGAGGAACTGTATTAAAGGGGTGCAGTCTTAGGAAGGTTGGGAACCACTGTGGTAGACCTTCGTTACCTTCCAAATCCAAAGTCTGTCTTGATCAAAACAAAAAACCACTTACCCCTTTCGTAGGTTTTGGCATGCTGCCATTTTATTTTCTGTCCCCAAGAACCTGCTTATACTCTAGGTACCTCAGACAAGAGGGACCTCAGTGTTTGTCTTTTTATTGTTTGAGACGAGGTCTCAGAATCTGAAGCCTCGGCTAGCCTCAAACTCACGGTTGGCGCCACCTCAGCCCCCCCCCCCCCGGACACTGGAGCAGCAGACACAGGCACTCGCTCAACCTTTCCGCGGAAGGCCTCGCCCCACTCTCCAGTTTCCTCCAGGCTCACGCATGTGAAGACCTGCTCCTTAACACCGCCCTCCCTGCCCCATCCAAATGGCAAATGATGAGTCTTGGAGATGCACAGTTATCCACAGACTGGGGCATCCCCAATGGATTTCACATGTCTTCAGGTTGGAGGGGTTAATTATAAGCCACAAACTCATTGGCATGTACTAAGGCCTCTTCAGAGCACTTGCGAAGAAAAATCTCAGCGTTGTGCCTTCATCTCAAGTTCCCTGAAGGTCCCACATTGAAGGAGTGGTCCCCGGTTTAGAGATGTTCGGCATGGAGTCTACTAGGAGATTTTCTTATCACTTTGGGGTACACCCTGAAATGGATGGTAGAACCCTACCCCATCTTTCTCTTTTTGCTTCTTGGCTATCACAAGTTACAGTTTTCTTAACCAACCATTACGGATTGGAATCTTCCAAATTGAGAGTGAAACTAAAACTTTCCTCTTTTTAAGTGGATTTTCTCTTGGATATTGTGTTATAGTAACAAAAAGTCAACCAATTAGCCTTGCGGACATAGTGTCTTTGGAGTCAGGCATGAATCCCAGACCTGCCTGCCACTTACTTTGTAGTAGAATTCCGTTACATTGCCTTATTACATCCTGTCTGAGCCCTAACTGTCACATGGGTAGTCAGTCCCAATAGCTTCCGCCGTCCTTGGACTAAGTGGGCTGAGTTACTGAGAGGAGCAGTTGAGAACTTGATGGTAGAAGCAAGCCTTTCCCTCCGCTCTGCCTCAGTGGGACCCACAGAAAGACGGTGCAGGCAGCTCCGGACACTTAGTTTTACAAATAGAGGGAGGACAGAGAGAACGTCATTAAACTGTCACCAAGTTGGAGAAAAGCTAAGACGTGAGGGAGGGGGGTGCTCCCCGAGAGTTTCTTTCATCTCCCTTTAGAAAAGAGGCCTCATCCGTTACCTTCAAAAGCCAATTCGAAATTCATTTTTAAAAAAAGATTCTCAACTCTGGGAGGCACACGGATGTATCAGTTAAGTGTGAAGATTTAAGAACTGGACAAATCTAGGCTCGAATCGTTTTCTGCCACCAAGTACTTAGAAAATATTAAGGAAGTCTCCCAATTTTGCCAAGCCTCTCATCTATGGGACAAGGATCATAAATACCTCAAGTCTTTGTTGCAAGATAAAGAAAAAAATAACTAGTTGTGATGTTACTATATCTAGTAGCAATTAGCTGCTAAATCGGCGGAGATCTAGGACCACCCTTCTAGCAATAAGGTGCGAGACTGAACTCTCTTCATGTGGGGTTTTCTGGGATGCCACAGAGTCGCTGGGTGACGCAGAAGCCACTAACCTGAAGGCCGAGGGACCACAGAGAAGAAATGGGAAGCCAGACTCACGAAAGGCACAGAAGAACTGTGGTGGAAGAGATGGGGGTGGGGAGTGGGGTGTCTGAATACTGCTAGACACCCCACTGATATTACTAGATGTAATACCAGCAGCACAGGCTGTTAGTGAAATAACATGAGCCAGGTACAGTACCTGCAGCTTCGCAGCTGTCCAATTACAAAAAAGCAACAAGCAACTTGATTT
Organism: Apodemus agrarius; assembly: GCA_964023405.1. Lineage (NCBI taxonomy): Eukaryota > Metazoa > Chordata > Mammalia > Rodentia > Muridae > Apodemus > Apodemus agrarius. The sequence goes on from OZ030013.1 coordinate 80,503,678, forward strand.
CCACCAACACTAAAATATCATTTCAACATGTAATTATTACTGATCACTGGGGAGACAGACACGTATCCTCTTTGGACTTGAGTTCAGGTTTTGAAATCCAGGGCTTACGCTATCACCGACACATCCACGCGTGAGTGAGCCGTGTGCCATGCTTGTGGCTAGTGATCAGGTCAGCACAGGCTAAAGACATTCTAATGGAGAAGAAGGGCATGAGACAGGTGACCTGGGGGGGTGGGGGTGGGGTCCTTCCTAGTTCTCTGACGATTTAGCTAATTGCCACGAGGTATAATATCTGATTGCCACCAGATAGAAGAATTTCACATGCCTCACTGGACAGAGCCTCTCTCTCAAAGGGGTCTGGGAAATGAACAAAAAACTCATCATAATATCTCCATCCCTTTGTCTGCAAAGACCAGGCTCCGTCTTCTGGTTTTTCTTGAAGTCTGAGGTAGTTTTTGTTTATTTGTTTAGAGACAAAGTCTCATTACGAGGTTCCTTCGGGCCTCCAACTCCCTGTAATCCTTTCGCATCAGGCTCTCTGCTGAGATGACAGACACGGGGCATGAGTCTGGCATGCTTTACGTGATGGCTATATTTAGGAGGAAAAGAAACCTAGGCAGTCTGTTCAAGGGTCTCAAGAGTCCCAGGAAGAAAACAAAAAGGCCCAGAGGAAGAACAGAGGTGTCGTAAGCCAACAGTGAGCTGGGGCAGGTCGCATGCACACACGCCCTCACAATTAAGTTTGGGAACTAAAAAATGCATGAGGCTGAAGAGTCTCCTAGACTCCTGCTAGGCCACCTCCCTGTTTAGATATTCTGCCCTCACAAAAGGTCGGTCTTAAAAAAAATATGTCAGGACAAAAATAAAACGTAAATAGGACTCAGAGTGCTAGTGAGACAGGTTATCTCCAGCAAGCACTTTCTGCCAAGGATTAACCCAGGACTCTGAGGAAAAGAGGCACAGCAGAGACAGAGGATGAGAGGTCTCTGTCCCTGGTCCCTTCTAGGGCTGAAATAGCACTATCCTCTGGGATAGCCCTTAGATGGATGGTTTGAGCTTGTGCTGTGGCCAGGAAGACAAGATGGTTTTTGCTTACCCCTCCTGGGAACTCAGCTATAAGGCTGCTTTCTGAGGCTAACCACACCTACTGGCTCAGACTTCTATTGCTGTAGCTGTCACGCTGACAGCTAACAGTATCGAGTGGTTTCTGTGGGCCAGGCTCTCTTGTAAGCCCTGTGCATTTAATTACTCATTGAATGCTCTCAAGGAGCTTAGCGGAGAGGGAGGGGGAGGGTGGCGGATCTTATAACTAGCCTTATTTTGCTGATGAGAGACAGACGTAGGTGGAACAACTAAGTTGCCATCGGTCCCTTGACTAGCGAAGAGAGCATGGAGGCAGACAAATTAGCTTCAGCTACAGATGGTTATCACGCTAGAACGCCATAAGCTAGATACTTTAGTGTTTGTGGTATGCAGTCGTTACATCACTGTGGATAAAGGCAAAGCTATAGTTACGAAGTGTAGCAAAAGGAGCTGCAGAGACAATGGAGATGATACTTTTCGTGCTCTTGGGGTGCTAGCAATTTCCTTTGACACTTGTCTTTGGAAGGGAACCTCATCCTCTTCCCTGAGGTCTGGAGGTGGGGCCAGTGTTTAGTGAGTCTCCTGAAGCAGGGTTGTGGAGATGGCAGTGTGCAACTTTAGGATCCCGGGTATAAAAAGATGCAGCTCCTGCCTCGCTCTCTGCTCTTGGACGGCTCACTCTGAGGGAAGTCAGCAGTCCTATTGAGAGGTCAGTCTTTACCCAGAAGCAACCCAATGACGCCATTCTGGTGAGGAACCAAGGATGTCTTAGGTAAGGCTACCCTATCGCCAGGCTGAAACTCCATGAGCAGAAGCAGCATGAGGAGGAAGTCAGGGCAGGACCTCCCACAGGCAGACCTGGAGATGCAGGAGCTGTGGCGGGCTGCAGCTTGCTCGCTCGCTTTCTGTTTGTTTTAGACAGGGTTTCTCTGTGTAGTCCCGGCAGTCCATGGAACTCGCTCTGTAGCCCACATAGGCCTTGAACTTAGAGATCCACCTGTCTCTGCCTCTCTAGTGTTAGTATTAAAGGTGTGTGCCACCACCTCCCAGCAGAGGCCTTTTTTTAACTAAGGCTCCCTCCTCTCTGGTGACTCTAGTTTGTTTAAGATTGACATAAGATTCAGAGGTCCTCTGCCAATGTCTACCTCAAAGGTACTAGTCCTATAAGGCTAGCCTCCTTGCAAAGGAAATCTTAGCCTGTTAAGAGTCGTTACAAGACTAGAGCTCCAGACAGCCTTCTGAGGGACCCCGAGCCACAATCACACATTTCACAGTCCTAAGAAACATTTTATGGTTACATATGTATTGTTCTAATCAACCAAGCTTTGAGTAATTTGTTTCATAGCCAAAGATAACTAATGTACATCCGAGTGCCTCTAAGGAGAAAGGGAAGCTTTAGTCACGTGGCTCTGAACGTTTGCTCTATCTGACCTTGCTGTTTCTATTCTGAAACAGACCCAGGTCACTAACCTGCTGTTATTAATCACCCCCCTCACCTCCCTCGCCTCGACTTTCTGCTCACCAACGAAGGTAGACTATGAGTTAGATCCCTAAGTGCCTTCAGGGAAAGAATGTGCTCATCATGGAGCCTGGAGCTACGCCCACATTAAGGGGTGAGATTTTTTTCGGGGCAACTTAGAAAATGGTTTCTGATTATAATTTGGCCTCCTGTGGTGGTCTGCCCGCAGGAACTTGTGTGCTGATTATATGGATTTTCAGTATATCTTGTCAACCACTGCTCCCCAAGTCAAATCACCAAGTCAGCACTGCAGGATCGGCGCCCCTGCTTTCCAGACGGCACAAGTTAGCCCCTCAGCAAGAGCGTCTGTGACAATACTACAGGAGAGAGCATCTCTACCATCAAACAGAAGGCAGATCCTACACGAGGACATGCTAGCCTACTCAGGACATGCTAGCCGAGTCCCGCTAGGTGTCCACCAGCCTTCCTTGGTGTGTCTGTCCGTTACTCTCTTCCTGACTCACCCCAACTTCAGCCCATATGGAATGAGAGCTAAACACGGGGAACTCGAGTCCGACCGCCATGAGCTTTGACGATGCCAACCCATCTCAGCATCCTCCGAGAACCTTCACTGGGTACGCAGCCAGAGATGTGCTGGGCATTAACGTGGGAAAACGTTAATAATTTACCAATTTTAATCCAGTGACATAAGAAGAGTAAAAGAAAAATGGAAAGCTATAGTGAAAGACCATGAGGCTTAGAAAACTGTCCCACAGTTCTTGGGGTGATGAGCTCAGTGTCACTACCACACAACTGTATGCCAGTGTTTAAAGCTGCAGTTGTTAGTAAACCACCCTTAAGTTGCTACCTTATTATACCCGTTTTCAGATCAATAGCATTCGCCATAAAGAGGCTTTCTCACAAGTGCATTTAGACAATTCGTTCATTCAAGAAGTGGCCAGGAATTAAGTGGAAGAAGTGGCTGAATCCATGTGCTTGCTACCACGGCAGCAACAGCAGTGGGAGTCGATGGTTAAACAGACCTGGTTAGACTTTACCTTACAAACTCAGCCCTGGACACAGCAGAAACAGACGGCTTCTAAATTTAGTACAGCTCCGAATGACTCAAAAAAAAAAAAAAAACCAGAAGCAAAACAAACAAGCAAACAAAACTAATAACATCATATAGCAAGCAATTGATAGAGTCTGAGCTGACACAGAGAACCCCCCCCCGCCCCGCCCCAAATCAAGACAAAAGCGGCAAATGCAGCGTGCAAAGTGGGGAGCCACCTATGTAGGTGCCTACTCTTGCCTCTTGTCTCCCACGGTATCTTCTTGAGCTGGGAGAATAATCTGGGTAACTTGGTGGGGGTCTGCAGACTGTGCTCACATATCAGTTATCATGAGACACTCAAACGTCTGGAGTTACCATGGCTCTATTGTAACCAGCGGTGACTGGTATGGGGGAGTCGGGTGACCTGAAGCATCTCTCTCCTTTGTCAAATGGTCCCCACTGGCCCTCTACTCTGGCATTCACACCCTGCACTCTCCTACACTGATCAAACATCTGTGTGGCTAACAGAATGTGGCAGAGATGTCTTGAGAAGCTTTCCGTTTCTAGCTTGCCTTCTCTGTTTCCTTGCTGTGGGGGATGCCAGTGATACAATTATGAAGAGACTTAGGCATCTCCAGAGAAGATGAAGGCTCAGGCCTTCTGCTAGGAGTCAGAACAGGCTTGGCAGACATGTCACTGAGACACCTTGAAAGTACCGCTCCAGCTCCAGTTAATATCATACACGGATGTGGTTGGAGACATTGGACCTGACCTACCCAACTAGGCTATTATGTTAAGCCATTAAGTTTGGGGGTAATTTTTAAAAAATTTTTTAAATTTTTTATAGTTGTGTTTTACATGTATGAGTGTTTTGCTCACATGTATGTCTAAGTGCCCGCTTTGTCTGGTGCCCTTGGAGGTCAGAAGGAGGTATCTGACTCCCTGAAACAGGAATTATGGATGATTGTCAGACAACATGTGGTGCTGGGAATTGAACCCCAGTCCTTTGGAAGAGCAACAAAGTTCTCTTCTGAGGCATCCCTCCAACCACCGCCCCCTCCCTCTGGGAGTAATTTCTTACACAGAATGGTTGATTAACTTGAGGGGTTTTGTATACTTAGTAAAAAAAAAAAAAAAAACAAAAAGAAAATCCCGCCGAGGCTCAGGGAACATCTTGCAAGAGGAGGTGGGAAGGATGTAAGAGCCGGGAGATGTACAAGACACAAGACTTGCACAAGATCAAGCCAACCACAATTCCAGCATGGACCAGGGGAGGGGTCATGAGACTCCATCCCTAAATGAGGAGTTATCAGCCGCCGACTGCTGGGAATGGGGGAACCAGTCATCCCTGGAAGTGTGCTCATGGAGGGATGCCCATGGTCTACCGGATGACCGCACACACACACAGATGGCCAGCACTAACGGGACTTACTGGATTCTGTTTGTTTTTAGTGGGACAGGAAGTGGGGTGACATGTGACAGGGGAGCGAGCTCTGAGGTGAGATTGGAACGGGGAAATGGCAGGTGGATGTGATCGTTTTTTCATTATATACACATAAGGCAATTCTCAAAGAATTTTTTTTAAAAAACCCTGCTGTTTTCACTTGCCAGGAAAGGCAGGGATCTGTATAGTTGAACCGTGAAGACTGAGAGCTTCCTCTGAGGTCAGGAGGCCACTCGGTGCTGGTTATCCATGGGCACCTGATAACATTCAAAGGGCAGCAATCAGGAATCTCCAGCCCCACTAAAGACCTGCAATGGCTCAGCCACCCCTGAAGAGTGGTCTGGTGGTCTCTCCAACAAGAACCTTCCGTCTGTAGCCACTCCCCTCCAGGCTCTGGCAGAACTGGGTGCCCCTGTACGGTTCCTTGGCTCCCAAAGGACCCAGGGCAACTGGGAATTCATCCTGAAGTCTCTTGGCCAAGAGCTCTAGTGAGGGTTGTGGTTCTCTTTCAGTTTCTGATCACTGCTGGATCTGTTTGACTTTTGTAGGTGAGGCCCCCATTTCCAGAAAGTGTATAAAAACAAGCCAACTTCCCCAACCATCTGCCTGGGTTCTGACCTCTGAGCCATGAATATGCAGGGAAACAACATCTGTGTTTTTAGCACAGATCTCTCCGTTAATCTCTAGACATGGATTCAACTGTACCCTCGTCTCCATTTATAGAGTCTCAAAGCTGTATGTCCAAATAGTGTATGTCTCACCCTCTTTCTCCCCCGGATCTGTTATCATGTACTTAATCTGTCAGTGTATTCAGAATATATCCAGAATCTGAACATACTTGGGCATTCTGCTCCATCATCAGTAAAAGTCTAGGAATCATAACCATCATTTTGCAAGAGTGATCTTTTAAGACTAATTGCTTGCTCTCCCGACTAAAGATTGGAATACTACCCATCTGCTGAGGTTTGGGGATGGTGTGAGGATGGCCCCAAGGCTCACACGCTGGAAGATTGGGTTCCATGTGGTAGTACAGAGGCAATGTGACTTCTAAGAGGTAGGGCTTTGTGCAAAGCTAATTAGATGGTAGTTCACTGTCCTCAGAAGGACCTGAGTGGACCCTTGTTAGGTGCCATGACAGTGAACTGTAAAAAGAGCAAGCCTCACCCCGACTCTGGCTTTTTGTCTTATCAGAGCTTCTCTTCTGCATAGACTCTTCCCGTTGAGATGCCATTGATCATGAGGTTCTCACCAGAGGTTCAACCAGCTGGGCTGGACTAGTTCTGATCTTAGCCTTTCAGCGTCCAAATCTGTGAGCTAAGTGAGCCTCCTTTCCTTGTAGGGACCCAAGTCTCTGATCTGCTAGGGGGGTAGGACATGGACCAGCACATGGCCTCATCATGAGGAAAAGCCAACGTCCTCCTGGGTCCCCCTGCGATTGTCTCTCCTGCTTTGTTCCAGCCCCGGTCCCTTTAACACAACAGAGGCCACCTCTCCTGGCACCTTGTACTTGGTGTTTTCCCTTCCTAGAACATTTTCCCCCGAGCTACATGTTGCTCCTCTCAGCTCACTGTTGTCCAAACATCACTTTCTAAGCAAACCTCGCTCGTGCTAAGTGGCTCACCTCACCCTGTCGCCAGGCCCTCGCTCATCGCTGGCTCATGCCTGGTTTACCTTCTCACAGTGCTTAACCCTCTGCTGGATGTCTAACAGAAGACAAAGCAGTTCACTTTCCAGGTCTCTACTGAACTCCCTTCTTATCATTCTGGTTAGGGCGGAAAATTCTGCCCCAGAACAAAAGCATCCTGGGTGCCCTCCCTGATTGTCATGACACCAATTAAAGTAATCTTCACCAAAAAGAAAGATGTGAGAGGCTGAGATAGCAGAATTAAATGTATTTAATGCGACTGTTTTGAAAACATCTGTCGAAGAGCGAAAGAAAAGCAATCCTGGTGGCATTGTGTCAAGATGGCTTATGTCCACATGGTGACAGTTTTAATAAAATGTCCTAGGAACAGGGATCCTAAAACTTATGGAAATTAAAGATGGAAACACCATCCCCTTACTCTTGACAACCACATGATGCAATCTTGCAAACGCCATTCCCACAGCTGCTAGGATCGGAAGCCTTTCTGGAGACGGCGCACAGCGTAAAGGTTTGAGTTTCTGCTCTGTCAATCTTCACCCCCCACTGCCACCCAAGCCAACTCCCCTACACCACGAAGTGATGCTCTGAGACTTTAAGGAGCCAGCAATCCTTGTGCTGACTTGATAAAAGAAAGTTAAAGCTCATGCTTGGTAATACTGCATGAGCATTGGGCCTTGTCCCATGGAGAGACCAGAAATGAGAATTCCGACAGAATCCCACAGGGTCTGCCATCGACAATGTCCACAGCAATATAAAGTGGCCTTTGAGAATGCCAAGGCCTAAATGCTTGGTACTGCCCAGAGAGCAGGGCTGGAGGAGGTATCTCGGAGGCCTTAGCAGTTCACAAAAGAGCTTTGATATTTCCTACTTGATCACATGGGCCAACATGGACAACAGCTAACTCACACAATAGGAATTAACCCTAGGAAGTGTGAGGAGAATTACAGCCAACAGTTCCACCCTGCACAGGAGAGATGTTCTCTAAAATAAGCCCCCTGTTCCTCCATGGGGGTCCCACTTCCTAAACTAAACGGAGTTTCTTAACAGTGGATAGGCAAACGTTTTCATCTGAAGATCTAGGAATCTAATGTACCAGTGTGAGTGTGTGAGTTCATGCTGTGGGGTATAGCTATGCAACTACTGTGATCAAGAAAGAGCACACGGATATTCCCAGAGTATGCATATCGAAGGTGCTGATGGTAAAGTTTATATGTTATGCATTTCGGCATAAAATCTGAAGAATTACACATATAAGTCATCCTATGGAGAAGAAATGAATGATTTTTTTTTTTATCGAGGTAAGCTATTTGAATCTCTGTTGCAAATTAACTTATGAGAGAAAGTCTGGATTAACCACAAGAACAGAGTTAAGTGACCCTGGAAGGCATCAGTTTGTGCTATACCAGCACAGCCCTGTAGAGGGAGTTAGAGGCACACCTCCCTTCCTGGTCCACTCCCAAGCTATTATCCTGGGAATTTATGCAGAGGCAAGCAGTGAAAGCAGGATCGCAATCACCTGCTACGTGTGCCACAGGCTCACAGGTTAGGAGGTTAGTGATGTGGTCAGACTCAGGTTTCAGGTTTTTGGTTTTGTTTTGTCTTGTTTTGCTTTTTGAGAAGGGGAACTAGAAGTTGAAGTCTTGGGGCCAGAGAGCAGCAAAGACAGCAGAGAAGGGAACGACGGTAAAGAATGAAACGGCTGTGGCCGTGTCCCACCTCTGGAGCCCAGGACTAAGCAGGGCTATAGCTCAATGGCTAGAGCAGAGCTAGTTGGACTGACCAGGTGGGGGGCCTCTTGTTTTAGTTAATTTGGTAAGAAACTGCAGAAGACAGAAACTAAGGCCATACATAGGTAGAATGTGACTCATGCTTCCTGAAGTCAAAGATGCTGTCTCGAATTCTACAAGGAAGGACAAGACCTAAGGGAGAAGGGAAAGTCATGGGGAATGAGGAAGGATAGAGTATGAATAAAAGGCCCAGGGTAGCAGGGTCCAGACATGAGTTTTGTCCACGCACTTTCAACCGCCCAGGTCCAGCGGAGCCACATGCTATGCTCTGAGCTGTCCCATCTCACTGCAGAGGGGGGAGACCCGGGTGAGAGGGGCTTCTTCCAGGAGGTAAGTATTCTGATGGTTGTGGAAGAAGGAAGGTGCACTTCTGTGTGCGGGGGCTTTAGAAACTCGCCCACTGGCCCTCATCTTTACCGTCAGGTCTTGGGGACATGGCCCCATAAGGAGAAAGACAATGCAAAGCTCTGTCCTCACTGGTCCCGAGCTGAGGGTGACACCGTAGTGTCACTTCGTTTTAATGGCTCTTGCACAGCCACCGTTAGACAAGGGTGCAACTGTTAATCTATCTACTACTTGTCTTTAGTCTCCGTCAAGGTATACAGCCTGACACTAGGACCTGCCCTTTTCGATAACATTGGTAGAGGGCCTAGAGAAGGTGCTGGGACCAGAGAAAAGTCTTTCATGATAATGATTTAGGGGGAATCAGACTACAGGAGTAGAGAGACACTCGGAGAAGGCTTCTGTCTTTGGAACCAAAGCCATTGCTGTAAAAAGCAGTTACTTTTCTCATGGAGAAGATCCCCGACAACCATCCAACACACTCCTTGGCAACAAACAGAACCCACTGGGATCTGGGTCGATTGTCACCATTCTAGTGGAGATGGCCATCCCCTGCTTAAATCCTATAAAAGAGATCTCTGTTTTTGACATTAGATACTCTCTGCTGGAGATGCACCTAGTATGTATCCAGATTCTCCCCCTCCTCTCTCCTGCCCTTTCGGCCCCCCGGGGCATAGGCTGAAGAGTCTGCCTCCCACGCCCCAATCTCATCTACTCACGTTAGCCCTCGTGCCTTTGAGCCCCATCACTGACCTGGCCACATCGTTCTCTCTAGCCCTAGGCCTGCCTCACGAGCAGTCCCCTCCCTCAGCTGACCATACAGTCTTGCTGGGCCGCATGGGTTGAAAGATATGCATTAATTTTTCTGTGATAGCTGATTGACAGCAGTCTGTTCTTTCTCCTCAGAAGCCCCTCCCCCTCAGACAGTAAAGCTCCGTTTCAACAGCAGAAACCAAGGCGGAGCTGCAACAAGTGGGCCCAGAAGAAGGCAGAACGAGCCTTTCCCTGCAGATGTGCTCCCAGCAGCTCCATACCAGCTTCTGCCAAGCCAGACAGACCCTCCACAGCTGACTGTAGCAGGGATCCTGGACACACAGGGGAGGTTGAGTCACCTGGGGACGGCATTCGGGACCCTAGTTTTAAGTACCCAAGCTGCGCTCTAGGAACACCTTCTGGAGGCATTCCTTTCCAAGAACTACAGAAGATGACTGGTGGGAGGTGGCGTGGACAGAAAAGCATAGAGCAGTGTCATCGGGTTCAAATCCCCACTGAGCTGTATGGACTTGGGAGGAGTGGTCCGAAAGGTCTAAGAGCTGCTTCGGGGCAGGGGGCTGAGTGTCTGGGAACTTGTTAGAAATGCAGATTCCGTCCTCACGTCCCACCCCAGGTACAGAATGCAGACCCTGTTTGACTAGCTTTCCACATGACTGAGATCAAGGCTTAATCATGCTTGAGAACCACTGACAGGAGGAACGGGAGAAGCACTGCCTCCATGTTCTCTCATTATAATCCCCAGGTAAGGCTCGTGTGACGCCAGGCGAGAAAGGGTGGTTTAGGAGGAGTTGCTCCAGGAGTGGTGTGGACCTTTTCTCTCTCTGTCTCTCTGTCTCTCTGTCTCTCTCTCTCTCTGTGTGTGTGTGTCTCTCTCTCGTCGTGGAGTTTAAAACAACAAACAAGCCATCGAAATGTCACCATATTTCTAAGGCAGGGCTGACCTTCCCGGTTTTCTATTCATCACCATCTATCCAGTGAAGAGAGGTACAAAGCCCTTCTAAGGATGGACGGGGAGGGATGACTCCACTCGTCTGGATTTTAGTGGGCAGGACAATAAGACGCGACCCAGCCCGGGGCGGTCACAGACACAATGAAGCAAAAATGTCAGCGGCGTCTGTCTCCCTTTCTCCCACCCTCACAGCCTCTGCATAGTCCCGAGTACAGCTCCACTCCAGGGGGAGGGCTGGGCTGGGCCTGGCGGAAGCCATGGCAGCCAGGACATTACCTCTAAACAGCTGCTCGGAGAGCCGTCTGGTGAAGACGGATTAACTCACTGGTCTGCCGGTGAACCACGAGACATGCGGCGAGGGGAGCACAGTTCTCTTGATTAGAGGACCATAATACTGTGCTGCGTTGGCAGGGGAGGGCACAGACGCTGTACAGGTTATGCGGAGCTGAAAACATTACACTTGAACCAGATGTTAGGTGAAAGCTGTGTGCGTGGGTGGAATATCACTTAAGGGATTGCTCCATCTCCTCCCTCTCCACTTCGTCCTCCTCCTTTTTCTCCCCTCCTCTGGTGTCTGCTGGGGATAGCTCATCATTATTGAGTGGCCACCTGAGTATTGTGATGTCAGAGGCGTCAGCCATGGGGAGCAGTGCCAAGAGGGGGCGAGCCACCCGGGCTTGCTCTAACACGTGTGTCTGTGGCGTGTGCTCGCAGAACACTTCTACGCGCTCTCTGTTTACCTGACGACACCTCACTTCTCAGACACCCCCTGAACTTATCCTCCCCATTCCAAATCCACACGGGGAACCAAAGCACCGTGCCATTTGCCTAAGGTCACACACCAGTCCCCTGGTCCTGCTGCGGATGCTGCCAGAGTCGCTGATCACTTGTCCGGGTCAGTCTGGAGGGCCAGGCTGTTATTATAGAAAGTTTCCACACACCTTCTATTCCTAACAGTGATCACAAGTATTGCTGGCCCACATGCTTCGGTGGCACCCGCAGACTGTCACACTCTTAGTAAGGCACTCCATTTAGGACCATGACCCACAACGTGTTCGCGCTGGATTATCAATTCGCTGGCTCTAGATAGTCTTGAGCTGTTTACATCTTATCTCAAATGCCGCTACCTGAGCCCGGATTCAGACATCTGGAAATGCAACTTTGGATTCAAGAAGAATCAGAAATTTAGTTCACACAACCCTGGTCCTACCCTGGATGACAACAACATCAAAAATTGGCAGGTGGAAATAGGAAGAGAGCTCTGCTCCTAACTGTCCACAGCAGGGGCCGCATTTATCTATCTATCTATCTATCTATCTATCTATCTAATTTTTTAATTTTTAATCCAGTCTGGCATTTGCAGCCTTAGTGGTGAGGAAATGGAAATGAAACTGAAAGGTGGTGTGGGTGTGCCCTCTGTCTGTTCATCCCTGTGTGTGTGTGTGTGTGTGTGTGTGTGTGTACACATATGTGTATGTGTGTGTGCATATGTGTGTGTGTGTGTGTGTGTGTGTGAGAGAGAGAGAGAGAGAGAGAGAGAGAGAGAGAGAGAGAGAGAGAGAGAGAGATTGATTATCCAGATACCTTGATCCCGATGTGTAAGGGACTTCAGAGAAAAAGGAAGTGAGCCACTTGGAATAAGACAGAACTGTGGGGAGCAGACATATAACCTTTAGCACATGGCCTGCTCAACTCATCAAGGAACAGATTCCAGGTCCTAAATAAAGCCCCAGAAAGCACACACGGGAAGCTCTGGCTTGGGTATAAAACAACTAATTGGCCAGGAACTAGAGAGATCAACAACAACTGAGGTGATCTGATTTCCGAATCTGCCATAAATTTCTTTCAAGCACGTAGTAAATAAAATAAAACTTCATTGTAAATGAGCCTCGGCTGTCCCCCATGTGACTGCTTCTGCTGCCTCCTCATGTGACTGGCCTCCCAATTTAGCGCGTACCCAACTCCCAATGACCTGTAATAACACTATTCCCAAATTAGAGCTCTCGATTTGACTTGGCTTTGGTTCCTCCCTCAAAGCAAAATAAAGCATCCGTTTTCTTATTTTCACATTCATGATACTCCCCCTCGGAGTTGCCAACTCAAACCCTGCTCCAGGCACACTGAGCCTTCCCTACTCTTTTCTTCTTCTTCTTCCTCTGGTTAGCCAAGAGCCCGATGGAAAAACACCAAGAGACAAAAACAAAAACAAAATCAGACGAAAATTCCAAGTAAGTGACATTCAGCTGGAAAAGCTATGATTCACATGCAAATAAAAACCTCCCCAAATTCACTTGCATCATATGATGCAAGCCCCTGGCTTCAACATAAAAAAGGACAGCATGAAATCACTCACAATTAAACTTACTCCGGAATACTGGAATTCTCTGGCAGGACCTTCTCAACTAATGATAAGAACCCTCCCATGCCCCCCAACAGTAGCAGGATGAAGCCAATTGGGAGACAGGCCAGGGCATCCCCACCTAGTCTGACAAGCCATCCTGAAGCCCCCAGGGGATCCTGCATCCACATGTTCCCAATCACCCTTAGCCTTCTCACAGCCCGGGAGGAAATCAGGTTAGGGATGGGCCTCGCTGGAAGGTGCTCTCTTCCCAGCAGACACACACACATGAAGGACCGTGCCAAGGACGCCGGACTCAGCATCCTGCCCAGAATGCTACAGTCCAAGGAAACTGCCCCATGCCCTTGGACACCCCTTCTCAGCCCTGTGCAGAATCTCCATCTAAGCTTCCCAGTGTATATACCAGTGAGTTCAGGCTCAGCCTGGAGACAGTAGTAGATTCTATTCTTTGTACTGACATCCCAGCTCTTTCCCATAGAAGGTTCATCTGACATAGCTATCGTTTTTCTCCATATGTGGCCACTAGGGGCTACAAACTCTGCCTTAAATCATGAGATTATAGAGTTGGAAGGGACCCCCCACCCCTTTACTGGATGTGAATATCTCTACCAAAGAATTCTTGCCCAAGAGTCACCTGGACCTGATGCTCCAGGCCATGGGAATCTCCTCCACTGTCAGAGAACTGGGTATACAAAGCCATGGTTGGCCTCTGTAACATCTGCCCAGTTAACTGGGATCCATTTTCCTAAAATACCTGCATGCTATTGTTCATAGTAGTCATATAGCACGCAAGGAAGAGCTCAAATGTCTATCAGTTGATAAACAGAATGGGTGATGTACATGGAATACTAGTTACCCTTCCTAGGGAAGGAAGTTCTGACGCCAGCTACAACATGCATGAGCTTCTAAGACGTTATGCCCAGTGGATTAAGCTAGATTAAAGAGGATGAATAATGTATAATTCCACGTACATGAATCATATTCTTAGAAATAGAAATCAAAATGGAAGTTGCTGGTGTCTGGGGCAAGAAGAGGCCTCTCCATTTAGTGGATACTGAGGAATTTTAGAACCGAATCGTCCTGATGGCCCCTAAACTTTGTGATTAATACCAGAACAGTACTTATAATGGTTAAAACAGTGAATTTTACATTAGGAGTATTTTATGACAATAAAAATAAAGAAAGATAAATCTTTCCTTTCCACAAAACAACTATTCTCCCATATCTGTCTTATTAGCCTAAAGCTCACAGCATTTGAAAATTACTCCTGGAGATGTGGTTTCTAGGCACCCCTGCCTCTTGGTCTCCCTCCTCTGAGTACATTAATATCCCTGAAAACCAGGTGTCCAGAGCTGAGCCTTGCACTGGGTTCAGCTGCCCTCTTCTCAGGGTCCTGTTCCGAGGCGCCTCCTTAATCCCAACACTGAGAGTTGCACAGAGTGGGTCTCCTGACCACCTGCTTCAGCCACTAGAACAAAGGTCTAGGAATTAAAAAAACAAGAAACCACCTCACCACCCACTGTCCCAGACCTGGCTCTGTCCCCCAGATGGCTGTGGCCAGCAGCAGCTGAGAAGCTAACGCAGAGAAGGTCATGGAAGAGGGCTCAGCTCAGCACACACTGGCCTTTCCAGAGACTTTCCGATGGCTTCTGAGTGCTGGGCAAATGGAACTGGGCAGGGGTCTCCACTGCTGCTTCTCTGCACTCTACCATAAGCCGGGGGCGTGGTCAGGCTGTTCAGAAAAGTCTGCGAGGTGGGTCCAGCCCCCAGAGCTGAGTAGATTGCATCCCACTGGGTGGAAAGGTACACTCAGGACCCCTCTGACCATCCGGGAAAAGGTTACAAAGTTTGAGAAAGGAAATCTCCTTTTTGCATTTTGAACTCTGTTGAAATGAACAGCCTGGGTATTGGTCTGGTCCCACAGGAGCCAGCCATTTCTCACCCTTTGGAAGTGATTTGGGGGTACCGTGTGAAGTGTTGCCAACTTGGTAAATATCAACAAGCAGAGCATACAGCTTTTCTAAGGAATGCCACTTATTTGTCAAATGAATTACCCTTCATGGGGTAACCTTTAAAAAAATTAATTCTTAACAGGTGAGTTGTATACCTGGGAAAGGCTGTGTGTGTGTGTGTGTGTGTGTGTGTGTGTGTGTGTGTGTGTGTATACACACACATATATATGTATATATATGTGTGTGTGTATATATGTATATATATATACATATATATATACACACACACATACATATATATATATACACAAACTAGAGGAACCTACATTTTCTTAAGGAAAACTAAAGAGACAGATGAAGGTTTGGAGCACTCTATGGGGGAAGAAGTTAAGTCTGTGTGGTGTGGGCTCTTAGGTAGGAATAAACTAAGCCGAGAAGTGTTCGGGTTGAAGAATCACAAAAGATTGACAAAAGGCCACCCAGGATCCCAGCCCCTCCATCACGACAGCCCTTTTAACATGTAGGGAGTCGCCCTTTCAGTGAAGAGCAAAGGAGTCACAAGAGGGGGCTCTGGGGTCTCCCCGTCATCCACCTTCATCTCCTGAGACAGAAGGAGGGAGTACAGCAGCCTCCCTGACCCGGGGCCTCAGACTTATTTATACCTGTGTTTTCAACCTTCCTCTCTAGGATTACCAAGGGGGAAACTCCATTTGCCTCCATTCCAAGCCCTTTGGAGGTGTCCTGGAAAGATTTTGTGAGGGAAATGACTGTCCTTCTTCCTCATCTTCTGCAGACAGAACAAAACCCATCCTCTAGAGGGCCTGGGCACCAGCAACCACTTTTGTTCCTCCAGAACATGACTTCCCCGGGGAGGGTCCACCTCAGGGAGCGTAGGGTGGCATCTGACAATGGGAGAAGCCAACATGCAGGTTACAGAGAAAACTCCGTTGATTATCCATGCCCCAGATATATTTCTTTTGAAGATTTATTTTTTATTTTTGTGTATGGGTGTTCTGTCTGCATGTGTGCATGTGCACTGTGTTTGTTCAGAGCCCACAGACATCAGGAGATGGTGTCAGAGGCCTAGAGACTGGAGTTAAAGAATGCTATAAAATCATCACATGGGTGCTGGGAATCGAACCTGGGTCTTCTGAAAGAGCAGCCAGGGCTGTGAACCACAGAGCCAGGACTAGATACCAGCAATCTTGCAAGCAGTAGGAACCAGTCATGTTTCTCCACATCCAGCAGGCCTCTTACAGACCAGGCAGCCTTGGGCAAATATAAGCCACGAAACCCTTGGCTGGCCTGTGCTGCTGGCAAAGTGGAACTTTGGTCTCAGTTTATCTTCTTTTATGCTTTAATTTAGTGTGTTTATTTTCTTCACTGCATCTTTTCTTTTTTTTTTTTTTTAATTTATTGTTTGAAAGAATGAAGCTGTTAAGTACATACCAAGAGCAGAACATCATGGAGACCTGACCCTGTAGAACCAGGGTCTACATAAGCAGATGTTTCAAATCCAGCCAATGAGCAGCTGGCACTACAAGGTTACTGGGACTGGGGACATAGCTGAGAGTCACAAAAGGAGACTTCAGAGGCTATGTGCAGGGCCCAGAGAGGACATGGCTACAGTTGGTGCAAGGGAAGATTCTGAAACTTTCTTGGATGTAGGCATGACCTTGGAAGACACAACAGTTATGTAGGCGAGAACATGGGATAGGACAGGAGGAGCAAGAGTCTGACATGGAACTGAACAAGGTCCAGCTGCTTCTGTTGCCTCTCGAGCCATGGGCGTGGCGTGGCTTAGGATTTCCCCTCTGTTGATCCATTGCCCCAGACCCTTCCACGCACACAGCAGAGCGCCACATCCCCGAGCATTAAAGGTGATATTGCAATGTGTCTCAGGGATCCTTCTGTCATGAGAGATCTGTAAAACCACAGACCCCGTCCATCTCTGCCTGTGTTTGAGCTACTCACGCCAACTTCCCATCAGGCCAGCCCTGCAACCATAGATTGCATGTTATGACAACATAATGATTCTGTGGTCTCTCTTCAATAACTGCACACTTCCTATTGGAGAGGGATATTGCGTCCATCATAAATCCTTCCCCACTCAGGAGCTGTGTCTGTGTGCCAGCTCAGCCCTTCAGCTTTGCTTCTGGGAGGTTTCCAGCACTCGCTCCCCCTTTCTTTCTCTCTCTCCCCCCTCCCCTCCCCTCCCCTCCCCCTTTCTCTCTCCTCAGAGAAGCTCTCCTAAACTTTTCATACATTTTTTATTTGGCACTCTATTCACATCGCATGAAGTCAAACTTTTCTAAAATTACAGGCACCCCCCCACACACACAACCAAATGACGAACACGCACAGCCTCTCTCTACCTCCCCCCCAACCCCCCACCCCCACCCCACCCCCGGTTCACATCTGACGGCCTAATACCACTTACTAAGCGTGTAGTAGTGTTTTTAAAAGTTGCAAAAAATCTGTTCCTAAGCATCATCGCTTCTCATTTCCAAAATGAGTGTGCCTGGCAGCCGGTGGGGAAGCTAGGGCTCCCTCTGGTGCCCCGGTGTCCTTCCCCTTCCCTGTCGGGCCAGGCTGTCACTGGCTGAAGGCAAGGCCTCACAGATTCTTTTATGCTTTCCTGGTTTTTCCTTGGTAGGAAACCCAAACCCTGACAGACATTAGAAACTTCATCACAGGTGAAAAGCACTCACAGCATGCCCCCACGGCAATACAGAATCATTATGAGAGCAAACAAACCCTTGGTTTATTCTCCTCTCTCTGGCTCTGCTGGTGGGCTGTGAGGGAACTGGGTGTGTCAGCCCAGGAGAAAGACTCTAGAACATACCATTGTGATTATCTAATAATAATAGCACTCTTCCTGGCAATGTCCTTCGAAAAGACTACACTCATAAGGTTTCCCTCAGCGTTTTCGGAGGTGAAATAAGAAAGCTAAAATACAAACGACTTCCTTAGCTATCAGCCCCCCCTGGCCACTCTCAGTTTAACACCATCACACTGGAAGCCAGGCAAAGGGCTGAGGGGCGATTTGAGGATCTTGTCTCAACTGCCATGTTTCACTCTTCTGGAGAAAGATGTTTAACAGATTTGGATAAATGTAAATTAGGTAAGCTGATCCCCCCCCCTTAAAATAACTACATTAAAGAATAGTCACACCGGAGAAACAAATCCAACAACCATGACTCCAAATAATTACAAGCATAAATATCACCTTAGCAAACAACCCAGATATAAACAACTGGCGTACCAGAGGCAGGCCTTAGCCTCGCGAGGCACGAGGAGTAAGCCATTTTGCAATGAAATCTAAGTTTAGAAAGCAAGTGTTCTCTGGGAAGGCTTCATTCACTATGCACTCACATCTTGCTGCTTTTTATTTTTTGAGGAGAAGTATCTTTTTTTCCCAGATAGAAAATCTGGCTGTTTTTATTAAAATCGACACTACTTCTGCCTTTTATAGTTCTGTGTTTACAACTTTACAAAGCTTTAAAAAAAGACAGAATGACTTGAGGCAAGCCTGGGAGATTTCCTAGCAGATATAGAATAGGAAGGAATGGGGGAGGGGCACACTGGGATGAGCGAACATCACGCATGAACTGAAGACGCAGGGTGTGGCCCTGGAAAGCTGAAAACCTGTCATTCCTTCTTGTTTGAACACACACAATTTGTCACTTAATTGGTTGCTTCCATATCCTCCAGGTCACTTCAGGTCTTATCTGAGACCTTCTTGGCAACTCTCCCCGCCCCTCCCCCCTCCCCAGGACTGTCAAGCCAAAGGAAATCCTGCCCTTCAGATGTTCTGAGCTTTGACTGGCTGCGGCTCAGGGGCTGGCAGGTACCTGGGCCAATGGGAAGGAGACAGCCGGTGTTTGGTTCTGCTTTGTCTCTTGATTCTACACAGGACCTCAGGGACATAACAGAAGGTTCTAGGACTGCAACACACACAGTCTCCCTCCCTCTTTCATGTTTGTAAGTATGTTTGTGTACATCTCCATGTGTGTGAGTGTAGAGCCCAGAAGTCAATGTTGAATTTTTTCCAATCACTCTCCACATTATGTTTTGAGATAAGGTTTCTCACTGAGCCTGGAGTCCACAGATCTGGCAAAGACTAGCTGGCCGGGGAGCTCTAGGCATCCTCCTGTCTCCACCCCCTCAGTGCTAGGATGACAGCACAAGTCACTGTGTGCCGACAAATGCCACCACATCCAGTTTTATACATGCATGTTGAGGATCTGAAGACAGGTCTAAGGCCCCTGGTGAATGAGCCATCTGCCTCAACTCTGGGAATGTAATGGCTTATTCCTCAACTTCCTCAGGGGAGTTGAAAAAAGTTTCTTCTACCATGAGTTACTTTCAAGGAATGTTCTGGAAAAGACCGGTTTGTGTGCCTAACGACTGGTGTTTGCTCTGAACATCCTTATCTGGGGCTCTTGCTTTTCTCTGGGTTAAATGTCTACTCCTGCCCAGTCCTCGTGGTGTCATGTCCACTGGCCCGTGGCTTTGCCTGACACCCCACAGCATCTGGAAGGGGGAGGGCATGCTTAAGTGCTCTTGGTGGCCGATGGGTATTTTTAGCACTTTTAGAAAAGATTAGACTGTTTCTCATACAATTCATTCCTCATAATATTAGCACTTGTGTCTTCAGAGCACGCAGCGGGGAGCTATTGTTAGAGAAGACAGGAGCAGAATAAAGTGGCTGAGTTAGAAGAGGCACGTGCATTCTCTGCTGCTGAAAATGCCTTCTGCACATCGACGTCCAGTGAGCTACTTCAAAATATCCTTGCTGCAGGGGGCTATACATTCACGAGGATTCCCCCAAACCCAGCGTTAAATGCCTGACCTTTTGTCTCAAAGACTAATGGGGAAGTCTTATCTGGGTCTTGTCGGAGTTCTGCCAGCCCATCACATCCAAGTTCACATGCAACTTTACAAAAGACGTGTGTCAGAATGGTCTGCCCTGGTTACCCTTGTTTCTTTCTGTGGTCCACCTCTTGGCTATTTACACTATGTCTTACATAGCACAAAAGGGGATGGCCTTTGAAAGGTCAACGTTAGGCAAAGAAAAAGGGTTGTTATTGTCCAGAATTTCACTTGTTCTCACAGACCTCTCGTGACATGGGCTCATGGGCGCTCAGCAACCGGCTGAGGCAGGAGGGTCATTTTCATTCACCCCTGTCCTCTCCTGAGGCAGGCCTTAGAACTGCAGTCCAAAGGAACTGCCGTGGAGCATAGAGACATGACCATCCCTGAAGACACAGACGAGGCTGGAAGAATCTAGACAGATAAGACTCATGAAGTCCCCACCCCACATATCATCGCCAAACCACGCCCATTCTCTCCCAGGCTTGCTATACACGCTGTTCTCTCTTGAACCCAAAATATCAAAACACAGCAGTTCCTCTTCTTCTGTGTATGTTCATTCCCTGACATCTAAAACGTAGGTGCATCGATATCTATCCTAACCTCTTATTAAATTCTTTTTAAAAAAAGGTTTTATTTGTTTGGGTGTTTTGCCTGTATGTACACACGTGTGTCATGTGCATATCTAGTGTCCTGGCAGGGTAGAAGGCGTTGTGTTTCCTGGGATAGGGGTCACAGATGCTTGTGAGATACCATGTACATGTTGGGAACTGAACCCAGGTCTGTAGGAGCAGTAAGTGCATCTTTCTAGCCCAAATACTATCTTTTGTAATTGGAGCTTCAACCATGAGCCCAGTGATGGGAAAGAAAGATGTTTCATTGTCCCTCTATTAGATAGATATGTGTAGGTAATAGGTGAAGATAGATGAGAGATAGATACATACATAGATAGATGAGAGATCGATGAGAGATAGATGACTGATAGATACATAGATACATAGATGATAGATAGATGATAAATACATAGATACATAGATACATAGATGATAGATAGATGATAGATACATAGATAGATACATAAGTACACAGATAATAGATAGATATATAGATACATACATAATACATATATACATAGGTGATAGATGATAGATAGATAGATGATAGATAGATGATAGATCATAGATACATAGATACATAGATATATAGGTACATAGATAATAGATGATAGATACATAGATATATAGATACATACATACATAATACATACATAGGAGGTAGATAATAGATAGATAGATAGATAGATAGATAGATAGATAGATAGATAGACAGACAGATGATAGATTGGCTGATAGAATGTGAATTGGCTGTAGAACATTAGAGACTATTTACAAAAGCTTTCAAATACTAGTGTAAACCCCAACAGATTAATTCAATAGACACAAATACCCTTTCAACAAAACATTCCAACCTACAAGAGAATTTCCTTTTTCTACCAAGGACAAACATTTTACTGGCTTTATAAGCCTAATTAAAACAATATTGTGGTATTGAAGCATGTGTAGGTTACAGGAAAGAACAATCCACCCCACAAAAGTCTTCCTTCCATCACACAGGCATGGAATCTGGGGTTAGAATTATGCAGGACCCTCAGAGGCCTCTGCCTTGTTTCATTAATATTCACATATCCACTCGCTCCGGTCCAGCACCACAATTTCCATTACAAAGCCTCTGAAATGCCAGGAATGAGTCATGGCATTGTGCAGTCTGGGCTGTGTACTGATTTTCTCCATTAACCAGGCATACATCCTGACAACTTCCAGGAGAAAAGCTGAATGAGTCAGGGTCAGGAACAAACCACAACAGCTTACTATGTGTGCATAGAGGAGCTGGGGTAACAGGGACTGGGCAGTGTGCTGTGTGCATAGAGGAGCTGGGGTAACAGGGACTGGGCTTTTTGTTAATGTTTTGCAGTCTTTATATAGAAACACTCCCAAAATCCATTTCATCACATATAGCAAAAAAAAAAAAAAATTTTTTTTTTAACCCAATTCCTAACTTCATGTACGTGTGGTGCTAGGGGTGGAATGAAGTCTTGTGTATTCTGGGTAAGCACTTACTACTGGGCTACAGTCTCAGCCCTCCTTTTTAAAACAAACAAACAAACAAACAAACAAACAAGTACAACAATAGCAACAACAAAAATCTTTTTATTTTGAAACAAGACCTTACGAAGTTGTCCAGGTTAGCCTTGACCTTTATCTGTAGGGAAGGTGAGACCTGAACTTGGGGTCCTCCTGTCTCAGCCTCCCAAATGGAGTTATAGGATTCTTGCATTCTTACATCATTGCCTGGTCAATATAAAAGCATAGCGAAGAAGTAAATGTAAAGCTACGGGCGTACAGGACAGACAGGGGTCTGGCTTGTGGTGATCGCTTGGATGTCCTGTCAGGCTCCTTTTTGCATGCTAGTTCTGGTAAACTGGATGCAGATCTCCTTAGTTCAATACTGACTTGAGAATTTGCTCAACACTGCAGAAGATATGAAGGCTTAGAGCATTCTAATCCAGGACCATAGATTTAAGAATGAAATTTCCTGATATTTTGAAATATTGAGATGTTTTTAATCCCAGTGCTTATGAGGCAAAGACAAGCAGATCGCTTTAGTTCAAGGCCATCCTGGTCAACAGAAATTTCCAGGGGAATGAGAGCTACAAAATGAGATCCTGTCTCAGAAGAAACGAAAGAAAGTGTTTGCACATCTTCAGAAGCTGTGAGTGCATCTACTGAAAGGGAAAAGATAAGGAAAACAGGGTGGGACAGGACCACTCCTAAGCATGGTGGGGAGGAGGTTTATTTTAAATATGTGGATATCGTACATCTATACTACACACACACACACACACACACACACACACACACACACACATTATAGAGCATAGCCAGAGGCAGACTTATCTGGGAGAGTCTGGAATAGACATGTCTCTGAACCATGTGGGAGATGGGGAGGGAAAGGGGATGGGGAAATGGGGGAACCGGGTGCAGCAGCCAGGAGGCCAAAGGTACAAAAGAGCCCCAAATATCTAGATTAGAGTGGGAAGAGCCTCCTGGGTAATGGCAGCCCAGCCCCCTGGGCTGGAGCGTTCTGGGTAGGAAGTGAGGGTGCACCAGGCACAGCCTGTAATAGGTGGGGACTGGAGGATGCTGGGAGAACCTGGAGGCCAGGTCCACTTTGATACATTAAATAAGGGCCTCAGCCATTTGTCCTGGGTTTGAAACTTAACTTCTGTTTGAAACTAGCATGTTAAGATGATTTCAAAACTAAGCGCCATCATGAAAACTGGAGAAATACAAGTATGCTCAGATTTTTCAAGCCATCAGGAGAGGGTAATGACTGAGCTGCCTGGCAGGAGCATGTGCGGCTTCTCTTCCCCCAGGACCTTCTGCGGCAGGCAGCAGCGCCCTCATCTCAGGGGGTACCCGGTGGTCTCCTCAGTGTTGCGACGCTTGGCTTGCCTTTTCTTCTTCTCCTTCTCCTTCTCCTTCTCCTTCTCCTTCTCCTTCTCCTTCTCCTTCTCCTTCTCCTTCTCCTTCTCCTTCTCCTTCTCCTTCTCCTTCTCCTTCTCCTTCTCCTTCCTCTTCTTCCTCTTCTTCCTCTTCTTCCTCTTCTTCTTCCTCTTCTTCTTCCTCTTCTTCTTCCTCTTCTTCTTCTTCTTCTTCTTCTTCTTCTTCTTCTTCTTCTTCTTCTTCTTCTTCTCTCTTTCTCCCTCCCTCCCTCCCTCCTTCCCTCCTTCCCTTCCTTCTTCCCTCCCTCCTTTCTTTCTGAAGGAATGGAGAGGTCTCCAATGCTTAGGCTTGTCTCAGAATACACAGATGAAGAGATCACATGAGCTAATTTAAGGGATCTTCTGTCAACTCTTTTCTAGCCTTTTCTATATAGAAATGAAGGTTAAAAAAAAAAAACCCAACTTTTCTGAATCTTGCAAACAAGGACTCTATCCTGAGGTTTCTGAACAGCCACTCACATGTTCACCGGACTCTGATGTCCCCCAAGACCCAGAGCATCAAAACACATCCATTAAGACCTCTTTTGGCCGGGCGGTGGTGGCTCACGCCTTTAATCCCAGCACTTGGGAAGCAGAGGCAGGCGGATTTCTGAGTTCAAGGCCAGCCTGGTCTACAGAGTGAGTTCCAGGACAGCCAGGGCTATACAGAGAAACCCTGTCTCGAAAAAACAAAAAAACAAACAAAACAAAAAAAGACCTCTTTTGTACCAAAGCGTGACTCTAGCCTCGCTTTCATGAGCACAGGGAATACAGGCTGTGTTGGTGTCCTGACTGAATATCTCTATCTAGTGAAACTTGAAAAAACTTAATCCGACATGACACCTTTACTAAATTGCTACCAGAAGCAATCATTTTGATTAAATCACAGCACTCCTAGAATTCACATTTAGTAACAAACTAAAAGACCCAAAGCTCTCTGCCGCTGAAACACGGGTCTCTGTGTGCTGGCTTTATTGTGTAATCAGCACAGAAGCATGGCTAAGGAAAAGATTGCAAAGGTTGCCCTCCAGCTAAAAGATTCACAAACTTTTTGTGACTTTGGGGATCATAAAATATATTGCTGGCCATGGTAGTGGGGTGTCTGTCTGTCTCTCTTTCAAAGTCTCTCTGTCGCATGTGTTTGAGAACCACTTAGCGCTCTATACAAATGCTGCTGGACTTGCTGCACTCACAGCCAAGGGTCTGCTAAGTCCCTTCTCATTTTCTTGACACCTAAAGACATCTGCAGAAGATCAGACTCTGCACTGTATAGGCAGAGACCACGTCCCTGTGTGAGAACTCAGCGTGTGAGGGGCTTTAGAGAGAAGAACCCGTGGCTTTCTTTTTTGATGCACAAACTTCTGGGCACACAGTGAGGTCACGTCTTAAGAAAGCTGCATTTGTGGTGTGACTGTTAAAGAGAAACCCGTGTGGGCCTGGAGAGATGGCTCCGTGCTTAAGAGTGCCAGCTGCTGTTCCAGAGGACTTGGGTTTGATTCTCAGCATCCACGAAGTGGTTCACAATCATCTGCAATTCAATTCCGTGGGATTCAATGCCCTCTTCTGGCCTCCGTGGGCACCAGGCAATCATGTGGCACACAGACATACATGCAGGTAAGACACCCATATGTGTACAATAAAAATAAATACATCTAGAATGTGAAAGACAGGCAGACAAAATGACAGAGAGAGAGAGAGAGAGAGAGAGAGAGAGAGAGAGAGAGAGCCTATGCAGAAAGTCCACAGCATCACCACATACAAATGGGATAAACTTCCTAGGCAGCTCGCCTGCTGCCACCGAATAAATTTCCTGCCCAAAGGAGACAAGCGCCCTGCCGGGCTTCCTGCCTGCATGGTAGAGACCTGGTCTTCCTTTGCATAAACCCTTCCCAAGGAAAAGAGCAAACCAAGCGGGAGCACCAGTCTCATCTTGGCGACTCTTGCTGGATTTAAGTAGGATGTTAAAATGGATTTAGGTCACAGCGGGGAGAATCCTTAGCGCTCCTCTCATCCCCAAGCCTGGCCTCTTATGACTCAGGCATCAGGTGCTTCAAAAGTAGGAGAGAGTAGCCTTCGGAGCTTAGGTCCCCCCAAGGAATCCGATCCAGACTCATGAACTAAGGGTGAATGTCTGTTAATATTTACCTAGACTGAAGACTGACATTTGATCTACCTTCAGCTGGTGTGGCGATGGTCAAGAGGAGAGGTAAGCTAATTCTCTGTAGACTCAGCTGACCAAGGGCATGTTGGAGTGGCTGATAGGAGAAGACTTCACTCTGAAGGGCTGCAGGGGCCCCGCCCCTGTGGTGCCTGGGCGTCCTGGTAGAGGTGAAGACTGACTGTATTTCTAGTGTTCTTCTTAGCAGCCGAGAGGTTAATGAAGTGACTCCAAGAGCGACGGGCAGCCTACTCCGCCGGCACTGCCTCCAAACCCACGGGCGAGCACAAGGCAGCCACTCTTCCTTCCGTGACCCCGAGAATGTTTCTCGTGCCTGTATTGTTTTCTAACTTTGGAAGAAGCACCAAATAAGGATGGCTTTTGGTTCAAGGTAGGAGCCACGACTATTTATATGACCTCACTCTTTCTTACATAATATAACAAACAGGCCTCTTAGGTCTGAAACAGAAAGAGCCAAATTCTGCCTTTAGACAAACATGTGCTGATCCCATCGAAGTCAGGGTGACTTGGCTCTCAAAGAGCCGAGGGCAAACGTCCCCCTTGGGCAAGGATGCAAGGGCTAAGTCAGGGTTTCCCAGCCCAGCAAACAGAGCTCTGGAAAATGAGCCACCAGAAGAGGATGAAGAAAATGTTTTTAAAACCTTAACCAGCAAATACCTTCCATCCTGGGAGTGCTAGCCTCTCTCCCTCCCTTCTGAGATGACAGCATGTAGCCTTTGAGAAGCAAGGCAGACTCCTCTCCAGAGACCATCTCTCTGTAGGCCTCGGATGCAGGTGTGGACCAGGAGCTCACCCTCCTGTTAATGCAGCACCCCCCCCTTCCCCTTCACCTCCTGGGAGGATGCAGATCTGGGAGCCATGGATGACTTTAAAGTCTCGCTAGTCAGCTCGCTGCTCCCACGCTACCCTGATGTTTTATAGCGACTGGCCTTGATTTGGATTGTTGATAGATCTAGTTATGCACTTGTTCCCAAAAGAATTGTAAATACATACACAGGGGCCGAGGACTACTCCCATTGCTCTATTTTATTAAATATTATTGCCCCCAATTAATGTTAAATCACACACACACACACACATACATCTATGCATAACAATGTGACCCTTGGGTAATTTTTAAAAATTGGCGGTAGCTGGAGTTGAGAATGATCAAGTCTATTGCTCAAACCATTCGATTTTAGATTTTCAAGTCAATCTCCAGGCTGACAGGGAAGCTTCCTGGGGACACTGTGAGCCTGGTCAGCCCTTTGTGGCGTCCTCCGGAACCGTCTCTGCAGAGGTTCGGGAGGGGCTGAGAGGCATGGGTTTCCAGGTGCAGGTACGACAATAGAGTCTCCTTCTCCTTCCCTTCGTCTACACCGGGCCACCCTCTCTCTGCTCTTACGGAGAATAAAGGCAACTGCAGTTAAGGGGGATTTGCGCACTCCAAGACTCAGACAATAAGACCCAAAGCCAGCGACGCTGAGTGTGTTCTGAGGAAAGGCAAACACCATCTCTGAGAAGCAGCGGAGGCCCATCTTCCCACCCACCACTGGATCCCTTTTGCCCTGCAGCCTAATTTCCAACTTGGACTCTGCTGGATCCTCCCTTGAGGGATCTGTTCAAGCCCGGGTTCTAAGCCCTGATAGACTAAGCTTCAGTCTCGTGCCTGTTGGCTGCGGGCTTGCTGTTCCAGTCGCCGGCACTAAGATCGAGAGGCTTGCCCCAAGACGGGCTGCATTCGAGCTCCAATCGCAGTGACTGCCAGGTTCCAGAGGACTAAGCTCATGTTTAGTGAAGTCCAGGACTCCAGTGTTGACACTCAAGACCCCACCATATTGTCCCGGCTTCCCAAGCGACTTCTTGTTCCAACTGCCCTCCTCAATGCTATGCCTCAGTATAGACTCTGCCGTGGCTCTTTCTGCCCTTCAGTCTGGAAGGATACTGCCCATTTACACCTCAACAACAGTCCTGTACTTGGCATTGGACATATTTAAGGAACACTAAAAGAAGACTTACAAAGTTTGCTCCAAGAACTTTGCATGTCAGGCTTAATTCATACAACTCTAGATATTGTTATTAGCGCCATGTTGTTTTTATTGGTTTGCGTGTCTATTGTGTTGTGTGTTGGTATGTGTCTCTGCACTCGAGTGCACTTACGTGCAAAAGCCCCTGGAGAACTCAGAGGACAACCCGCAGGAGTCAGTTCTGTTCTTCTACCTCAAGGGCCTTGAAAATTAAACTCGGGTCATCAGTTTCCGTTCCAAGTGCCCGTACGTGCAAAGCAGTCTCGCAAACCCTCAGACCAGCTTGAAAGAAAGAGGAAGGAGAGGCATAGGGATTCGCTCTCATTTCCCCATTGATTTCTTCTTCTCCATGAGTTCCACGCCTTTGGCTGTATCCCTTTTATGTCCTCGTCATTGAGATCTTTGTGGGTTTTTTTTTTTTTCATCTTTCCTGATAGGCGTGAAGTTCCTAAGGAGCTACACCAGATTCTACTTTGGTCCCCAAGGCTCACTCTATCCCAGATCACTCTGGGTACATAGCTGTCCATATCTGTGGGTGGAGAAAAGGAAGCAGGGAAGGGAGAGATTCACTCAGCTCAGGGGTTTCAGCTGGCGTGCGGGGACGCGGTCCTTTGCTCCGACCCCTATGTGCTGGCTATGCTTTCAGCCACGCTTGCAGATAGTCTTGCCGCATGAGGCTGTGTCCTATGAGATGAGCAGGACTGTGGTCAATCTCCCTTCGGTTCTTTCCACACACAGGAGGTAGTGGCGACGGACAGAATGTCAGGGCGGAAAGCCACGGCCATGACAACTGCAATTACTGTCCAGCACAAACTAGTCACTTTGGTCCTGGATTGAAATCCTGCACACGTGACCTTATCGCTCATACTTTACTGATGGGAACTGGGATTCAGCAAGGCTCAGTCATTTGGCCAAGGTTAAAAGCTGTTAGAACACAGCAAGGAGGCTTGAGCGGAGTTCTGCCATGCCAGGATCAGCTGGCTGCATCCACTACACAGCAATATCTCTCTTGACTCCCGTGGTGCCAAAAAAAGGCTAGTCAGCTGAAACCATTCATTCTGTACTTCCTGGATGCTCTTTGTGGCTTGGCCTTTTAAGTGAAAAGGCACACACACACACACACACACACACACACACACACACACTTCTTCCAAGAAACCAGCTGAACAGCAACCTATTCCCCATAATTCACAGAGTCTAGAAACACACTGGATGGTGAACATATAAAAGTGCCGAGACAAGAGCAGGGAGGTGGCTTCGGTGACGGAATGCTTGCCTCGGAGGATGAGGGCCTGAATTTGGATCACACCCGGCACACCTGTAAAAAGCAGGGTGCAGCGGCAGGGACCTGCAATCATAGTGCTGGGTGTGAGCCGAGATGAGAGAACCCTGGCAGCTTACTGGTCTAGCTGAATCTGTAAGTTCTGGGTTCAGTGAGAGACCTTGTCTCAAAAATGAGACAGAGAGTGACCAGGGAAAACATCAGACAACCTCCACGTGTATGCACTCACAGACACATGTGATAAACACACAGACACAGACACAGACAGACAGACAGACACATGTTCTTTTTAAAAGCGTGTGCCTCACTAACTTGTAGACATCCGTTGGGCCACCACACTCAAGGCATACACAACATGGCCATAAATAAAACCAAGTCTGTGGTCTGGGCGTTAAACTGCATATGTTCTTTACACAGAGAAAGTGGTTTCCTTCACCTAGAGAAGGGGCCAGGCGAGGAATCCCTCAAACTGCAGAGTACTTCCTTGTGATCCCGCTCTGACTCACCACACCCCGGAGTGCAGTCTGCTCACTCTGGGATTTGGGATTGGCGGTGCAGTGTTCCGTGTGCAGTAGCGAAGTCGTCTTCCAGGCTACTAAGTGACAGACAGATCCTTTGCCTTGTTACCATGGTTCTCAACAACACCCACAGCGCTGAGGCCCAGCACTGACAAAGGATTAAATGAAAATCAGAAGCCCCATTGGATATTCTTTGTCAGGTGGTTTCAACCCAGCCTGACGCTGGGTACCCTGTTCTGGTCAGAGTGACCATCCATGTGTGCCATCCTTCCTTGAGAGTCTGACATTCTGGATGACCCTCCGGGGACAGCAACAAGGTGACTTCTCTGAGGGACTCTGCTTTGGGGACACGCTGGCTATCTAACCGCCCTTTTGCTGAGGCTCTTGGAATGAACAGAATGTGAAGGAGGAAAATGTAGGTGAAGGGTCCGGGGAGTGTCCTGCTTGTTCCGATCTGACAGAAACCCGGGTAGTTACCACAGTCCATGCAGCCTCGCCAGCTCCCACTCCCCCACAGAAGATTTATAACTACGGTTCTCTTCAAATCGACAGGAGGCAAGCCATGATCTAATCAAAATATACGCTCAGAGCCTAGGGAGGAGTCTCAGTCGCAAGAGCGTGCGGCACGCTAGCATGGAGACCTGCGTTCCCCCCCCCAAACCCACGTTAAAAGGCCCGGCGTGGCACAGTGTATCTGTAATCTCAGTGCCAAGGAGGTAGAAATGTTGAGACGCAGGGGTTCCCTGGCCAGCCAGCCTCGCCTCCTAAAGATATCAGAAGGCGTGAAAGAGGGGTGTCTCAGAGAATAAACGAAGTGCCAGCCAGTCTTATATTTTCCTTTGTTTCTTTCACTTATTTTCAAGAAACACTTATTCAAGGTTACAGGCTACAGTTTGGTTCTAGGAAAGAGGTAAAAACTGGAGGAGGAAGACAATTAATGGTCTGGAATTTGAGGAAAACTTAGACCCTGGTCCCATGCCTTCTGTAAACACAGGGGCCAGGCTGGGCAGTAGAAGTGTCCAGGAACCCAGGGCATCTGTTGGAGGAACAAGAAAAGGTTCCCTCCATCATCTCCCTGTCTCCTAGGACTGATGGTTCAGAAAAATGTCTCCTTTACACTCTTCCCTCTTGCTGTCACCTGCCATTGCCAAGGGCATCACCAACCTCTTTGGGGATTTTTGATGTTGGGTCATCTCAGGAGGCATCGTAGCCTCCCCACCTGAAGACTGGGTGATGTGGATGGCAGAGGATGCTTTGGAAGCAGGAAGGATTGTGTCCACAGGCACTAGGAGTGTTTGGGTATTGGCAAATGGAACATTTTAGTAGTGCTTGGGAGAAGGATTAGGAGAGTAGGAGGGTAACATATACTGGGGGGGGGTGCGGTAAAAGGATGGGCGATTCTTGAGTTCGAAGTCATCTCAGACTGATACTGTGGGGAGATGAATATGGTGGTGGTAGCCAGCAGGGAGGGTGAGAGAAGACATTATTGGGGATGAAAGGCGGAGAGGATGAGAGGCAGAGGCCAGGTAGGCCTTGTTAAGACTCCCAGAGTCTTCCCGATCTCATATAGCTGTCTCCATTTTGAAAGAGGCACACTGACCATCCTGGTCGCCATGTTTAAGGCATGGATGGGGAGAGCATAAAGCCAATGTCGCCTTGTGCCTGGAGCTTTGACCTACAAACACAAGTTCCCAGAGGAAGAGAAGCAGGGTTTCTAAGCTCTGGCCCAAGGCCAGATAGTGATCTACCTACTGTTAGGTAGATCAGAGACTGCACACACCACCATTTCCATTTTCAAGATAAGGAAACTGGGTCAAGGTCATTGGGTGAGTGAGTGACTGATGAACTAGGTGTGAAGGACTCCTTGGACTTGAAAACCTGACCTTCACTCCCAAGTGTCTGTGGACTGGTTTGCCTTACTTGGTTTTAATAGACTGGTCTAAAATTTCACCTCAAAATAAAGAGCATGAAATTAGAAATAAAGTTTCAGTATCTGTTCAAATCTCATTTGTTACTATTACTATTACTATTACTATTACTATT
This sequence comes from Apodemus agrarius, assembly GCA_964023405.1. NCBI lineage: Eukaryota > Metazoa > Chordata > Mammalia > Rodentia > Muridae > Apodemus > Apodemus agrarius. The sequence continues at coordinate 80,534,970 of OZ030013.1, forward strand.
ACTATTACTATTATTATTATCATCAATGCGCATGTGCACACATGCATATGCATGTGCATGTGTGCACAGGTTGTACCCATGCAAGAGGGTAGGCCAGAGGTAGATACTAGGTTTTATGCTGTGTCTGGAGCTTACTAATAGCTAGACTCCACCTCCCAGCACTAGGACTGTAGGCACATACCTCCATACCTGTTCCCCTGACCCCTCTTGGGTCCTGGATGATCTGAACCGAGGTCATCAAGTTTACACGGCAAGTTCTCTCCCTGCTCTGTCATCAGCGCCAGCCCTAAATTCTTGTTATTCATTGTTATTGACTACTGAAATTGGGCCTTGCTCAAAAGGTGAGATGCTGTGTTAATCTCTTTAGTTAATTTCTCAGTTAACTAATAAAATGCCATTTTGCACAAGTTCAAAAAAAAAAAAAAAACCACTGGGGGGAAAATGTCACACTTGCCAGGTGGTGGTGACACATGCTTTTAATCCCAGCACTTGGGAGGCAGAGGCAGGTGGGTCTCTGAGTTCAAGGCCATCCTGGTCTACAGAGCAAGTTCTAGAACAGCCAAGCCTATAACACAGAGAAATCCTGTCTTGCAGGTGGACTTGAAGGGCTCAGGGAACTTAAGTTACAGCACATTCATGTGGCTTTTCCTGACAACCTCACTGTGAAATAGTATTCTGTCTGAAAGTTCTCAAATACTCTGTTAGCATGTTCCAGTGTCATCCATACACTAACGCCCTGTAGCTGCTTGTTGAAAAAATTGAAAGAGAAGAAAGAAAACAAGAAGGAAGGAGGGAAGGAAGGAGGGAGGGAAGGAAGGAAGGAAGGAAGGAAGGAAGGAAGGAAGGAAGGAAGATGTCACACTTATCTAATTTTTCTTGAAACTAAGAGTCTACCTCGAGTACCTTCTCCCAGGTCTTAGGACTTGCCCCATTCCACCAACACCGAGTCTCCATACACTTGCAGAACAGCGGCAGCTCAAGGGTTAATGCCCGGTGTCAATCACACTGGAATCATTTGTCTTCTCAGTTAAGTGCCTCTGACAATGCTTACTATTTATATGCTGCAGCATCTGGCTCAGAATGGAAGCTAATACAATGATAATAAATACAATGGTCTCGCAGTTGGGTGGCAGAGGAGCCTCGGGAGGGGCAGAACAATCAGGCTTCCAGGGCTGCCCTAGGTGGCAGCTGAGGAGACGCGCGGCCACTGGTCAGGAGGCTCAGGCAGGAAGCCCAGCCACAGAGAGCTGCTGCACAGGACACTGCCCGGAGATCTCTCCCAGACTGCGCCCCACCAGCAGCCAGAACGCCTCTGAGGGTTCTCCAGTCGTTTGCTGTTTTATGCCACGTTCTGTAATGAGCCAGGGTTCGGTCTTCCTTAGACATAGGTGGCCGAGGCACCACCAGAGGACCGAAAACCCAAGTCTCTTACTAAATCTAACTGAATAAAACTGGAAGTAATTTGTCCCTTAGGTAACTTCCTGGATTTGGGGGTTCATATTCTGAGCCCTGTTTCCAAATTAGCATCATAGAGACAGTACTGTCACTCAAAGCAAGGAAAATAAGATTTTGGGTCACGCCAGATCCTTCCATCAGCCCGAAACATCACCTAGCTAGCTCTTTCGGCCTGTCGTGAGTTCCGTCAGCGTGTCTTCATTGTTGCAGCCCCAGAAGACCCTCAGAAGTCAGGGTAGATGGTGATCAGGCAAGAAGCAGTAAGGACCAAGGAACTGGACGCAGCCAGTGCCACCTGTAAATCCCCATGGTCACCAATCTTTTCTGCTCTCTGCTCCAAACTGAGACGGAGCCCTCAGGGCGGAAGACACAGCCATTAACCCTGAAAGCCGGGTCAGATAAAATGCCACTGAATTACGGTGTGGTACAGAAATCCATAGAGGAATCTTTTCTAGTTGGTCTGGCAGCCATCGGCTGATCCCCCATGAATTGGAAAAAAAATCATCTGTTATATTCTAGAATAAAACGCCTCAGAAAATCCAAATTAGAGCCACAAGGAGTGTGCTGGAGGGCTGCGTGTCCTTGAGTGGAGGCAGTAAGCCTGGGCTTTCCCACGGAGCTCATGTTCTGGCATATTTATCTTTGTACTCGGCATTCTCTGAGTAAACAGGGATCAAACAATCCTACCTGCGTTACGATTCCAAGCACACCACGTTAGCACGAGTCACAGCACATTCCTATGGCTTTTATTGCGAAAGATAACAAACACCTCGCTGTGAAATAGTACTCTGGCTGAAAGTTCTCAAATACTTGTGTTAAAATGTTCCAGTGTCTGTAGGCATCCGTACACTTCCCCTACTGTTGTTTGTGCTCAGATGCAAAGTTTAGACCCAGAACAGAAAAAGATCACAACCTTTCCAGAGTGTTTTTCAACCGAAGAGACAAGAAACCAACCTAAAACACACTGGACTTTATTACACTTCCTGTAAGATTTCTTTCCCTACGTCCTCATCACACTCCATGAGATACATGGATGTATAAAGTAAAGCTTGGCTGGGCAAGCTCAGCAGAAGAACGCCTGCCAGGCAAGGACAAGGTCCACAGTTCAATCCCAAGAGCTACTGAATGAATGAATGAATGAATGAATGAATGAATAAAATAAAATAAATAAATAGGCTGATGCGTGTTCCTTCCGGAGGCATGATTTGGTTTTCCTGTCATCTTTTCAACATTTCGCTAGAACAGAGACTGCAACATGCTCTCTGCTGTGCCACTCCAAACAGTTCTCCTTTGTTTATTTCAGGGTCAGCGCTTAAGGGTATTTCAGTTCTTTGAACTCAGTTTCCTTGCTTGAGGGAAGAGGAGGAGAGAGGAAGCTAAAGAGAGGAAGGGTTGGGAGAGGGGAAGTGTGCCCTGGGGAGAGCCTGTGAAAATAGTTCTTCCCTGCTTCCCTCCATTCGCCCAGGCCCCGTGAACATGGCAAGGAGGCTGGGGGCCTGCTCTCCGCTCAGCCTGGCTCAGTCCTCTACCACACACACACACACACACACACACACACACACACACACACACACGGTGTAAGTGTCCTGATATGGCAGCCAGCAGTCACATGTACCTTCTACAACATAGCTGGCTCTCGCCAATGTAAAAGCAATCCTTTAACTTTAGCATAATGGAGATGGGTTCAACGTCACTTAATTTAAACCAATGTCTGAAGTATATAACCATAAAAACTTTATTCTCATCCCTGAAACACACACATACTTACAAATATATGAGTGTTGGTCAACAACTTGGTATAGTGACAAAACCTTGTCTTAGGAGAAGGGTCCCCTGCCTGGAACTCTCAGTCATCTTTCCTAAATAAACCCAAGAACTGTGCAAAATCTGCCTAGATTTTAATGGTTTTCTCATCAGTCTGTAAGCTTGTTCATTATTTAATTTGGCCCCATGTTTTAAAGCAAACTCACTGTTAATTAACAAGAGCTTTTGAGTTAGCAACAGTTTTCATAGAAATGACTCTTCATTCCACACTAACACTTTGTTTGATCTGACTCTCTTCAGGTACATGTGTTAAACAGAGCAAGAGCAACTGGCATAAACCAGTTTAGAAGCACACAACTGTCCACAGTCTTCCAGTGCAGCTGCTGGGATAGTACAGGGGCCCCAGGGAGCACTGAATTTAACGGACCATAGACAGAGATTGGTGTGCATGTCCCTTAGAGAGAAGAGAGAGCACAGGTGGGTGGGTAAATAGATTACAAGAATTTATTCTGTACCTCCCTAATGATCTATTCTAACACTGGGGACAAAGATAGATAGACAGACAGACAGACACACACACACACACATACACATACACACAGAGGGAGGAGAGAGAGAGAGAGAGAGAGAGAGAGAGAGAGAGAGAGAGAGAGACCTGACCAGAACGACAGAAGGCCTTATAGGATGGCCTCCAACCTGACAGCTTGCTATAGGCTTGCCGAGTGATTCTGCCTTTCAAGTCTTATGTTATAGACTACCAGCCTTCAAAGGCGGCAGCCCTGCTTTTGACAGAGCAGAGGCTGAAAGGCAGGATACAAACTTCTCTCTTTGGTGTTATATTTCTAGTGCTTCCCGCAGTGTGAAGGTTCATGTTGTATTCTGAGGTTCTGTGACTAAAAACTTTAATCGCTGAAATTCTGGCTGAGTTGAAAAGTGAGCCCTACTTGCTTTAGTTCAGTGGGCGTGACCTCAGACCGTAGGATTACCTATTATTGCGATGATATGAGCACAGAGAAAAATGTTTGGATCAAACATATTGAGACTAGATCTAGTGTCAACGTTGAGTACATACTGGCCAACTCTACCTCGAATCCCTTGTAGCTCTGAGGGATGGCATATTTAAAGAGCCTTCGTTTAGCGCCTGAGTTTTACTTATTTACAACTCAGCATTTACACCCTGCCTCCTTCCATGAAGGGTTTGAGGCAGTATACCTCTTCATTTAAACTCACCCTTAATCAGCTCGGCCATCCCTCTCTCATCCTGCTTGGTCCAACTTCAGTTGAGAAGTTTTCCCAGTGTGATCAATTAAGTTGGACTCCCATGGTCCGGACCTTCCTCCGACAACAAAGGCTGCACAGAGGAGAGTCTGTGACCTTTGTTAGCTTCCTGGTGTAAGGAAGTGCAGGAAGCCCCGGTGGGACTTCACAGGGCTTCTTCCCCTTTGGTGTTCAAGGCATCTCCAGAGGGCAGTGGACAATATGACAGTCACCCACCAGTTAGAGAGTCATCAGCAGTGCCACACCCATGCAGAGGGAGCCAGGGACGTGACGCTTGGCTTCTTCTTCTGTATACACTCCCATCTAGTACAACTCAGGGTGCAGAACCCCCACAGCCGCCATCTCAATGTACTACCGATCCTCCTGGGTCTCGTAGGTACCTAACTTTGCCACAATTCATCACCTGGCAGGTGCTTGTTTCAAAGAATCTCAGGTGACAGTTGCCACACGTGGCTGCCAGTAAAAGGCCTGGCGTACCCTAGTGCCTGGGAGTCACTTCTGTCTACCTTCTCTGGCTCCCCAAACCCTGTTCTTGGCTTTTCCTCATGTGAATGGTCACTGCCGATCTCGATTTGCACTTGATGTCTCTTACTGCCCCCATGAAACACTTTGTGCAATCATGTAGTATGTTCACATGACACGAGCACGCCTGTAATCTTCTCCTTGAGAGAAAAAGCGTTTGGCACCTGGTTCACGGTTGCTGAGGTAAAGGGCTGCCCCCTCAGAACTGAGATGCTTTGGGCCAGCTGGAGATGTTTTGCTATTAGCAGGGTTGAGACACGTCATCCACGCTCACCCACAGATCCTTCTGACACCAAAACAGGCATCTGGGAATAGCTGGCTGAATCTTTGGGTGTGAGATGCAGTCACAGAATAGCATGAAGCTGACATGCATGTACAATAAAAGGATTCGTAACTCACATGGGTTCAATAAAGACCGTGTGAGTGCCCGGACGAGACCCAGGCACGGCCGTTGGCCAGGATGAGCGTGGCCTTCCAACGTGAGAACAATGAAGGAGAGACTCCCAGAGGGTCTACGGCATACTCTGTTTTTCCTCTGCTAATTAGCACTCCATTCTAGCTAGCTAGCTAACCGATTACAGACTTTTAAACACAGCAGATGCACCCAGGCACAGATTTTAATTCCACAGAAATAAAAAGTCATCAGAGGTAAAAAAAAAAAAAAAAAAAAAAAAACACCGAAGATCTGAAACATAAGTAGGAAAAAAGAAATGTTTTTCTATAGTTTTCTAATATGACAATGTAAGAACATTTGTATCTTTTTCCTCAATAAAAATATCTATGCAGACCAAAAGATAAGATTTTAATTGGCTCGTTAGGAGGTGCCCCGGAACTGAAGATCAGGTTCAGTGGTAGAGCGTTTACTTTGCATGTTCAAAGCCCTGCCACATTCACAAGCCCTGCCACAAACAAACAAATAATAAATGAACTTCTGAAAATGTAGAGTTATCGTTATTATTACAACCTTCATGGACAGACCAGGAAGCTCAGGTTCCAGGCTAGGGGTCAGGGCTGCTTTCCTGGGACTTAATCTTGGATGTCGGGGTTAAAGCCCATGGCACTTCTCACTGTCTTGTTTATGAGACAGATGACTGACTGCATTTACACAGAGAGAAAGCTCTTGCGGAGCCCACAGGAGATCTGAACGGCATGCAACTGCTTGCCTTGCATGGCCTCTCCGTGTGTGCACGCAGAAGCTCAGGTGTTAACAGGCAAAGGCTTTTGTATCTAAAAGGACTGGAGACATCTGCCTGCATATGGTCTGGGATAAGTCATTTAAGGTTGCAGGTGGAGAATCATCCAGGAATCCTACCTATAAGATGGCTGTACGAATGCCGTTCACGGGGACAGCCATTAGACACAATGAGACTCTAAACTAGAAAGCTGTAACTCTGAACTGGGCGTTTTCTCCAGGCTTTCCGTAACAGAATGTAAGGCGGGCAAGCCGGGTGGGCAAGCCGGGCGAGCAGAACAAATGGGCTGTAATGACTGGATCTTCCATGGCAGATCCAGGCAGTCTCTGCCCCGCGGTACTTCTGCATTGTCACCGTGGAGGAGCAGTGAGTGGCAGTTTCCTAGACTTGTGTCCCTGACCCTTCCCTCCCTAAAATACGTGACACAGTTTCTCAGAGGAGTCTGGTTTCCTTAATTAAAACATGAATTTAATAAAAGTTGTGCCTCCGTCCCACGGCCATCCACGGACGAAAGGGAAGAGGCGTTGATCTGTGAGTTTAGATGCTAGCGAGGTCTCAGAAATTAGAACTGCCAAGTTCCATCGAGAGAGGGGGCTTTAGAACAAGAGCCCTCCTGGAATCCTCTGAGAGCCATTTCTTCATAAAGGAATCGGAACGCCTGAGCCGTGACAGTGCTGAGGGCTTTGAGAGGAACCAGGCAGTGGTAACAGCCCCAGGACTCTGCATGCTGAATTTCCAGAGTTTAGGGTTTCTCACATTGACCTCTGGGGATCTTGACTTTGTTGAGAAAACCAAGTGCGATGTCCCAACCAATGTTTGCGGGGAGGGGGAAGGGGCGCGGTGCCCGGGGGTTGGGGGTGGGGGTAAGAGGGAGGGGAATGGGTAAAGTCACTGGGTGTCACTCATGGTCCAAGCAAAGGAAGGGTTCTGGAGGAAGCAAATGAAAAGCTCACAACTCCCCTAGCTTTAACAAGATGGTCCTGATAAGACTGCAACAGAGACTTCCGGGAGGGAGGATGCTAGCCTCCAGGACCTGGGAGGCACCCTGGGTCATGAGGCTTTGAGCAGCATCTTTGGCTGTGACTCATTTTGAACATGATCCATGCCAGTGGTCCCATCATCCTTCAGGCCGCCGAGGAAGGCCAAGCATAGCCAAGTTACTCCATGATATACATGGAACAAATGCTACCACGTCACTGAGTAATGAAAAGGCTGGGGAAACCTCTGTCAGATGCCAAGAACCGGCCCAGTGGAACTGCAACCACGAAAGTCTTCATTTTGCATCACAGTCAGATACAGGTTATGGACCTGGATACCAGGTACCTGTGATCTTGCCTGGTTTCTTGTTCCTGATGTCAAAGTCTCACAAGTGCCCCAGTAGACTAGCACCCCCAACTTAAAGGCATACAAATTGAGCCTCAAAGAAGGCAAGCTACCTGGCCAAAGTAACCCTGTTTTATGCACCAGTCTGTGCAGAGGTGCCCAGTCAGTTGTCGCCGAGGTGACACTTAACTTTGTCATCTTGACATTATCTAGAATCATCTGAGAAGATAATCCCAGCACAGGGTTATCTACATTGGGCTAGCCTGTTGGTATGCCTATTGGTGATTGTCTTAATTTAATTGATGTGGGAAGACACAGCCCAGTGCAGGTGGTACCTTTCCCTAGACAACGGGGCTTAAACTGCTTTAGAGCAGAGAAGTGAGCTGAACACAGGTAAACGAGTGAACACACAAGCATTGAATTCCCTCTGCTCGATTGTGGCTGTGAGCAGCTGTTCCAAGTCCCTGCATCGACTCCCCTCTGTGATGGACCTGAACTCGCAGAAATCTGCTTGCCTCTGCTTTTGGAGTGTGCGTTACCACACCCAGTTCTCAGTCGTGATTACTGAGATGGTCACTTGCTTGGCACAGCTGACCCGTCTCACTAGAGCAGTCAGTCGCCCCTTAGGAAAGAGCCTGAAAGTCGTTTTGTGTGGGCTGCATCATCGCGGAGACTACACAGGTGCCTAAGTCTTAGCAGGAAGTGAGCTCCACCCCAGCCGTGAGCTGTGACATTACTGAGCAGCGAACACCAAGTACAAAGTTAGACACATCAGTAGTTCCAGCCACCTTGCTGCTGCTCCTCAGAAACCACGCATCTGTCTGCCTCTTCAGATACTGGCAATGAACCAACAGGACAGGCACACAGCCAGTCAGCCACATCGTTCCCTCTAGCTACCCAGGAAAGTGGAAGGGACTCAGGTGTTTAAAGGGCCGTCAGCAGAGCTGTGAGAAAAAAAAAAATTATGGCATGAATGACAGCAAGACAGAAGAAAGCTTGGACGGGCTAGCAACTGTAATTCCTCATTATACCACAGACAGGTGGTTGTTGCAGAATTTTTCCTGTCCAACCATTTTAATTATTAATACAACAAGAAGCCTGTGATTGGACAGGGAAAAGGGAGGCAGCGAGAATTCGAGAATTGCGGAGATGGAGATGGAGACAGGAAGGAGGAGGAGGAAAGAAGGAGCAGGAGGAAAATGATCCAGATTTTGCGTGGCTTTAAATAGCCACAGGTAGATACAATGTCATCACATAGGGGTAGAATAATTGCGGTAACTTGCCTAATCTGGATGGGCAGCTTGTACCGTTATTAATTGGCCCTGAATTTATTATGTGGGCATCTTGTGTATTGAGAATTTATTGATATATAAATCTGACTGATTATAAGCTTCTAGAGTTTTGATTTTACCGGGTTACTGGGAGTTGTGATAGCTGACCGCGAGGTGGGCAG